>CM029657.1:457944-511211 GCA_017311315.1 Dendrocalamus latiflorus | reverse complement strand
TCGGGTGCTCTAAACTCCCGCGAACGAAAACGCAGCACCGGATCAAAACGCGTCCCAAACACCCCCAATGGACATCATATGCCCTAACTCACTCCGGCATGCGTTTCGTGAACTTCCGAGCCGGTGTTAAACTTTCCACCAAACGGGCTCGCTGGGTGCTCTGAACTCCGTGCGAACGAAAACGCGGCACCGGAGCAAGACGCATCCCAAACCACACCAATGAACGTCATATGCGCCCTAACTCACTCCGGCATGCGTTTCGTGAACTTCCGAGTCGTTGTTAAACTTTCCACCAAAACGGCTCGTCGGCGCTCTGAACTCAGTAACGAACGAAAACGCGGCACAGGAAGAAAACGCGTCCCAAAACACACCCAATGGACCTCATATGCGTCCTAACTCACTCCGGCAGACGTTTCGTGAATTTTCGAGCCGGTGTTAAACTTTCCACCAAAACAGGCTCGTCGGGTGCTCTGAACTCCGTGCGGACGAATACGCGGCAATGGAAGAAAACGTGTCGCAAACACACCCAATGGACCTCATATGCGCTCTCACTCACTCCCGCATGCGTTTTGTGAACTTCCGAGCCGGTGTTAAACTTTCCACCAAAACGAGCTCGTCGAGTGCTCTGAACTCCGCGCGAACGAAAAGCGGCACCGGAACGAAACGCATCCCAAACATAGCCAATGGACGTCATATGCGCCCTAACTCACTCCGGCATGCGTTTCGTGAACTTCAGAGCCGGTGTTAAACTTTCCACCAAAACAGGCTCGCTGGGTGCTCTGAACTCCGTGCGAACAAAAACGCGGCACCGGAGCAAGACGCATCCCAAACACACCCAATGGACGTCATATGCGCCCTAACTCAGTCCGGCATGCGTTTCGTGAACTTCCGAGTCGTTGTTAAACTTTCCACCAAAACAGGCTCGTCGGCGCTCTGAACTCAGTACGAACGAAAACGCGGCACCGGAAGAAAACGCGTCCCAAACACACCCAATGGACCTCATATGCGCCCTAACTCACTCCGGCAGACGTTTCGTGAATTTTCGAGCCGGTGTTAAACTTTCCACCAAAACGGGCTCGTCGGGTGCTCTGAACTCCGTGCGAACGAAAACGCGGCAATGGAAGAAAACGTGTCGCAAACACACCCAATGGACCTGATATGCGCTCTCACTCACTCCCGCATGCGTTTTGTGAACTTCCGAGCCGGTGTTAAACTTTCCACCAAAACGAGCTCGTCGAGTGCTCTGAACTCCGTGCGAACGAAAAGCGGCACCGGAACAAAACGCATCCCAAACACACCCAATGGACGTCATATGCACCCTAACTCACTTCGGCACGCGTTTTCTGAACTTCCGAGCCGATATTAAAAACTTTCCACAAAAACGGGCTAGTCGGGTGCTCTTAACTCCGTGTGAATGAAAACGCGGCACCGGAAGAAACGTGTCTTAAACACAGCCAATGGACGTCATATGCGATCTAACTCACTCCGGTATGCGTTTCGTGAACTTCCGAGCCAGTGTTAAACTTCCACCAAAACGGGCTCGTCGGGTGCTCTGAACTCTATGCGAACGAAAACGCAGCACCGGATGAAAACACGTCCCAAACACCCCCAAGGGACATCATATGAGCCCTAACTCACTCCGGCATGCGTTTCGTGAACTTCCGAGCCGGTGTTAAACATTCCACCAAAACAGGCTCGCTGGGTGCTCTGAACTCCGTGCGAACGAAAACGCGGCACCGGAGCAAGACGCATCCCAAACACACCCAATGGACGTCATATGCGCCCTAACTCACTCCGGCATGCGTTTCGTGAAGTTCCGAGTCGTTGTTAAACTTTCCACCAAAACGGGCTCGTCGGCGCTCTGGACTCAGTACGAACGAAAACGCGGCACCGGAAGAAAACGCGTCCCAAACACTCCCAATGGACCTCATATGCGCTCCAACTCACTCCGGCAGATGTTTCGTGAATTTTCGAGCTGGTTTTAAACTTTCCACCAAAACGGGCTCGTCGGGTGCTCTGAACTCCGTACGGACGAATACGCGGCAATGGAAGAAAACGTGTCGCAAACACACCCAATGGACCTCGTATGCGCTCTCACTCACTCCCGCATGCGTTTTGTGAACTTCCGAGCCGGTGTTAAACTTTCCACCAAAACGAGCTCGTCGAGTGCTCTGAACTCCGTGCGAACGAAAAGCGGCAACGGAACGAAACGCATACCAAACATAGCCAATGGACGTCATATGCGCCCTAACTCACTCCCGCATGCGTTTTGTGAACTTCCGAGCCGGTGTTAAACTTTCCTCCAAAACGGGCTCGTCGGGTGCTATGAACTCCGCGCGAACGAAAATGCAGCACCGGATCGAAACGCGTCCCAAACACCCCCAATGGACATCATATGCGCCCTAACTCACTCCGGCCTGCGTTTCGTGAACTTCCGAGCCGGTGTTAAACTTTCCACCAAAACAGGCTCGCTGGGTGCTCTGAACTCCGTGCAAACGAAAACGCGGCACCGGAGCAAGACGCATCCCAAACACACCCAATGGACGTCATATGCGCCCTAACTCACTCCGGCATGCGTTTCGTGAACTTCCGAGTCGTTAAACTTTCCACCAAAACGGGCTCGTCGGCGCTCTGAACTCAGTACGAACGAAAACGCGGCACCGGAAGAAAACGCGTCCCAAACACTCCCAATGGACCTCATATGCGCTCTAACTCACTCCGGCAGATGTTTCGTGAATTTTCGAGCTGGTTTTAAACTTTCCACCAAAACGGGCTCGTCGGGTGCTCTGAACTCCGTACGGACGAATACGCGGCAATGGAAGAAAACGTGTCGCAAACACACCCAATGGACCTCGTATGCGCTCTCACTCACTCCCGCATGCGTTTTGTGAACTTCCGAGCCGGTGTTAAACTTTCCACCAAAACGAGCTCGTCGAGTGCTCTGAACTCCGTGCGAACGAAAAGCGGCAACGGAACGAAACGCAAACCAAACATAGCCAATGGACGTCATGTGCGCCCTAACTCACTCCCGCATGCGTTTTGTGAACTTTCGAGCCGGTGCTAAACTTTCCTCCAAAACGGGCTCGTCGGGTGCTATGAACTCCGGCGAACGAAAATGCAGCACCGGATCGAAACGCGTCCCAAACACCCCCAATGGACATCATATGCGCCCTAACTCACTCCGGCATGCGTTTCGTGAACTTCCGAGCCGGTGTTAAACTTTCCACCAAAACAGGCTCGCTGGGTGCTCTGAACTCCGTGCAAACGAAAACGCGGCACCGGAGCAAGACGCATCCCAAACACACCCAATGGACGTCATATGCGCCCTAACTCACTCCGGCATGCGTTTCGTGAACTTCCGAGTCGTTAAACTTTCCACCAAAACGGGCTCGTCGGCGCTCTGAACTCAATACGAACGAAAACGCGGCACCGGATGAAAACGCGTCCCAAACACACCCAATGGACCTCATATGCGCCCTAACTCACTCCGGCAGACGTTTCGTGAATTTTTGAGCTTAAACTTTCCACCAAAACGGGCTCGTCGGGTGCTCTGAACTCCGTGCGGACGAAAACGCGGCATAGGAAGAAAACGTGTCGCGAACACACCCAATGGACCACATATGCGTTCTCACTCACTCCCGCATGCGTTTTGTGAACTTCCGAGCCGGTGTTAAACTTTCCACCAAAACGAGCTCGTCGAGTGCTCTGAACTCCGTGCGAACCAAAAGCGGCACCGGAACGAAACGCATCCCAAACACACCCAATGGACCTCATATGCGCACTAACTCACTCCGGCAGATGTTTCATGAATTTTCGAGCCGGTGTTAAACTTTCCACCAAAACGGGCTCGTCGGGTGCTCTGAACTCTGTGCGGACGAATACGCGGCAATGGAAGAAAACGTGTCGCAAACACACCCAATGGACCTCATATGCGCTCTCACTCACTCTCGCATGCGTTTTGTCAACTTCCGAGCCGGTGTTAAACTTTCATGCGCCCTAACTCACTCCGGCATGCGTTTCGTGAACTTCCGAGCCGGTGTTAAACTTTCCAATAAAACGGGCTCGCTGGGTGCTCTGAACTCCGTGCGAACGAAAACGCGGCACCGGAGCAAGACGCATCCCAAACACACCCAATGGACGTCATATGCGCCCTAACTCACTCCGGCATGCGTTTCGTGAACTTCCGAGCCGGTGTTAAACTTTCCAATAAAACGGGCTCGCTGGGTGCTCTGAACTCCGTGCAAACGAAAACGCGGCACCGGAGCAAGACGCATCCCAAACACACCCAATGGACGTCATATGCGCCCTAACTCACTCCGGCATGCGTTTCGTGAACTTCCGAGTCGTTGTTAAATTTTCCACCAAAACGGACTCGTCGGCGCTCTGAACTCAGTACGAACGAAAACGCGGCAACAAAAAAAAACGCGTCCCAAACACACCCAACGGACCTCATATGCGCCCTAACTCACTCCGGCAGACGTTTCGTGAATTTTCGAGCTGGTGTTAAACTTTCCACCAAAACGGGCTCGTCGGGTGCTCTGAACTCCGTGCGAACGAAAACGCGGCAATGGAAGTAAACGTGTCACAAACACACCCAATGGACCTCATATGCGCTCTAACTCACTCCCGCATGCGTTTTGTGAATTTCCGAGCCGGTGTTAAACTTTCCACCAAAACGGGCTCGCTGGGTGCTCTGAACTCCGTGCGAACGAAAACGCGGCACCAGAGCAAGACGCATCCCAAACACAGCCAATGGACGTCATATGCGCCCTAACTCACTCCGGCATGCGTTTCGTGAACTTCCGAGCCGGTGTTAAACTTTCCACCAAAACGGGCTCGTCGGGTGCTCTGAACTCCGTGCGAACGAAAACGCAGCACCGGATCGAAACGCGTCCCAAACACCCCCAATGGACATCATATGCGCCCTAACTCACTCCGGCATGTGTTTCGTGAACTTCCGAGCCTGTGTTAAACTTTCCACCAAAACAGGCTCGCCGGGTGCTCTGAACTCCGTGCGAACGAAAACGCGGCACCGGAGCAAGACGCATCCCAAACACACCCAATGGACGTCATATGCGCCCTAACTCACTCCGGCATGCGTTTCGTGAACTTCCGAGCCGGTGTTAAACTTTCCACCAAAACGGGCTCGCTGGCTGCTCTGAACTCCGTGCGAACGAAAACGCGGCACCGGAGCAAGACGCATCCCAAACACACCCAATGGACGTCATATGCGCCCTAACTCACTCCGGCATGCATTTCGTGAACTTCCGAGTCGTTGTTAAACTTTCCACCAAAACAGGCTCGTCGGCGCTCTGAACTCCGTGGGAACGAAAACGCGGCAACGGAAGAAAACACGTCCCAAACACACCCAATGGACCTCATATGCGCCCTAACTCACTCCGGCAGATGTTTCGTGAATTTTCGAGCCGGTGTTAAACTTTCCACCAAAACGATGTGTTCCGACGTGTAGTGTAAACACCATGCATACGGATGAGGCTCAAACAAAACCGGACGAAAACACCCCGCACGGAGTTCACATGCGCCCTACCTCGTTTTGGCACGTATCTCGAATCTGTCCGACTCGGTGTTGATGTTTCGTCCACAATGGGTTCCTACATGTACTATGAACTCCATGCAATCGAAAATGACTCTTGAAATGAAAACTGTGTATAAATCTGTCTGTGTCAGTGTTAAACTTTTTTCCGCAACGGCTTCTAGTGGGTATTATAAACTCCATCGTAAAAAATCTGGGCACGGATTGAACTTGAGTGCCGAACACTTCGAGTGGACCTCATTTGCAGCCTCGCTCATTTTGGCATGCATTTTCAAATCCGTCCGAGTTAGTGTGATTGTTTCATCCACAACGGGATGGAACGTGTACCACAGACTCCATGCGTTCGAAAATGACTCTCGTAGGGAATCTGAGTGCCAAAAAGCCCGAATGGACTTTGTACGTTGCTTATTTGCGCTTGCGTCTCGAATCAGCCCGACTTGCTGGCTTACTTTTGTCCACAACTGTTTCCATGGGTACTACAAATTCCATGCGTACGAAAATCGGTCACCAAACAAAATTGAGTGCGAAACACCCCGCATGGACATCACATGCGCCGCAGCCCATTTGGGCATGCATTTCGAATCCGTCCGAGTCGATCTTAAACTTTCGTCCACCGTAGGCTCCAATGGGTACTATAAACTCCATGCGTACGAAATCGAGGCATGAGGTAAAATCAAGTGCCAAACTCCGCGCATGATCGTCATATGCGTCCAAGCTTCTTTGGGCATGCCTTTCGAATCCGTCCGAGTCAGTATTAAACATTTTTCCACAATCACTCTAGTGGGCACTATAAACCCCATCCATACGAAATCCTGGTACAAATTGAACCTGAGTGCCAAACACTTCGAGTGGACTTCGTTTGCCCCATAGCTCATTTTGGCATGCATTTCGAATTCGTTCGAGTCGGTGTGAGAATTTCATCCACAACGGGTTGGAGCGTATACCACAAACTTCGTACGTGCAAAAATGACTCTTGTAAGGAAACTGGGTAACAAACACACCGCATGGACTTCATATGTGCCTCATTTCCGCATGCATCTCGAATCCGTCCGAGTCGGTGTCAAACTTTCGTCCACGATGTGTTCCGACGTGTAGTGTAAACACCATGCATACGGATGAGGCACAAACAAAACCGGACGAAAACACCCCGCACGGAGTTCACATGCGCCCTACCTCGTTTTGGCACGTATCTCGAATCTGTCCGACTCGGTGTTGATGTTTCGTCCACAATGGGTTCCTACATGTACTATGAACTCCATGCAATCGAAAATGACTCTTGAAATGAAAACTGAGTACCAAACACCTCGAAAGGACTTCGTATTTAGCTCATTTGCGCACGCATTTTGGATCGGTCCGAGTCGATGTTAAACTTTCGTCCACAACGGGTTCCAACGGGTACTATAAATTTTATACGTACGAAAGCGAGGTACATAACAAAACCGTGCGCCAGACATCTTTCATTGTCGTTATTTGCGCCATATTTCATTTTAGCATGCATCTTGAATCCGTCCGAGTCGGCGTTAAAGTTCCATCTACAACGGATTCCAACGTGTACTACAAACTCCTTGCGTTCGAAGACGACTCTTGTAATGAAACTGAGTACCAGAAACACCGTGATACGCGGTCGCCCGATCTTCTCGACGTACGATGGAAACCCACGGGAGTCTTGATGAATCGTAACGATCCTCCAATGCCAGTGCAAGGGACGAACACTCTTTAATCCGCCAAAACACAGTCGTGTTGATTTCGCCGACCACCAAGCGAAGATCTATCGTGCACCCAATTCACAACGGAAAGGCTGAACGATCTTGATTGAAGAAGATACACCTAATTCCATAAGGAATTTCGGCAGCAATGCTAAACTCAAAAACTTTAGTAGATTGATTTTTCTCAAACGTGGTCTCAATACTTCTTTCCAGTGAAATAATGTATTTGACTTAAAAGTGCTAAGCATGTGCGTATCCGCGTCACACCGAATGGACTCGTATGTCTCTCATTTGTGCATGCATTTCGAATCAGTGTGAGTCGCTGGTGAACTTTTGTCCACAACGGTTTCTATGGGTACTATGAATTCCATGCGTATGAAAATCGGGCACAAAACAGAATCGAACACGAAACACCCAGCATGGACTTCATGTGCGCCCCAACTCATTTGGGCATGCATTTCGAATCCGTCCGAGTCGGTGTTAAACTTTTGTCCACAACGTTGTCCAACGGGTACTGTAAACTCCATGCATACAAAATCAAAGCACAAATTAAAGCCAAGTGCCAAACACCCCACATGATCGTCATATGCGTCCAAGTTTATTTGGGCATGCATTACAAATCTGTCTGTGTCAGTGTTAAACTTTTTTCCGCAACGGCTTCTAGTGGGTATTATAAACTCCATCGTAAAAAATCTGGGCACGGATTGAACTTGAGTGCCGAACACTTCGAGTGGACCTCATTTGCAGCCTCGCTCATTTTGGCATGCATTTTCAAATCCGTCCGAGTTAGTGTGATTGTTTCATCCACAACGGGATGGAACGTGTACCACAAACTCCGTGCATGCCAAAATTACTCTCCTAAGAAAACTGAGTAACAAACACACCGAATGAACTTCATATGTGCCTCATTTCCGCATGCGTGTCGAATCCATCTGAGTCGATGTTAAACACACCACATGGACTTCATACGTGCCCTACCTCATTTTGGCACGCATCTCGAACTTGTCCAACTAGGTATTGTAGTATCATCCGCAACGGGTTCCAACATGTACTATAAACTCCATGCGTTCGAAAATGACTCTCGTAGGGAATCTGAGTGCCAAAAAGCCCGAATGGACTTTGTACGTTGCTTATTTGCGCTTGCGTCTCGAATCAGCCCGACTTGCTGGTTTACTTTTGTCCACAACTGTTTCCAAGGGTACTACAAATTCCATGCGTACGAAAATCGGTCACCAAACAAAATTGAGTGCGAAACACCCCGCATGGACATCACATGCGCCGCAGCCCATTTGGGCATGCATTTCGAATCCGTCCGAGTCGATGTTAAACTTTCGTCCACCGTAGGCTCCAATGGGTACTATAAACTCCATGCGTACGAAATCGAGGCATGAGGTAAAATCAAGTGCCAAACTCCGCGCATGATCGTCATATGCGTCCAAGCTTATTTGGGCATGCCTTTCGAATCCGTCCGAGTCAGTATTAAACATTTTTCCACAATCACTCTAGTGGGCACTATAAACCCCATCCATACGAAATCTTGGTACAAATTGAACCTGAGTGCCAAACACTTCGAGTGGACTTCGTTTGCCCCATAGCTCATTTTGGCATGCATTTCGAATTCGTTCGAGTCGGTGTGAGAATTTCATCCACAACGGGTTGGAGCGTATACCACAAACTTCGTACGTGCAAAAATGACTCTTGTAAGGAAACTGGGTAACAAACACACCGCATGGACTTCATATGTGCCTCATTTCCGCATGCATCTCGAATCCGTCCGAGTCGGTGTCAAACTTTCGTCCACGATGTGTTCCGACGTGTAGTGTAAACACCATGCATACGGATGAGGCACAAACAAAACCGGACGAAAACACCCCGCACGGAGTTCACATGCGCCCTACCTCGTTTTGGCACGTATCTCGAATCTGTCCGACTCGGTGTTGATGTTTCGTCCACAATGGGTTCCTACATGTACTATGAACTCCATGCAATCGAAAATGACTCTTGAAATGAAAACTGAGTACCAAACACCTCGAAAGGACTTCGTATTTAGCTCATTTGCGCACGCATTTTGGATCGGTCCGAGTCGATGTTAAACTTTCGTCCACAACGGGTTCCAACGGGTACTATAAATTTTATACGTACGAAAGCGAGGTACATAACAAAACCGTGCGCCAGACATCTTTCATTGTCGTTATTTGCGCCATATTTCATTTTAGCATGCATCTTGAATCCGTCCGAGTCGGCGTTAAAGTTCCATCTACAACGGATTCCAACGTGTACTACAAACTCCTTGCGTTCGAAGACGACTCTTGTAATGAAACTGAGTACCAGAAACACCGTGATACGCGGTCGCCCGATCTTCTCGACGTACGATGGAAACCCACGGGAGTCTTGATGAATCGTAACGATCCTCCAATGCCAGTGCAAGGGACGAACACTCTTTAATCCGCCAAAACACAGTCGTGTTGATTTCGCCGACCACCAAGCGAAGATCTATCGTGCACCCAATTCACAACGGAAAGGCTGAACGATCTTGATTGAAGAAGATACACCTAATTCCATAAGGAATTTCGGCAGCAATGCTAAACTCAAAAACTTTAGTAGATTGATTTTTCTCAAACGTGGTCTCAATACTTCTTTCCAGTGAAATAATGTATTTGACTTAAAAGTGCTAAGCATGTGCGTATCCGCGTCACACCGAATGGACTCGTATGTCTCTCATTTGTGCATGCATTTCGAATCAGTGTGAGTCGCTGGTGAACTTTTGTCCACAACGGTTTCTATGGGTACTATGAATTCCATGCGTATGAAAATCGGGCACAAAACAGAATCGAACACGAAACACCCAGCATGGACTTCATGTGCGCCCCAACTCATTTGGGCATGCATTTCGAATCCGTCCGAGTCGGTGTTAAACTTTTGTCCACAACGGTGTCCAACGGGTACTGTAAACTCCATGCATACAAAATCAAATCTGTCTGTGTCAGTGTTAAACTTTTTTTCGCAACGGCTTCTAGTGGGTATTATAAACTCCATCGTAAAAAATCTGGGCACGGATTGAACTTGAGTGCCGAACACTTCGAGTGGACCTCATTTGCAGCCTCGCTCATTTTGGCATGCATTTTCAAATCCGTCCGAGTTAGTGTGATTGTTTCATCCACAACGGGATGGAACGTGTACCACAAACTCCGTGCATGCCAAAATTACTCTCCTAAGAAAACTGGGTAACAAACAGACCGAAAGAACTTCATATGTGCCTCATTTCCGCATGCGTGTCGAATCCATCTGAGTCGATGTTAAACACACCACAAGGACTTCATACGTGCCCTACCTCATTTTGGCACGCATCTCGAACCTGTCCAACTCGGTATTGTAGTATCATCCGCAACGGGTTCCAACATGTACTATAAACTCCATGCGTTCGAAAATGACTCTCGTAGGGAATCTGAGTGCCAAAAAGCCCGAATGGACTTTGTACGTAGCTTATTTGCGCTTGCGTCTCGAATCAGCCCGACTTGCTGGCTTACTTTTGTCCACAACTGTTCCAAGGGTACTACAAATTCCATGCGTACGAATATCGGTCACCAAACAAAATTGAGTGCGAAACACCCCGCATGGACATCACATGCGCCGCAGCCCATTTGGGCATGCATTTCGAATCCGTCCGAGTCGATGTTAAACTTTCGTCCACCGTAGGCTCCAATGGGTACTATAAACTCCATGCGTACGAAATCGAGGCATGAGGTAAAATCAAGTGCCAAACTCCGCGCATGATCGTCATATGCGTCCAAGCTTATTTGGGCATGCCTTTCGAATCCGTCCGAGTCAGTATTAAACATTTTTCCACAATCACTCTAGTGGGCACTATAAACCCCATCCATACGAAATCCTGGTACAAATTGAACCTGAGTGCCAAACACTTCGAGTGGACTTCGTTTGCCCCATAGCTCATTTTGGCATGCATTTCGAATTCGTTCGAGTCGGTGTGAGAATTTCATCCACAGCGGGTTGGAGCGTATACCACAAACTTCGTACGTGCAAAAATGACTCTTGTAAGGAAACTGGGTAACAAACACACCGCATGGACTTCATATGTGCCTCATTTCCGCATGCATCTCGAATCCGTCCGAGTCGGTGTCAAACTTTCGTCCACGATGTGTTCCGACGTGTAGTGTAAACACCATGCATACGGATGAGGCACAAACAAAACCGGACGAAAACACCCCGCACGGAGTTCACATGCGCCCTACCTCGTTTTGGCACGTATCTCGAATCTGTCCGACTCGGTGTTGATGTTTCGTCCACAATGGGTTCCTACATGTACTATGAACTCCATGCAATCGAAAATGACTCTTGAAATGAAAACTGAGTACCAAACACCTCGAAAGGACTTCGTATTTAGCTCATTTGCGCACGCATTTTGGATCGGTCCGAGTCGATGTTAAACTTTCGTCCACAACGGGTTCCAACGGGTACTATAAATTTTATACGTACGAAAGCGAGGTACATAACAAAACCGTGCGCCAGACATCTTTCATTGTCGTTATTTGCGCCATATTTCATTTTAGCATGCATCTTGAATCCGTCCGAGTCGGCGTTAAAGTTCCATCTACAACGGATTCCAACGTGTACTACAAACTCCTTGCGTTCGAAGACGACTCTTGTAATGAAACTGAGTACCAGAAACACCGTGATACGCGGTCGCCCGATCTTCTCGACGTACGATGGAAACCCACGGGAGTCTTGATGAATCGTAACGATCCTCCAATGCCAGTGCAAGGGACGAACACTCTTTAATCCGCCAAAACACAGTCGTGTTGATTTCGCCGACCACCAAGCGAAGATCTATCGTGCACCCAATTCACAACGGAAAGGCTGAACGATCTTGATTGAAGAAGATACACCTAATTCCATAAGGAATTTCGGCAGCAATGCTAAACTCAAAAACTTTAGTAGATTGATTTTTCTCAAACGTGGTCTCAATACTTCTTTCCAGTGAAATAATGTATTTGACTTAAAAGTGCTAAGCATGTGCGTATCCGCGTCACACCGAATGGACTCGTATGTCTCTCATTTGTGCATGCATTTCGAATCAGTGTGAGTCGCTGGTGAACTTTTGTCCACAACGGTTTCTATGGGTACTATGAATTCCATGCGTATGAAAATCGGGCACAAAACAGAATCGAACACGAAACACCCAGCATGGACTTCATGTGCGCCCCAACTCATTTGGGCATGCATTTCGAATCCGTCCGAGTCGGTGTTAAACTTTTGTCCACAACGGTGTCCAACGGGTACTGTAAACTCCATGCATACAAAATCAAATCTGTCTGTGTCAGTGTTAAACTTTTTTTCGCAACGGCTTCTAGTGGGTATTATAAACTCCATCGTAAAAAATCTGGGCACGGATTGAACTTGAGTGCCGAACACTTCGAGTGGACCTCATTTGCAGCCTCGCTCATTTTGGCATGCATTTTCAAATCCGTCCGAGTTAGTGTGATTGTTTCATCCACAACGGGATGGAACGTGTACCACAAACTCCGTGCATGCCAAAATTACTCTCCTAAGAAAACTGGGTAACAAACAGACCGAAAGAACTTCATATGTGCCTCATTTCCGCATGCGTGTCGAATCCATCTGAGTCGATGTTAAACACACCACAAGGACTTCATACGTGCCCTACCTCATTTTGGCACGCATCTCGAACCTGTCCAACTCGGTATTGTAGTATCATCCGCAACGGGTTCCAACATGTACTATAAACTCCATGCGTTCGAAAATGACTCTCGTAGGGAATCTGAGTGCCAAAAAGCCCGAATGGACTTTGTACGTAGCTTATTTGCGCTTGCGTCTCGAATCAGCCCGACTTGCTGGCTTACTTTTGTCCACAACTGTTCCAAGGGTACTACAAATTCCATGCGTACGAATATCGGTCACCAAACAAAATTGAGTGCGAAACACCCCGCATGGACATCACATGCGCCGCAGCCCATTTGGGCATGCATTTCGAATCCGTCCGAGTCGATGTTAAACTTTCGTCCACCGTAGGCTCCAATGGGTACTATAAACTCCATGCGTACGAAATCGAGGCATGAGGTAAAATCAAGTGCCAAACTCCGCGCATGATCGTCATATGCGTCCAAGCTTATTTGGGCATGCCTTTCGAATCCGTCCGAGTCAGTATTAAACATTTTTCCACAATCACTCTAGTGGGCACTATAAACCCCATCCATACGAAATCCTGGTACAAATTGAACCTGAGTGCCAAACACTTCGAGTGGACTTCGTTTGCCCCATAGCTCATTTTGGCATGCATTTCGAATTCGTTCGAGTCGGTGTGAGAATTTCATCCACAGCGGGTTGGAGCGTATACCACAAACTTCGTACGTGCAAAAATGACTCTTGTAAGGAAACTGGGTAACAAACACACCGCATGGACTTCATATGTGCCTCATTTCCGCATGCATCTCGAATCCGTCCGAGTCGGTGTCAAACTTTCGTCCACGATGTGTTCCGACGTGTAGTGTAAACACCATGCATACGGATGAGGCACAAACAAAACCGGACGAAAACACCCCGCACGGAGTTCACATGCGCCCTACCTCGTTTTGGCACGTATCTCGAATCTGTCCGACTCGGTGTTGATGTTTCGTCCACAATGGGTTCCTACATGTACTATGAACTCCATGCAATCGAAAATGACTCTTGAAATGAAAACTGAGTACCAAACACCTCGAAAGGACTTCGTATTTAGCTCATTTGCGCACGCATTTTGGATCGGTCCGAGTCGATGTTAAACTTTCGTCCACAACGGGTTCCAACGGGTACTATAAATTTTATACGTACGAAAGCGAGGTACATAACAAAACCGTGCGCCAGACATCTTTCATTGTCGTTATTTGCGCCATATTTCATTTTAGCATGCATCTTGAATCCGTCCGAGTCGGCGTTAAAGTTCCATCTACAACGGATTCCAACGTGTACTACAAACTCCTTGCGTTCGAAGACGACTCTTGTAATGAAACTGAGTACCAGAAACACCGTGATACGCGGTCGCCCGATCTTCTCGACGTACGATGGAAACCCACGGGAGTCTTGATGAATCGTAACGATCCTCCAATGCCAGTGCAAGGGACGAACACTCTTTAATCCGCCAAAACACAGTCGTGTTGATTTCGCCGACCACCAAGCGAAGATCTATCGTGCACCCAATTCACAACGGAAAGGCTGAACGATCTTGATTGAAGAAGATACACCTAATTCCATAAGGAATTTCGGCAGCAATGCTAAACTCAAAAACTTTAGTAGATTGATTTTTCTCAAACGTGGTCTCAATACTTCTTTCCAGTGAAATAATGTATTTGACTTAAAAGTGCTAAGCATGTGCGTATCCGCGTCACACCGAATGGACTCGTATGTCTCTCATTTGTGCATGCATTTCGAATCAGTGTGAGTCGCTGGTGAACTTTTGTCCACAACGGTTTCTATGGGTACTATGAATTCCATGCGTATGAAAATCGGGCACAAAACAGAATCGAACACGAAACACCCAGCATGGACTTCATGTGCGCCCCAACTCATTTGGGCATGCATTTCGAATCCGTCCGAGTCGGTGTTAAACTTTTGTCCACAACGGTGTCCAACGGGTACTGTAAACTCCATGCATACAAAATCAAATCTGTCTGTGTCAGTGTTAAACTTTTTTTCGCAACGGCTTCTAGTGGGTATTATAAACTCCATCGTAAAAAATCTGGGCACGGATTGAACTTGAGTGCCGAACACTTCGAGTGGACCTCATTTGCAGCCTCGCTCATTTTGGCATGCATTTTCAAATCCGTCCGAGTTAGTGTGATTGTTTCATCCACAACGGGATGGAACGTGTACCACAAACTCCGTGCATGCCAAAATTACTCTCCTAAGAAAACTGGGTAACAAACAGACCGAAAGAACTTCATATGTGCCTCATTTCCGCATGCGTGTCGAATCCATCTGAGTCGATGTTAAACACACCACAAGGACTTCATACGTGCCCTACCTCATTTTGGCACGCATCTCGAACCTGTCCAACTCGGTATTGTAGTATCATCCGCAACGGGTTCCAACATGTACTATAAACTCCATGCGTTCGAAAATGACTCTCGTAGGGAATCTGAGTGCCAAAAAGCCCGAATGGACTTTGTACGTAGCTTATTTGCGCTTGCGTCTCGAATCAGCCCGACTTGCTGGCTTACTTTTGTCCACAACTGTTCCAAGGGTACTACAAATTCCATGCGTACGAATATCGGTCACCAAACAAAATTGAGTGCGAAACACCCCGCATGGACATCACATGCGCCGCAGCCCATTTATGCGCATTTCGAATCCGTCCGAGTCGATGTTAAACTTTCGTCCACCGTAGGCTCCAATGGGTACTATAAACTCCATGCGTACGAAATCGAGGCATGAGGTAAAATCAAGTGCCAAACTCCGCGCATGATCGTCATATGCGTCCAAGCTTATTTGGGCATGCCTTTCGAATCCGTCCGAGTCAGTATTAAACATTTTTCCACAATCACTCTAGTGGGCACTATAAACCCCATCCATACGAAATCCTGGTACAAATTGAACCTGAGTGCCAAACACTTCGAGTGGACTTCGTTTGCCCCATAGCTCATTTTGGCATGCATTTCGAATTCGTTCGAGTCGGTGTGAGAATTTCATCCACAACGGGTTGGAGCGTATACCACAAACTTCGTACGTGCAAAAATGACTCTTGTAAGGAAACTGGGTAACAAACACACCGCATGGACTTCATATGTGCCTCATTTCCGCATGCATCTCGAATCCGTCCGAGTCGGTGTCAAACTTTCGTCCACGATGTGTTCCGACGTGTAGTGTAAACACCATGCATACGGATGAGGCACAAACAAAACCGGACGAAAACACCCCGCACGGAGTTCACATGCGCCCTACCTCGTTTTGGCACGTATCTCGAATCTGTCCGACTCGGTGTTGATGTTTCGTCCACAATGGGTTCCTACATGTACTATGAACTCCATGCAATCGAAAATGACTCTTGAAATGAAAACTGAGTACCAAACACCTCGAAAGGACTTCGTATTTAGCTCATTTGCGCACGCATTTTGGATCGGTCCGAGTCGATGTTAAACTTTCGTCCACAACGGGTTCCAACGGGTACTATAAATTTTATACGTACGAAAGCGAGGTACATAACAAAACCGTGCGCCAGACATCTTTCATTGTCGTTATTTGCGCCATATTTCATTTTAGCATGCATCTTGAATCCGTCCGAGTCGGCGTTAAAGTTCCATCTACAACGGATTCCAACGTGTACTACAAACTCCTTGCGTTCGAAGACGACTCTTGTAATGAAACTGAGTACCAGAAACACCGTGATACGCGGTCGCCCGATCTTCTCGACGTACGATGGAAACCCACGGGAGTCTTGATGAATCGTAACGATCCTCCAATGCCAGTGCAAGGGACGAACACTCTTTAATCCGCCAAAACACAGTCGTGTTGATTTCGCCGACCACCAAGCGAAGATCTATCGTGCACCCAATTCACAACGGAAAGGCTGAACGATCTTGATTGAAGAAGATACACCTAATTCCATAAGGAATTTCGGCAGCAATGCTAAACTCAAAAACTTTAGTAGATTGATTTTTCTCAAACGTGGTCTCAATACTTCTTTCCAGTGAAATAATGTATTTGACTTAAAAGTGCTAAGCATGTGCGTATCCGCGTCACACCGAATGGACTCGTATGTCTCTCATTTGTGCATGCATTTCGAATCAGTGTGAGTCGCTGGTGAACTTTTGTCCACAACGGTTTCTATGGGTACTATGAATTCCATGCGTATGAAAATCGGGCACAAAACAGAATCGAACACGAAACACCCAGCATGGACTTCATGTGCGCCCCAACTCATTTGGGCATGCATTTCGAATCCGTCCGAGTCGGTGTTAAACTTTTGTCCACAACGGTGTCCAACGGGTACTGTAAACTCCATGCATACAAAATCAAATCTGTCTGTGTCAGTGTTAAACTTTTTTTCGCAACGGCTTCTAGTGGGTATTATAAACTCCATCGTAAAAAATCTGGGCACGGATTGAACTTGAGTGCCGAACACTTCGAGTGGACCTCATTTGCAGCCTCGCTCATTTTGGCATGCATTTTCAAATCCGTCCGAGTTAGTGTGATTGTTTCATCCACAACGGGATGGAACGTGTACCACAAACTCCGTGCATGCCAAAATTACTCTCCTAAGAAAACTGGGTAACAAACAGACCGAAAGAACTTCATATGTGCCTCATTTCCGCATGCGTGTCGAATCCATCTGAGTCGATGTTAAACACACCACAAGGACTTCATACGTGCCCTACCTCATTTTGGCACGCATCTCGAACCTGTCCAACTCGGTATTGTAGTATCATCCGCAACGGGTTCCAACATGTACTATAAACTCCATGCGTTCGAAAATGACTCTCGTAGGGAATCTGAGTGCCAAAAAGCCCGAATGGACTTTGTACGTAGCTTATTTGCGCTTGCGTCTCGAATCAGCCCGACTTGCTGGCTTACTTTTGTCCACAACTGTTCCAAGGGTACTACAAATTCCATGCGTACGAATATCGGTCACCAAACAAAATTGAGTGCGAAACACCCCGCATGGACATCACATGCGCCGCAGCCCATTTGGGCATGCATTTCGAATCCGTCCGAGTCGATGTTAAACTTTCGTCCACCGTAGGCTCCAATGGGTACTATAAACTCCATGCGTACGAAATCGAGGCATGAGGTAAAATCAAGTGCCAAACTCCGCGCATGATCGTCATATGCGTCCAAGCTTATTTGGGCATGCCTTTCGAATCCGTCCGAGTCAGTATTAAACATTTTTCCACAATCACTCTAGTGGGCACTATAAACCCCATCCATACGAAATCCTGGTACAAATTGAACCTGAGTGCCAAACACTTCGAGTGGACTTCGTTTGCCCCATAGCTCATTTTGGCATGCATTTCGAATTCGTTCGAGTCGGTGTGAGAATTTCATCCACAACGGGTTGGAGCGTATACCACAAACTTCGTACGTGCAAAAATGACTCTTGTAAGGAAACTGGGTAACAAACACACCGCATGGACTTCATATGTGCCTCATTTCCGCATGCATCTCGAATCCGTCCGAGTCGGTGTCAAACTTTCGTCCACGATGTGTTCCGACGTGTAGTGTAAACACCATGCATACGGATGAGGCACAAACAAAACCGGACGAAAACACCCCGCACGGAGTTCACATGCGCCCTACCTCGTTTTGGCACGTATCTCGAATCTGTCCGACTCGGTGTTGATGTTTCGTCCACAATGGGTTCCTACATGTACTATGAACTCCATGCAATCGAAAATGACTCTTGAAATGAAAACTGAGTACCAAACACCTCGAAAGGACTTCGTATTTAGCTCATTTGCGCACGCATTTTGGATCGGTCCGAGTCGATGTTAAACTTTCGTCCACAACGGGTTCCAACGGGTACTATAAATTTTATACGTACGAAAGCGAGGTACATAACAAAACCGTGCGCCAGACATCTTTCATTGTCGTTATTTGCGCCATATTTCATTTTAGCATGCATCTTGAATCCGTCCGAGTCGGCGTTAAAGTTCCATCTACAACGGATTCCAACGTGTACTACAAACTCCTTGCGTTCGAAGACGACTCTTGTAATGAAACTGAGTACCAGAAACACCGTGATACGCGGTCGCCCGATCTTCTCGACGTATGATGGAAACCCACGGGAGTCTTGATGAATCGTAACGATCCTCCAATGCCAGTGCAAGGGACGAACACTCTTTAATCCGCCAAAACACAGTCGTGTTGATTTCGCCGACCACCAAGCGAAGATCTATCGTGCACCCAATTCACAACGGAAAGGCTGAACGATCTTGATTGAAGAAGATACACCTAATTCCATAAGGAATTTCGGCAGCAATGCTAAACTCAAAAACTTTAGTAGATTGATTTTTCTCAAACGTGGTCTCAATACTTCTTTCCAGTGAAATAATGTATTTGACTTAAAAGTGCTAAGCATGTGCGTATCCGCGTCACACCGAATGGACTCGTATGTCTCTCATTTGTGCATGCATTTCGAATCAGTGTGAGTCGCTGGTGAACTTTTGTCCACAACGGTTTCTATGGGTACTATGAATTCCATGCGTATGAAAATCGGGCACAAAACAGAATCGAACACGAAACACCCAGCATGGACTTCATGTGCGCCCCAACTCATTTGGGCATGCATTTCGAATCCGTCCGAGTCGGTGTTAAACTTTTGTCCACAACGGTGTCCAACGGGTACTGTAAACTCCATGCATACAAAATCAAATCTGTCTGTGTCAGTGTTAAACTTTTTTTCGCAACGGCTTCTAGTGGGTATTATAAACTCCATCGTAAAAAATCTGGGCACGGATTGAACTTGAGTGCCGAACACTTCGAGTGGACCTCATTTGCAGCCTCGCTCATTTTGGCATGCATTTTCAAATCCGTCCGAGTTAGTGTGATTGTTTCATCCACAACGGGATGGAACGTGTACCACAAACTCCGTGCATGCCAAAATTACTCTCCTAAGAAAACTGGGTAACAAACAGACCGAAAGAACTTCATATGTGCCACATTTCCGCATGCGTGTCGAATCCATCTGAGTCGATGTTAAACACACCACAAGGACTTCATACGTGCCCTACCTCATTTTGGCACGCATCTCGAACCTGTCCAACTCGGTATTGTAGTATCATCCGCAACGGGTTCCAACATGTACTATAAACTCCATGCGTTCGAAAATGACTCTCGTAGGGAATCTGAGTGCCAAAAAGCCCGAATGGACTTTGTACGTAGCTTATTTGCGCTTGCGTCTCGAATCAGCCCGACTTGCTGGCTTACTTTTGTCCACAACTGTTCCAAGGGTACTACAAATTCCATGCGTACGAATATCGGTCACCAAACAAAATTGAGTGCGAAACACCCCGCATGGACATCACATGCGCCGCAGCCCATTTATGCGCATTTCGAATCCGTCCGAGTCGATGTTAAACTTTCGTCCACCGTAGGCTCCAATGGGTACTATAAACTCCATGCGTACGAAATCGAGGCATGAGGTAAAATCAAGTGCCAAACTCCGCGCATGATCGTCATATGCGTCCAAGCTTATTTGGGCATGCCTTTCGAATCCGTCCGAGTCAGTATTAAACATTTTTCCACAATCACTCTAGTGGGCACTATAAACCCCATCCATACGAAATCCTGGTACAAATTGAACCTGAGTGCCAAACACTTCGAGTGGACTTCGTTTGCCCCATAGCTCATTTTGGCATGCATTTCGAATTCGTTCGAGTCGGTGTGAGAATTTCATCCACAACGGGTTGGAGCGTATACCACAAACTTCGTACGTGCAAAAATGACTCTTGTAAGGAAACTGGGTAACAAACACACCGCATGGACTTCATATGTGCCTCATTTCCGCATGCATCTCGAATCCGTCCGAGTCGGTGTCAAACTTTCGTCCACGATGTGTTCCGACGTGTAGTGTAAACACCATGCATACGGATGAGGCACAAACAAAACCGGACGAAAACACCCCGCACGGAGTTCACATGCGCCCTACCTCGTTTTGGCACGTATCTCGAATCTGTCCGACTCGGTGTTGATGTTTCGTCCACAATGGGTTCCTACATGTACTATGAACTCCATGCAATCGAAAATGACTCTTGAAATGAAAACTGAGTACCAAACACCTCGAAAGGACTTCGTATTTAGCTCATTTGCGCACGCATTTTGGATCGGTCCGAGTCGATGTTAAACTTTCGTCCACAACGGGTTCCAACGGGTACTATAAATTTTATACGTACGAAAGCGAGGTACATAACAAAACCGTGCGCCAGACATCTTTCATTGTCGTTATTTGCGCCATATTTCATTTTAGCATGCATCTTGAATCCGTCCGAGTCGGCGTTAAAGTTCCATCTACAACGGATTCCAACGTGTACTACAAACTCCTTGCGTTCGAAGACGACTCTTGTAATGAAACTGAGTACCAGAAACACTGTGATACGCGGTCGCCCGATCTTCTCGACGTACGATGGAAACCCACGGGAGTCTTGATGAATCGTAACGATCCTCCAATGCCAGTGCAAGGGACGAACACTCTTTAATCCGCCAAAACACAGTCGTGTTGATTTCGCCGACCACCAAGCGAAGATCTATCGTGCACCCAATTTACAACGGAAAGGCTGAACGATCTTGATTGAAGAAGATACACCTAATTCCATAAGGAATTTCGGCAGCAATGCTAAACTCAAAAACTTTAGTAGATTGATTTTTCTCAAACGTGGTCTCAATACTTCTTTCCAGTGAAATAATGTATTTGACTTAAAAGTGCTAAGCATGTGCGTATCCGCGTCACACCGAATGGACTCGTATGTCTCTCATTTGTGCATGCATTTCGAATCAGTGTGAGTCGCTGGTGAACTTTTGTCCACAACGGTTTCTATGGGTACTATGAATTCCATGCGTATGAAAATCGGGCACAAAACAGAATCGAACACGAAACACCCAGCATGGACTTCATGTGCGCCCCAACTCATTTGGGCATGCATTTCGAATCCGTCCGAGTCGGTGTTAAACTTTTGTCCACAACGGTGTCCAACGGGTACTGTAAACTCCATGCATACAAAATCAAATCTGTCTGTGTCAGTGTTAAACTTTTTTTCGCAACGGCTTCTAGTGGGTATTATAAACTCCATCGTAAAAAATCTGGGCACGGATTGAACTTGAGTGCCGAACACTTCGAGTGGACCTCATTTGCAGCCTCGCTCATTATGGCATGCATTTTCAAATCCGTCCGAGTTAGTGTGATTGTTTCATCCACAACGGGATGGAACGTGTACCACAAACTCCGTGCATGCCAAAATTACTCTCCTAAGAAAACTGGGTAACAAACAGACCGAAAGAACTTCATATGTGCCTCATTTCCGCATGCGTGTCGAATCCATCTGAGTCGATGTTAAACACACCACAAGGACTTCATACGTGCCCTACCTCATTTTGGCACGCATCTCGAACCTGTCCAACTCGGTATTGTAGTATCATCCGCAACGGGTTCCAACATGTACTATAAACTCCATGCGTTCGAAAATGACTCTCGTAGGGAATCTGAGTGCCAAAAAGCCCGAATGGACTTTGTACGTAGCTTATTTGCGCTTGCGTCTCGAATCAGCCCGACTTGCTGGCTTACTTTTGTCCACAACTGTTCCAAGGGTACTACAAATTCCATGCGTACGAATATCGGTCACCAAACAAAATTGAGTGCGAAACACCCCGCATGGACATCACATGCGCCGCAGCCCATTTGGGCATGCATTTCGAATCCGTCCGAGTCGATGTTAAACTTTCGTCCACCGTAGGCTCCAATGGGTACTATAAACTCCATGCGTACGAAATCGAGGCATGAGGTAAAATCAAGTGCCAAACTCCGCGCATGATCGTCATATGCGTCCAAGCTTATTTGGGCATGCCTTTCGAATCCGTCCGAGTCAGTATTAAACATTTTTCCACAATCACTCTAGTGGGCACTATAAACCCCATCCATACGAAATCCTGGTACAAATTGAACCTGAGTGCCAAACACTTCGAGTGGACTTCGTTTGCCCCATAGCTCATTTTGGCATGCATTTCGAATTCGTTCGAGTCGGTGTGAGAATTTCATCCACAACGGGTTGGAGCGTATACCACAAACTTCGTACGTGCAAAAATGACTCTTGTAAGGAAACTGGGTAACAAACACACCGCATGGACTTCATATGTGCCTCATTTCCGCATGCATCTCGAATCCGTCCGAGTCGGTGTCAAACTTTCGTCCACGATGTGTTCCGACGTGTAGTGTAAACACCATGCATACGGATGAGGCACAAACAAAACCGGACGAAAACACCCCGCACGGAGTTCACATGCGCCCTACCTCGTTTTGGCACGTATCTCGAATCTGTCCGACTCGGTGTTGATGTTTCGTCCACAATGGGTTCCTACATGTACTATGAACTCCATGCAATCGAAAATGACTCTTGAAATGAAAACTGAGTACCAAACACCTCGAAAGGACTTCGTATTTAGCTCATTTGCGCACGCATTTTGGATCGGTCCGAGTCGATGTTAAACTTTCGTCCACAACGGGTTCCAACGGGTACTATAAATTTTATACGTACGAAAGCGAGGTACATAACAAAACCGTGCGCCAGACATCTTTCATTGTCGTTATTTGCGCCATATTTCATTTTAGCATGCATCTTGAATCCGTCCGAGTCGGCGTTAAAGTTCCATCTACAACGGATTCCAACGTGTACTACAAACTCCTTGCGTTCGAAGACGACTCTTGTAATGAAACTGAGTACCAGAAACACCGTGATACACGGTCGCCCGATCTTCTCGACGTACGATGGAAACCCACGGGAGTCTTGATGAATCGTAACGATCCTCCAATGCCAGTGCAAGGGACGAACACTCTTTAATCCGCCAAAACACAGTCGTGTTGATTTCGCCGACCACCAAGCGAAGATCTATCGTGCACCCAATTCACAACGGAAAGGCTGAACGATCTTGATTGAAGAAGATACACCTAATTCCATAAGGAATTTCGGCAGCAATGCTAAACTCAAAAACTTTAGTAGATTGATTTTTCTCAAACGTGGTCTCAATACTTCTTTCCAGTGAAATAATGTATTTGACTTAAAAGTGCTAAGCATGTGCGTATCCGCGTCACACCGAATGGACTCGTATGTCTCTCATTTGTGCATGCATTTCGAATCAGTGTGAGTCGCTGGTGAACTTTTGTCCACAACGGTTTCTATGGGTACTATGAATTCCATGCGTATGAAAATCGGGCACAAAACAGAATCGAACACGAAACACCCAGCATGGACTTCATGTGCGCCCCAACTCATTTGGGCATGCATTTCGAATCCGTCCGAGTCGGTGTTAAACTTTTGTCCACAACGGTGTCCAACGGGTACTGTAAACTCCATGCATACAAAATCAAATCTGTCTGTGTCAGTGTTAAACTTTTTTTCGCAACGGCTTCTAGTGGGTATTATAAACTCCATCGTAAAAAATCTGGGCACGGATTGAACTTGAGTGCCGAACACTTCGAGTGGACCTCATTTGCAGCCTCGCTCATTTTGGCATGCATTTTCAAATCCGTCCGAGTTAGTGTGATTGTTTCATCCACAACGGGATGGAACGTGTACCACAAACTCCGTGCATGCCAAAATTACTCTCCTAAGAAAACTGGGTAACAAACAGACCGAAAGAACTTCATATGTGCCTCATTTCCGCATGCGTGTCGAATCCATCTGAGTCGATGTTAAACACACCACAAGGACTTCATACGTGCCCTACCTCATTTTGGCACGCATCTCGAACCTGTCCAACTCGGTATTGTAGTATCATCCGCAACGGGTTCCAACATGTACTATAAACTCCATGCGTTCGAAAATGACTCTCGTAGGGAATCTGAGTGCCAAAAAGCCCGAATGGACTTTGTACGTAGCTTATTTGCGCTTGCGTCTCGAATCAGCCCGACTTGCTGGCTTACTTTTGTCCACAACTGTTCCAAGGGTACTACAAATTCCATGCGTACGAATATCGGTCACCAAACAAAATTGAGTGCGAAACACCCCGCATGGACATCACATGCGCCGCAGCCCATTTGGGCATGCATTTCGAATCCGTCCGAGTCGATGTTAAACTTTCGTCCACCGTAGGCTCCAATGGGTACTATAAACTCCATGCGTACGAAATCGAGGCATGAGGTAAAATCAAGTGCCAAACTCCGCGCATGATCGTCATATGCGTCCAAGCTTATTTGGGCATGCCTTTCGAATCCGTCCGAGTCAGTATTAAACATTTTTCCACAATCACTCTAGTGGGCACTATAAACCCCATCCATACGAAATCCGGGTACAAATTGAACCTGAGTGCCAAACACTTCGAGTGGACTTCGTTTGCACCATAGCTCATTTTGGCATGCATTTCGAATTCGTTCGAGTCGGTGTGAGAATTTCATCCACAACGGGTTGGAGCGTATATGATGTGACGATGGCCCGATCTTCCGAGAGGTACTGATAAGTCGATTGTGGAGATCTCGACGTTGATGATCCAAAGGCTCCGACCAAAACAGATCGAACCCCTCGCAATCACTACACCACTGCTCCGTTGGTTATCAACCGTGCCGAACACGATTGACCTCGCCAAGAAGGCTATCTCATGCAAGCGAATCGAGAACACAAGCAAGAGAGTACAAGATGCAATCTGAAATTGCGAATAAATATTAAGTTCACAAGTTGGGGTCTCACAAACCGATGAACGGCGAAACTGTTCAAAGACAGATTAATCTAAGCAAAACCCAAGGAAAACTAAAGGGGTGCGGCCTCCTTAAATAGGGGAGGGGGAAGCCACACTTATCTAATGACAAGGGATGTGGTACTATTCACGGTTACTGTTCACGTGCCCGTGCTACTGTTCACGTGAACAGTACCGGCCCAAATAGCCCAAGTTACAAGGCCCTCGGCCCATTTTGACTCGGATTGGAAAAGTGACGTGACTTGTTTTGCAGTTTCTGATCTGCTCGGATGGAGTTTGGAGGTGAGACCAGATCCATCTGAAAGTAGACTCCAAGAGCTTTCCAACGAGTACTCACGGGCCCTGAGAAGCCTTCTGGATCAAAAGTTATGGCCGTTTGAAATTGGCTTGTCAGGCTGAATCCGAATTGATCTGGAGGCCGAATTGGATTCCAAAACCTGTCCAACTTGAACCCTTGCTTCAATTGGTTCCAAAGTGATGTGGTGCTACAAATATATATATTTTCATCATTAGGTAGCATCATATTCTCATTTAAAATGTGTTGAAGTTGAAGAAACGAATTCACCTTTAGTTCAATCTTGATATTGACCGCTATGGTCGTATGTGTTGGTGGCGTGGTTACATCATCCTCCCCTTCTTGACAGAAAACCGTCCTCGGTTTTAACATAGGTGTAGCATCACGTATTGCATGATCTTGATCATAAATCTTGGTACATGATAACAAACGCAACAAACTCTCATGTAATATCATAAGTTCTTTATCAAATAAAGTACAATCTCTTTGAAACGAGCTCACCTCATAATTTAAGTGATGCGTAGGAGCTCTTGTAATTGTAACAACAAGTAGTGCAAATATGGTTGTATCCATAGGGTTCATGTTCTTATCATCCTCCCCTTCTTGCAAACAAAGCCGTCCTCGGCTTTTGATAAGCTGAAAAAATGGTAACAAAGAAGCCAAGGTGTATGCATGGTATATGTATATGTCATCCGTTTTAACCGTTCTTCGTTGTTGCACAATTAATGTTATAAAACAGCAATGATCATAAAAACTTGTTGTATTAGTAACCCAAGAGTAATCATATATGTTAATGAGCAATTCAAAATTTCTCACACAGTAATTATTGCAACTTGTTTTGCAAATGTAAGTGAAGCATTTATGCAATTCAAATCTTTGAATTTGTAAACTTGTAGTGGTGGCACATATGGGCAAAACTACAACTTTTGGAATCAAGCAAAGTTCATCTATATAATCATATCTCAATCGAACAATAGCAAAT
Organism: Dendrocalamus latiflorus; assembly: GCA_017311315.1. Taxonomy (NCBI): domain Eukaryota; kingdom Viridiplantae; phylum Streptophyta; class Magnoliopsida; order Poales; family Poaceae; genus Dendrocalamus; species Dendrocalamus latiflorus. The sequence continues at coordinate 484,272 of CM029657.1, read as the reverse complement.
TCATCTAGTAAGAGTGAAGAGCTTTGTATGTTCTGCCATAATTCATCATCTTTATTCAGATTGTCTATACTAGATGGTGCAAAAAGAGATGAACACATAGGCATTGAATGAGTACTAAATCTTACTTCCCTCTCACATTCAACATGATTCAACATACAAGAATTGTTGTCCCAAACAATAAGTTTCAATTCATCCATGTGATCGCAAGTTATGCATATTCGATATACAAGAAATTGATTTTCCACATCATAATCTCCAATCAAATTAAACTTATATCCAGGGGTGTAGGTACTAAATAAGAATTTCAAACATGCAAGTTCAGAAACTTTCTCCATAGCATGTGATAATTTCATAGGTAGATCCAACATGATGTAACACAATGAATTAGCAGGATAAATTCTAGTCAAAACTTCTTTATGTGTTATTAATTCAACATGTGCAAAATTATGAGAATTTAGATTAGCACATGGTTCATTTAAGTCAACACAAGGAATATCAAAAGATTGTACTACAGTAGGTATATACTCACAAGGTTGCGCTATGTCTTGTTGTAGTACGAAATCAATACCGTGAGCGATGATAGCACCATGTTCTTTACCTTTTTGGCTCTCCTCAGATGATGTAAGTGCATCCATCTCCTTATCTTCATTCTCAACCAATGGGGTCAGTGATTCAATCAGCTCATGCTCCTCTTTGGCATGGTTCTCAACTACCTGCAAGTTGTTAGTCACAGAAAATGGCACAAACACAGGTTTGTTCTCATGATCATCACCATTACCTGCAAGGTTAGCTGCAAGAGCATATTCATCCTCAACATCACTAGCACTTACATAACCACCATCTTCTGTCGTAATGTACGCCCGCTGACTTGTGCAATCTCTCATGACGTGGCCCATCCCTTTACAACGGTGGCACACGATGCCCGTCGTACGGCCCGTGGAAGCAACCGATGAAGAGCTCTGTACTGGTGCTTTAACACTAGTAGATTTGCTCGTCTCGGGTGCGCGTGATGGTGGCGACGGTGCTGCTGAATGCGCCCTACTCACAGAGGGGGCAGCAGCTCGACAAATAGGAGGTGAGGCTATCTTGGCTTGCCCAGGCGTTGATCTCGATGTAGACGTACCTCCAAAGTTGTTCCTCGTCCTTTGTTGCCTACCCTGCAATTCTTTTTCTGCCAAACAAGCAAGCTGGAACAACTGGTTGACAGTAGTAAAATCTTTATAATAAACAATGTCCTGAATTTCACGCCGTAACCCCCCATAGAAACGACAAATCTTATCCTCCGTGTCCTCAACAACATTACAACGCAACATGCCTATTTGTAGTTCTTGATAATATTCCTCGACAGATTTATTATCTTGGTCTAAGCACTGCAATTTCTTATGCATTTCATGTTTAAAAGCAGGAGGAACAAATCTAGCACGCATAGCTTCTTTTAACCGCTTCCATGTATCAGGTTGTAAGCGCATGGTACCCATATCATTCCACCAGATAATAGCAAAGTCCTTAAACTCACTAGTAGCTTGTCTAACTCTATGTTGCTCAGGAACCAAGTGAGAATTAAACTTCTGCTCTACCGTCATCTCCCAATCAAGATATATTTCAGCATCATAAAGACCATAAAAAGATGGAATGATAAATTTGACTTTAGCAAAAGGGTCATGATTAGAACGATCATTATGGTGCTGAAAATTATTACCTCCCATACCGTGACGGTTTTGATGTAGGCGGTGTCGTGGGCGTGCATCTTGGGCAACAAATGAAGCACTTGCGTCGCGGTTTTGTCTCTCATTATCATCAGACAACCCACCTGTCATGGTTAGTAGAAAACAAAAGACAACACAAAGGTATTATCCCTATGCACTACTAGGTGGTGGAAGGTGGAATCACATATTCTCAAGCGTCTTACTACACTCTTACAAGTGTTCTTACCGATGCAGCAGGTGGTACAACCGGTGGCTGGTTCGTGATACCGTGTCGAGCGTGGGTACGATTGCAAGAGGGAACCTGTTTTGATCAAGAGTAGGTGTAGCTTGGAAGGCACAATATGGTAGCAATGGAGAACAATCAGTTAATTTCAGAATTGCATAGAATTGAATTATAGTCCGTATCTAGCACTTAGCCTATGTTGCTGATCAACCAAGAATGGAAGAAGGCTAAAAACAAGTGTATGGCAATGTGTATGAGTGGTAAATACAAGATAATTCAATCCAATGCAATCTGGAATTGAAGAACACAAGGATTGACCCAAAACTGAAAACTGAAGATTTCTGTCCACTGGACAGTACGTCGGTATTTTGGCCGTAACTTTTTGTCAGATGCCTTTTTTTCACTGATTCTTTTTTTCTCTGTTTTATGACGGCTTTTTCTACATATTTTCTTTTGGGGTCAACTTCCAAAACCCGACGCAGAAATTCGCACAAAAATCACAACTGCTGACTGTTGCAGATTCAAAACAGATAACTGAGTCAACTTTCACCGCATATATCTCTTAACTGACTTGCTGGAATAACGTGAAATTTTACAGATAGATGGATAAGAGATTTTTGAATCTAATGGCGGTGGTCCCACTCAAAAATAATCTCGGAATCAAAAGATATGGCGTTTTTGGTGGCGGCTGCAGAGAAAGGAAGAAGCAGTCGAATTTGGAAATTAGGGTTTGGGGTGGGGAATTTTTCTTTTGTTTGGATTTTTAATGGAACAAGGATATGACCAGCAACTAGACAATGCTAATATGGACACAAATTCAATTTAGCAAACCAAAACTAACAGATTGAAAGGCACAACGGGGTTTGGACAGCGGAATTAATTCTTTTTGTGGGGCAATTTTTTTCTGGACTATAGGAAATAAAAACCAATCTACTAACTAGGGATACAAGAATTACCTCACGGGCAACCGTTGCTCTGATACCAACTGATGTGACGATGGCCCGATCTTCCGAGAGGTACTGATAAGTCGATTGTGGAGATCTCGACGTTGATGATCCAAAGGCTCCGACCAAAACAGATCGAACCCCTCGCAATCACTACACCACTGCTCCGTTGGTTATCAACCGTGCCGAACATGATTGACCTCGCCAAGAAGGCTATCTCATGCAAGCGAATCGAGAACACAAGCAAGAGAGTACAAGATGCAATCTGAAATTGCGAATAAATATTAAGTTCACAAGTTGGGGTCTCACAAACCGATGAACGGCGAAACTGTTCAAAGACAGATTAATCTAAGCAAAACCCAAGGAAAACTAAAGGGGTGCGGCCTCCTTAAATAGGGGAGGGGGAAGCCACACTTATCTAATGACAAGGGATGTGGTACTATTCACGGTTACTGTTCACGCGCCCGTGCTACTGTTAACGTGAACAGTACCGGCCCAAATAGCCCAAGTTACAAGGCCCTCGGCCCATTTTGACTCGGATTGGAAAAGTGACGTGACTTGTTTTGCAGTTTCTGATCTGCTCGGATGGAGTTTGGAGGTGAGACCAGATCCATCTGAAAGTAGACTCCAAGAGCTTTCCAACGAGTACTCACGGGCCCTGAGAAGCCTTCTGGATCAAAAGTTATGGCCGTTTGAAATTGGCTTGTCAGGCTGAATCCGAATTGATCTGGAGGCCGAATTGGATTCCAAAACCTGTCCAACTTGAACCCTTGCTTCAATTGGTTCCAAAGTGATGTGGTGCTACAAATATATATATATTCATCATTAGGTAGCATCATATTCTCATTTAAAATGTGTTGAAGTTGAAGAAACGAATTCACCTTTAGTTCAATCTTGATATTGACCGCTATGGTCGTATGTGTTGGTGGCGTGGTTACATCAGTATACCACAAACTTCGTACGTGCAAAAATGACTCTTGTAAGGAAACTGGGTAACAAACACACCGCATGGACTTCATATGTGCCTCATTTCCGCATGCATCTCGAATCCGTCCGAGTCGGTGTCAAACTTTCGTCCACGATGTGTTCCGACGTGTAGTGTAAACACCATGCATACGGATGAGGCACAAACAAAACCGGACGAAAACACCCAGCACGGAGTTCACATGCGCCCTACCTCGTTTTGGCACGTATCTCGAATCTGTCCGACTCGGTGTTGATGTTTCGTCCACAATGGGTTCCTACATGTACTATGAACTCCATGCAATCGAAAATGACTCTTGAAATGAAAACTGAGTACCAAACACCTCGAAAGGACTTCGTATTTAGCTCATTTGCGCACGCATTTTGGATCGGTCCGAGTCGATGTTAAACTTTCGTCCACAACGGGTTCCAACGGGTACTATAAATTTTATACGTACGAAAGCGAGGTAAATAACAAAACCGTGTGCCAGACATCTTTCAAAGTCGTTATTTGCGCCATATTTCATTTTAGCATGCATCTTGAATCCGTCCGAGTCGGCGTTAAAGTTCCATCTACAACGGATTCCAACATGTACTACAAACTCCTTGCGTTCGAAAACGACTCTTGAAATGAAACTGAGTACCAGAAACACCGTGATACGGGGTCGCCTGATCTTCTCGACGTACGATGGAAATCCACGGGAGTCTTGATGAATCGTAACGATCCTCCAATGCCAGTGCAAGGGACGAACACTCTTTAATCCGCCAAAACACAGTCGTGTTGATTTCGCCGACCACCAAGCGAAGATCTATCGTGCACCCAATTCACAACGGAAAGGCTGAACGATCTTGATTGAAGAAGATACAACTAATTCCATAAGGAATTTCTGCAGCAATGCTAAACTCAAAAACTTTAGTAGATTGATTTTTCTCAAACGTGGTCTCAATACTTCTTTCCAGTGAAATAATGTATTTGACTTAAAAGTGCTAAGCATGTGCGTATCCGCGTCACACCGAATGGACTCGTATGTCTCTCATTTGTGCATGCATTTCGAATCAGTGTGAGTCGCTGGTGAACTTTTGTCCACAACGGTTTCTATGGGTACTATGAATTCCATGCGTATGAAAATCGGGCACAAAACAGAATCGAACACGAAACACCCAGCATGGACTTCATGTGCGCCCCAACTCATTTGGGCATGCATTTCGAATCCGTCCGAGTCGGTGTTAAACTTTTGTCCACAACGGTGTCCAACGGGTACTGTAAACTCCATGCATACAAAATCAAATCTGTCTGTGTCAGTGTTAAACTTTTTTTCGCAACGGCTTCTAGTGGGTATTATAAACTCCATCGTAAAAAATCTGGGCACGGATTGAACTTGAGTGCCGAACACTTCGAGTGGACCTCATTTGCAGCCTCGCTCATTTTGGCATGCATTTTCAAATCCGTCCGAGTTAGTGTGATTGTTTCATCCACAACGGGATGGAACGTGTACCACAAACTCCGTGCATGCCAAAATTACTCTCCTAAGAAAACTGAGTAACAAACAGACCGAATGAACTTCATATGTGCCTCATTTCCGCATGCGTGTCGAATCCATCTGAGTCGATGTTAAACACACCACACGGACTTCATACGTGCCCTACCTCATTTTGGCACGCATCTCGAACCTGTCCAACTCGGTATTGTAGTATCATCCGCAACGGGTTCCAACATGTACTATAAACTCCATGCGTTCGAAAATGACTCTCGTAGGGAATCTGAGTGCCAAAAAGCCCGAATGGACTTTGTACGTAGCTTATTTGTGCTTGCGTCTCGAATCAGCCCGACTTGCTGGCTTACTTTTGTCCACAACTGTTCCAAGGGTACTACAAATTCCATGCGTACGAATATCGGTCACCAAACAAAATTGAGTGCGAAACACCCCGCATGGACATCACATGCGCCGCAGCCCATTTGGGCATGCATTTCGAATCCGTCCGAGTCGATGTTAAACTTTCGTCCACCGTAGGCTCCAATGGGTACTATAAACTCCATGCGTACGAAATCGAGGCATGAGGTAAAATCAAGTGCCAAACTCCGCGCATGATCGTCATATGCGTCCAAGCTTATTTGGGCATGCCTTTCGAATCCGTCCGAGTCAGTATTAAACATTTTTCCACAATCACTCTAGTGGGCACTATAAACCCCATCCATACGAAATCCGGGTACAAATTGAACCTGAGTGCCAAACACTTCGAGTGGACTTCGTTTGCACCATAGCTCATTTTGGCATGCATTTCGAATTCGTTCGAGTTGGTGTGAGAATTTCATCCACAACGGGTTGGAGCGTATACCACAAACTTCGTACGTGCAAAAATGACTCTTGTAAGGAAACTGGGTAACAAACACACCGCATGGACTTCATATGTGCCTCATTTCCGCATGCATCTCGAATCCGTCCGGGTCGGTGTCAAACTTTCGTCCACGATGTGTTCCGACGTGTAGTGTAAACACCATGCATACGGATGAGGCACAAACAAAACCGGACGAAAACACCCCGCACGGAGTTCACATGCGCCCTACCTCGTTTTGGCACGTATCTCGAATCTGTCTGACTCGGTGTTGATGTTTCGTCCACAATGGGTTCCTACATGTACTATGAACTCCATGCAATCGAAAATGACTCTTGAAATGAAAACTGAGTACCAAACACCTCGAAAGGACTTCGTATTTAGCTCATTTGCGCACGCATTTTGGATCGGTCCGAGTCGATGTTAAACTTTCGTCCACAACGGGTTCCAACGGGTACTATAAATTTTATACGTACGAAAGCGAGGTACATAACAAAACCGTGTGCCAGACATCTTTCATAGTCGTTATTTGCGCCATATTTCATTTTAGCATGCATCTTGAATCCGTCCGAGTCGGCGTTAAAGTTCCATCTACAACGGATTCCAACGTGTACTACAAACTCCTTGCATTCGAAGACGACTCTTGTAATGAAACTGAGTACCAGAATCACCGTGATACGGGGTCGCCCGATCTTCTCGACGTACGATGGAAACCCACGGGAGTCTTGATGAATCGTAACGATCCTCCAATGCCAGTGCAAGGGACGAACACTCTTTAATCCGCCAAAACACAGTCGTGTTGATTTCGCCGACCACCAAGCGAAGATCTATCGTGCACCCAATTCACAACGGAAAGGCTGAACGATCTTGATTGAAGAAGATACACCTAATTCCATAAGGAATTTCGGCAGCAATGCTTAACTCAAAAACTTTAGTAGATTGATTTTTCTCAAACGTGGTCTCAATACTTCTTTCCAGTGAAATAATGTATTTGACTTAAAAGTGCTAAGCATGTGCGTATCCGCGTCACACCGAATGGACTCGTATGTCTCTCATTTGTGCATGCATTTCGAATCAGTGTGAGTCGCTGGTGAACTTTTGTCCACAACGGTTTCTATGGGTATTATGAATTCCATGCGTATGAAAATCGGGCACAAAACAGAATCGAACACGAAACACCCAGCATGGACTTCATGTGCGCCCCAACTCATTTGGGCATGCATTTCGAATCCGTCCGAGTCGGTGTTAAACTTTTGTCCACAACGGTGTCCAACGGGTACTGTAAACTCCATGCATACAAAATCAAAGCACAAAGTAAAGCCAAGTTCCAAACACCCCACATGATCGTCATATGCGTCCAAGTTTATTTGGGCATGCATTACAAATCTGTCTGTGTCAGTGTTAAACTGTTTTCCGCAACGGCTTCTAGTGGGTATTATAAACTCCATCGTAAAAAATGTGGGCACGGATTGAACTTGAGTGCCGAACACTTCGAGTGGACCTCATTTGCAGCCTCGCTCATTTTGGCATGCATTTTCAAATCCGTCGGAGTTAGTGTGATTGTTTCATCCACAACGGGATGGAACGTGTACCACAAACTCCGTGCATGCCAAAATTACTCTCCTAAGAAAACTGAGTAACAAACACACGAATGAACTTCATATGTGCCTCATTTCCGCATGCGTGGCGAACCCATCTGAGTCGATGTTAAACACACCACATGGACTTCATACGTGCCCTACCTCATTTTGGCACGCATCTCGAACCTGTCCAACTCGGTATTGTAGTATCATCCGCAACGGGTTCCAACGTGTACTATAAACTCCATGCGTTCGAAAATGACTCTCGTAGGGAATCTGAGTGCCAAAAAGCCCGAATGGACTTTGTACGTAGCTTATTTGCGCTTGCGTCTCGAATCAGCCCGACTTGCTGGCTTACTTTTGTCCACAACTGTTCCAAGGGTACTACAAATTCCATGCGTACGAATATCGGTCACCAAACAAAATTGAGTGCGAAACACCCCGCATGGACATCACATGCGTCGCAGCCCATTTGGGCAAGCCTTTCGAATCCGTCCGAGTCGATGTTAAACTTTCGTCCACCGTAGGCTCCAATGGGTACTATAAACTCCATGCGTACGAAATCGAGGCATGAGGATTAATCAAGTGCCAAACTCCGCGCATGATCGTCATATGCGTCCAAGCTTATTTGGGCATGCCTTTCGAATCCGTCCGAGTCAGTATTAAACATTTTTCCACAATCACTCTAGTGGGCACTATAAACCCCATCCATACGAAATCCGGGTACAAATTGAACCTGAGTGCCAAACACTTCGAGTGGACTTCGTTTGCACCATAGCTCATTTTGGCATGCATTTCGAATTCGTTCGAGTCGGTGTGAGAATTTCATCCACAACGGGTTGGAGCGTATACCACAAACTTCGTACATGCAAAAATGACTCTTGTAAGGAAACTGGGTAACAAACACACCGCATGGACTTCATATGTGCCTCATTTCCGCATGCATCTCGAATCCGTCCGAGTCGGTGTCAAACTTTCGTCCACGATGTGTTCCGACGTGTAGTGTAAACACCATGCATACGGATGAGGCACAAACAAAACCGGACGAAAACACCCCGCACGGAGTTCACATGCGCCCTACCTCGTTTTGGCACGTATCTCGAATCTGTCCGACTCGGTGTTGATGTTTCGTCCACAATGGGTTCCTACATGTACTATGAACTCCATGCAATCGAAAATGACTCTTGAAATGAAAACTGAGTACCAAACACCTCGAAAGGACTTCGTATTTAGCTCATTTGCGCACGCATTTTGGATCGGTCCGAGTCGATGTTAAACTTTCGTCCACAACGGGTTCCAACGGGTACTATAAATTTTATACGTACGAAAGCGAGGTACATAACAAAACCGTGTGCCAGACATCTTTCATAGTCGTTATTTGCGCCATATTTCATTTTAGCATGCATCTTGAATCCGTCCGAGTCGGCGTTAAAGTTCCATCTACAACGGATTCCAACGTGTACTACAAACTCCTTGCGTTCGAAGACGACTCTTGTAATGAAACTGAGTACCAGAAACACCGTGATACGGGGTCGCCCGATCTTCTCGACGTACGATGGAAACCCACGGGAGTCTTGATGAATCGTAACGATCCTCCAATGCCAGTGCAAGGGACGAACACTCTTTAATCCGCCAAAACACAGTCGTGTTGATTTCGCCGACCACCAAGCGAAGATCTATCGTGCACCCAATTCACAACGGAAAGGCTGAACGATCTTGATTGAAGAAGATACACCTAATTCCATAAGGAATTTCGGCAGCAATGCTAAACTCAAAAACTTTAGTAGATTGATTTTTCTCAAACGTGGTCTCAATACTTCTTTCCAGTGAAATAATGTATTTGACTTAAAAGTGCTAAGCATGTGCGTATCCGCGTCACACCGAATGGACTCGTATGTCTCTCATTTGTGCATGCATTTCGAATCAGTGTGAGTCGCTGGTGAACTTTTGTCCACAACGGTTTCTATGGGTACTATGAATTCCATGCGTATGAAAATCGGGCACAAAACAGAATCGAACACGAAACACCCAGCATGGACTTCATGTGCGCCCCAACTCATTTGGGCATGCATTTCGAATCCGTCCGAGTCGGTGTTAAACTTTTGTCCACAACGGTGTCCAACGGGTACTGTAAACTCCATGCATACAAAATCAAAGCACAAAGTAAAGCCAATCCCAAACACACCCAATGGACGTCATATGCGCCCTAACTCACTCCGGCATGCGTTTCGTGAACTTCCGAGTCGTTGTTAAACTTTCCACCAAAACGGGCTCGTCGGCGCTCTGAACTCAGTACGAATGAAAACGCGGCACCGGAAGAAAACGCGTCCCAAACACACCCAATGAACCTCATATGGCCCTAACTCACTCCGGCAGACGTTTCGTGAATTTTTGAGCCGGTGTAGTTTTCCACCAAAACGGGCTCGTCGGGTGCTCTGAACTCCGTGCGAACGAAAACGCAGCACCGGAGCAAGACGCATCCCAAACACACCCAATGGACGTCATATGCGCCCTAACTCACTCCGGCATGCGTTTCGTGAACTTCTGAGTCGTTGTTAAACTTTACACCAAAACGGGCTCGTCGGCGCTCTGAACTCAGTACGAACGAAAACACGGCACCGGCAGAAAACGCGTCCCAAACACACCCAATGGACCTAATATGCGCTCTAAATCACTCCGGCAGGCGTTTCGTGAATTTTCGAGCCGGTGTTAAACTTTACACCAAAATGGGCTCGCCGGGTGCTCTTAACTCCGTGCGAACGAAAACGCGGCAATGGAAGAAAACGTGTCGCAAACACACCCAATGGACCATATATGCGCTCTAACACACCCCCGCATGCGTTTTGTGAACTTCCGATCCGGTGTTAAACTTTTCACCAAAACGAGCTCGTCGAGTGCTCTGACCTCCGTGCGAACGAAAAGCGGCACCGGAACGAAACGCTTCCCAAACACAGCCAAAGGACGTCATATTCGCCCTAACTCACTCCGGCATGCGTTTTGTGAACTTCCGAGCCGGTGTTAAACTTTCCACCAAAACGGGCTCGTCGGGTGCTCTGAACTCCGTGCGAACGAAAACGCAGCACCAGATCTAAACGCGACCCAAACACTCACAATGGACATCATATGCGCCATACCCACTCCGGCATGCGTTTCGTGAACTTCCGAGCCGGTGCTAAACTATCCATCAAAACGGGCTCGCTGGGTGCTCTGAACTCCGTGCGAACGAAAACGCGGCACCGGTGCAAGACGCATCCCAAACACACCCAATGGACGTCATATGCGCCCAAACTCACTCCGGCATGCGTTTCGTGAACTTCCGAGTCGTTGTTAAACTTTCCACCAAAACGGACTCGTCGGCGCTCTGAACTCAGTACGAACGAAAACGCGGCACCGAAAAAAAACGCGTCCCAAACACACCCAATGGACCTCATATGCGCCCTAACTCACTCCGGCAGACGTTTCGTGAATTTTCGAGCCGGTGTTAAACTTTCCACCAAAACGGGCTCGTCGGGTGCTCTGAACTCCGTGCGAACGAAAACGCGGCAATGGAAGAAAATGTGTCGCAAACACACCCAATGGACCTCATATGCGCTCTAACTCACTCCCGCATGCGTTTCGTGAACTTCCGAGCCGGTGTTAAACTTTTCACCAAAACGAGCTCGTCGAGTGCTCTGACCTCCGTGCGAACGAAAAGCCGCACCGGAACGAAACGCTTCCCAAACACAGCCAAAGGACGTCATATTCGCCCTAACTCACTCCGGCATGCGTTTTGTGAACTTCCGAGCCGGTGTTAAAGTTTCCACCAAAACGGGCTCGTCGGGTGCTCTGAACTCCGTGCGAACGAAAACGCAGCACCCGATCTAAACGCGTCCCAAACACTCACAATGGACATCATATGCGCCCTAACCCACTCCGGCATGCGTTTCGTGAACTTTCGAGCCGGTGTTAAACTATCCATCAAAACGGGCTCGCTGGGTGCTCTGAACTCCGTGCGAACGAAAACGCGGCACCGGTGCAAGACGCATCCCAAACACACCCAATGGACGTCATATGCGCCCTAACTCACTCCGGCATGCGTTTCGTGAATTTCCGAGTCGTTGTTAAACTTTCCAGCAAAACGGGGTCGTCGGCGCTCTGAACTCAGTACAAACGAAAACACGGCACCGGCAGAAAACGCGTCCCAAACACACCCAATGGACCTCATATGCGCTCTAAATCACTCCGGCAGACGTTTCGTGAATTTTCGAGCCGGTGTTAAACTTTCCACCAAAACGGGCTCGCCGAGTGCTCTTAACTCCGTGCGAACGAAAACGCGGTAATGGAAGAAAACGTGTCGCAAACACACCCAATGGACCTTATATGCGCTCTAACACACTCTCGCATGCGTTTTGTGAACTTCCGAGCCGGTGTTAAACTTTCCACCAAAATGTGCTCGTCGAGTGCTCTGAACTCCGTGCGAACGAAAAGCGGCACCGGAATGAAACGCATCCCAAACACAGCCAATGGACGTCATATGTGCCCTAACTCGCTCCGGCATGCGTTTCGTGAACTTCCGAGCCGGTGTTAAACTTTCCACCAAAACGGGCTCGTCGGGTGCTCTGAACTCCGTGCGAACGAAAACGCGGCACCGGAGCAAGACGCATCCCAAACACACCCAATGGACGTCATATGCGCCCTAACTCACTCCGGCATGCGTTTCGTGAACTTCCGAGTCGTTGTTAAATTTTCCACCAAAACGGACTCGTCGGCGCTATGAACTCAGTACGAACGAAAACGCGGCAACGAAAAAAAACGCGTTCCAAACACACCCAACGGACCTCATATGCGCCCTAACTCACTCCGGCAGACGTTTCGTGAATTTTCGAGCCGGTGTTAAACTTTCCACCAAAACGGGCTCGTCGGGTGCTCTGAACTCCGTGCGAACGAAAACGCGGCAATGGAAGAAACCGTGTCACAAACACACCCAATGGACCTCATATGCGCTCTAACTCACTCCCGCATGCATTTTGTGAACTTCTGAGCCGGTGTTAAACTTTCCACCAAAACGAGCTCGTCGAGTGATCCGCACTCCGTGCAAACGAAAAGCGGCACCGGAACAAAACGCTTCCCAAACACAGCCAATGGACGTCATATTCGCCCTAACTCACTCCGGCATGCGTTTTGTGAACTTCCGAGCCGGTGTTAAACTTTCCACCAAAACGGGCTCGTCGGGTGCTCTGAACTCCGTGCGAACGAAAACGCAGCACCGGATCGAAACGCGTCCCAAACACCCACAATGGACATCATATGCGCCCTAACCCACTCTGGCATGCGTTTCGTGAACTTCCGAGCCGGTGTTAAACTATCCATCAAAACGGGCTCGCTGGGTGCTCTGAACTCCGTGCGAACGAAAACGCGGCACCGGAGCAAGACGCATCCCAAACACACCTAATGGACGTCATATGCGCCCTAACTCACTCCGGCATGCGTTTCGTGAATTTCCGAGTCGTTGTTAAACTTTCCACCAAAACGGGCTCGTCGGCGCTCTGAACTCAGTACGAACGAAAACGCGGCACCGGCAGAAAACGCGTCCCAAACACACCCAATGGACCTCATATGCGCCCTAAATCACTCCGGCAGACGTTTCGTGAATTTTTGAGCCGGTGTTAAACTTTCCACCAAAACGGGCTCGTCGGGTGCTCTGAACTCCGTGCGAACGAAAACGCGGCAATGGAAGAAAACGTGTCCCAAACACACCCAATGGACCTCGTATGCGCTCTAACACACTCCCGCATGCGTTTTGTGAACTTCCGGGCCGGTGTTAAACTTTCCACCAAAACACAGCCAATGGAAGTCAAATGCGCCCTAACTCACACCGGCATGCGTTTCGTGAACTTCCGAGCCGGTGTTAAACTTTCCACCAAATCGGGCTCGTCGGGTGCTCTGAACTCCGTGCGAACGAAAACGCAGCACCTGATCGAAACGCGTCCCAAACACCCCCAATGGACATCATATGCGCCCTAACTCACGCCGGCATGCGTTTCGTGAACTTCTGAGCCGGTGTTAAACTTTACACCAAAACGGGCTCGGTGGGTGCTCTGAACTCCGTGCGAACGAAAACGCGGCACCGGAGCAAGACGCATCCCAAACACACCCAATGGACGTCATATGCGCCCTAACTCACTCCGGCATGCGTTTCGTGAACTTCCGAGTCGTTGTTAAATTTTCCACCAAAACGGACTCGTCGGCGCTCTGAACTCAGTACGAACGAAAACACGGCAACGAAAAAACGCGTCCCAAACACACCCAATGGACCTCATATGCGCCCTAACTCACTCCGGCAGACGTTTCGTGAATTTTTGAGCCGGTGTTAAACTTTCCACCAAAACGGGCTCGTCGGGTGCTCTGAACTCCGTGCGAACGAAAACGCGGCAATGGAAGAAACCGTGTCACAAACACACCCAATGGACCTCATATGCGCTCTAACTCACTCCCGTATGCGTTTTGTGAACTTCCGAGCCGGTGTTAAACTTTCCACCAAAACGAGCTCATCGAGTGATCCGAACTCCGTCCAAACGAAAAGCGGCACCGGAACGAAACGCTTCCCAAACACAGCCAATGGACGTCATATTCGCCCTAACTCACTCCGGCATGCGTTTTGTGAACTTCCGAGCCGGTGTTAAACTTTCCACCAAAACGGGCTCGTCGGGTGCTCTGAACTACGTGCGAACGAAAACGTAGCACCGGATCGAAACGCGTCCCAAACACCCACAATGGACATCATATGCGCCCTAACCCACTCCGGCATGCATTTCGTGAACTTCCGAACCGGTGTTAAACTATCCATCAAAACGGGCTCGCTGGGTGCTCTGAACTCCGTGCGAACGAAAACGCGGCACCGGAGCAAAACGCATCCCAAACACACCCAATGGACGTCATATGCGCCCTAACTCACTCCGGCAAGCATTTCGTGAACTTCCGAGTCGTTGTTAAACTTTCCACTAAAACGGGCTCGTCGGCGCTCTGAACTCAGTACGAACGAAAACACGGCCCCGACAGAAAACGCGTCCCAAACACACCCAATGGACCTCATATACGCCCTAAATCACTCCGGCAGACGTTTTGTGAATTTTCGAGCCGGTGCTAAACTTTCCACCAAAACGGGCTCGTCGGGTGCTCTGAACTCCGTGCGAACGAAAACGCGGTAATGGAAGAAAACGTGTCGCAAACACACCCAATGGACCTCATATGCGCTCTAATCACTCCCGCATGCGTTTTGTGAACTTCCGAGCCGGTGTTAAACTTTCCACCAAAATGAGCTCGTCGAGTGCTCTGAACTCCGTGCGAACGAAAAGCGGCACCGGAATGAAACGCATCCCAAACACAGCCAGTGGACGTCATATGCGCCCTAACTCACTCCGGCATGCGTTTCGTGAACTTCCGAGCCGGTGTTAAACTTTCCACCAAAACGGGCTCGTCGGGTGCTCTGAACTCCGTGCGAACGAAAACGCAGCACCGGATCGAAACGCATCCCAAACACCACCAATGGACATCATATGCACCCTAACTCACTCCGGCATGCGTTTCGTGAACTTCCGAGCCGGTGTTAAACTTTCCACCAAAACGGGCTCGCTGGGTGCTCTGAACTCCGTGCGAACGAAAACGCTGCACCGTAGCAAGTAGCATCCCAAACACACCCAATGGACGTCATATGCGCCCTAACTCACTTTGGTATGCGTTTCGTGAACTTCCGAGTCGTTGTTAAACTTTCCACCAAAACGGGCTCGTCGGCGCTCTGAACGCAGTACGAACAAAAACGCGGCACCGGAAGAAAACGCGTCCCAAACACACCCATTGGATCTCATATGCGCCCTAACTCACTCCGGCAGACGTTTCATGAATTTTTGACCCGGTGTTAAAGTTTCCACCAAAACGGGCTCGCTGGGTGCTCTGAACTCCGTGCGAACGAAACCGTTGCACCGTAGCAAGACGCATCCCAAACACACCCAATGGACCTCATATGCGCTCTAACTCACTCCCGCATGCGTTTTGTGAAGTTCCGAGCCGGTGTTAAACTTTCCACCAAAACGAGCTCGTCGAGTGCTCTAAACTCCGTGCGAACGAAAAGCGGCACCGGAACGAAAGGCATCCCAAACACAGCCAATGGACGTCATATGCGCCCTAACTCACTCCGGCATGCGTTTCGTGAACTTCCGAGCCGGTGTTAAACTTTCCACCAAAACGGGCTCGCTGGGTGCTCTGAACTCCGTGCGAACGAAAACGCTGCACCGTAGCAAGATGCATCCCAAACACACCCAATGGACGTCATATGCGCCCTAACTCACTTTGGTATGCGTTTCGTGAACTTCCGAGTCGTTGTTAAACTTTCCACCAAAACGGGCTCGTCGGCGCTCTGAACGCAGTACGAACAAAAACGCGGCACCGGAAGAAAACGCGTCCCAAACACACCCATTGGATCTCATATGCGCCCTAACTCACTCCGGCAGACGTTTCATGAATTTTTGACCCGGTGTTAAACTTTCCACCAAACCGGGCTCGTTGGGTGCTTTGAGCTCCGTGCGAACGAAAACGCGGTAATGGAAGAAAACGTGTCCCAAACACACCCAATGGACCTCATATGCGCTCTAACTGACTCCCGCATGCGTTTTGTGAACTTCCGAGCCGGTGTTAAACTTTCCACCAAAACGAGCTCGTCGAGTGCTCTGAACTCCGTGCGAACGAAAAGCGGCACCGGAACGAAACGCATCCCAAACACAGCCAATCTACGTCATATGCGCCCTAACTCACTCCGGCATGCGTTTCGTGAACTTACGAGCCGGTGTTAAACTTTCCACCAAAACGGGCTCGTCGGGTGTCTGAACTCCTTGCGAACGAAAACGCAGGACTGGATCGAAACGCGTCCCAAACACCACCAATGGACATCATATGTGCCCTAACTCACTTCGGCATGCGTTTTGTGAACTTCCGAGCCGGTGTTAAGCTTTCCACCAAAACGGGCTCGCTGGGTGCTCTGAACTCCGTGCGAACGAAAACGCGGCACCGTAGCAAGACGCATCCCAAACACAAACAATGGACGTCATATGCGCCCTAACTCACTCCGGCATGCGTTTCGTGAACTCCGAGTCGTTGTTAAACTTTCCACCAAAACGGGCTCGTCGGCGCTCTGTTCTCAGTACGAACAAAAACGCGGCACCGGAAGAAAACGCGTCCCAAACACACCCAATGGACCTCATATGCGCTCTAACTCACTCCCGCATGCGTTTTGTGAACTTCCGAGCCGGTGTTAAACTTTCCACCAAAATGAGCTCGTCGAGTGCTCTGAACTCCGTGCGAACGAAAAGCTTCACCGGAACGAAACACATCCCAAACACAGCCAATCTACGTCATATACGCCCTAACTCACTCCGGCATGCGTTTCGTGAACTTCCGAGCCGGTGTTAAACTTTCCACCAAAACGGGCTCGTCGGGTGCTCTAAACTCCGTGCGAACGAAAACGCAGCACTGGATCGAAACGCGTCCCAAACACCACCAATGGACATCATATGCGCCCTAACTCACTCCGGCATGCGTTTTGTGAACTTCCGAGCCGGTGTTAAACTTTCCACCAAAACGGGCTCGCTGGGTGCTCTGAACTCCGTGCGAACGAAAACGCGGCACCGTAGCAAGACACATCCCAAACACACCCAATGCGTCATATGCGCCCTAACTCACTCTGGCATGCGTTTCGTGAACTTTCGAGTTGTTGTTAAACTTTCCGCCAAAACGGGCTCGTCGGCGCTCTAAACTCAGTACGAACGAAAACGCGGCACCGGAAGAAAACGCGTCCCAAACACACCCAATGGACCTCATATGCGCTCTAACTCACTCCCGCATGCGTTTTGTGAACTTCCGAGCCGGTGTTAAACTTTCCACCAAAACGATCTCGTCGAGTGCTCTGAACTCCGTGCAAACGAAAAGCGGCACCGGAACGAAACGCATCCCAAACACAGCCAATGGACGTCATAAGCGCCCAAACTCACTCCGACATGTGTTTCGTGAACTTCCGAACCGGTGTTAAACTTTCCACCAAAACGGGCTCGTCTGGTGCTCTGAACTCCTTGCGAACGAAAACGCAGCACCGGATCGAAACGCGTCCCAAACACCACCAATGGACATCATATGCACCCTAACTCACTCCGGCATGCGTTTCGTGAACTTCCGAGCCGGTGTTAAACTTTCCACCAAAACGAGCTCGTCGAGTGCTCTGAACTCCGTGCGAACGAAAAGCGGCACCGGAAGGAAACGCATCCCAAACACAGCCAGTGGACGTCATATGCGCCCTAACTCACTCCGGCATGCATTTCGTGAACTTCCGAACCGGTGTTAAACTTTCCACCAAAACGGGCTCGTCGGGTGCTCTGAACTCCGCGCGAACGAAAACGCGGCACCGGATCGAAACGCGTCCCAAACACCCCCAATGGACATCATATGCGCCCTAACTCACTCCAGCATGCGTTTCGTGAACTTCCGAGCCGGTGTTAAACTTTCCACCAAAACGATCTCGTCGAGTGCTCTGAACTCCGTGCAAACGAAAAGCGGCACCGGAACGAAACGCATCCCAAACACAGCCAATGGACGTCATAAGCGCCCAAACTCACTCCGACATGTGTTTCGTGAACTTCCGAACCGGTGTTAAACTTTCCACCAAAACGGGCTCGTCTGGTGCTCTGAACTCCTTGCGAACGAAAACGCAGCACCGGATCGAAACGCGTCCCAAACACCACCAATGGACATCATATGCACCCTAACTCACTCCGGCATGCGTTTCGTGAACTTCCGAGCCGGTGTTAAACTTTCCACCAAAACGAGCTCGTCGAGTGCTCTGAACTCCGTGCGAACGAAAAGCGGCACCGGAAGGAAACGCATCCCAAACACAGCCAGTGGACGTCATATGCGCCCTAACTCACTCCGGCATACATTTCGTGAACTTCCGAACCGGTGTTAAACTTTCCACCAAAACGGGCTCGTCGGGTGCTCTGAACTCCGCGCGAACGAAAACGCAGCACCGGATCGAAACGCGTCCCAAACACCCCCAATGGACATCATATGCGCCCTAACTCACTCCAGCATGCGTTTCGTGAACTTCCGAGTCGGTGTTAAACTTTCCACCAAAACGGGCTCGCTGGGTGCTCTGAACTCCGTGCGAACGAAAACGCGGCACCGGAGCAAGACGCATCCCAAACACACCCAATGGACGTCATAAGCGCCCTAACTCACTCCGGCATGCGTTTCGTGAACTTCCGAGTCGTTGTTAAACTTTCCACCAATACGGGCTCGTCGGCGCTCTGAACTCAGTACGAACGAAAACGCGTCCCAAACACACCCAATGGACCTCATATGCGCCCTAACTCACTCCGGCAGACGTTTCGTGAATTTTCGAGCCGGTGTTAAACTTTCCACCAAAACGGGCTCGTCGGGTGCTCTTAACTCCGTGTGAATGAAAACGCGGCACCGGAAGAAAACGTGTCTTAAACACAGCCAATGGACGTCATATGCGATCTAACTCTCCATTAGGTGTGTTTGGGACGCGTTTTCTTCCGGTGCCGCGTTTTTGTTCGTACTGAGTTCAGAGCGCAGACGAGACCGTTTTGGTGGAAAGTTTAACAACGACTCGGAAGTTCACGAAACGCATGCCGGAGTGAGTTAGGGCGCATATGACGTCCATTGAGTGTGTTTGGGATGCGTCTTGCTACGGTGCTGCGTTTTTGTTCGCACGGAGTTCAGAGCACCCAGCGAGCCCGTTTTGGTGGAAAGTTTAACACCGGCTCGGAAATTCACGAAACGCATGCCGGAGTGAGTTAGGGCGCATATGATGTCCATTGGTGGTGTTTGGGACGCGTTTCGATCCGGTGCTGCGTTTTCATTCGCACGGAGTTCAGAGCACCCGACAAGCCCGTTTTGGTGGAAAGTTTAACACCGGCTCGGAAGTTCACGAAACGCATGCCGGAGTGAGTTAGGGCGCATATGACGTCCATTGGCTGTGTTTGGGATGCCTTTCGTTCCGGTGCCGCTTTTCGTTCGCACGGAGTTTAGAGCACTCGACGAGCTCGTTTTGGTGGAAAGTTTAACACCGGCTCGGAACTTCACAAAACGCATGCGGGAGTGAGTTAGAGCGCATATGAGGTCCATTAGGTGTGTTTGGGACACGTTTTCATCTATTGCCGCGTTTTCGTTCGTACTGAGTTCAGAGCACCGACGAGCTCGTTTTGGTGGAAAGTTTAACAATGACTCGGAGTTCACGAAACGCATGCCGGAGTGAGTTAGGGCGCATATGACGTCCATTGTTTGTGTTTGGGATGCGTCTTGCTACGGTGCCGCGTTTTCGTTCGCACGGAGTTCAGAGCACCCAGCGAGCCCGTTTTGGTGGAAAGTTTAACACCGGCTCGGAACTTCACAAAACGCATGCCGGAGTGAGTTAGGGCACATATGATGTCCATTGGTGGTGTTTGGGACGCGTTTCGATCCAGTCCTGCGTTTTCGTTCGCACGGAGTTCAGAGCACCCGACGAGCCCGTTTTGGTGGAAAGTTTAACACCGGCTCGGAAGTTCACGAAACGCATGCCGGAGTGAGTTAGGGCGCATATGACGTAGATTGGATGTGTTTGGGATGCGTTTCGTTCCGGTGCTGCTTTTCGTTCGCACGGAGTTCAGAGCACTCGACGAGCTCGTTTTGGTGGAAAATTTAACACCGGCTCGGAAGTTCACAAAACGCAAGCGGGAGTGAGTTAGAGCGCATATGAGGTCCATTGGGTGTGTTTGGGACACGTTTTCTTCCATTACCGCGTTTTCGTTCGCACGGAGTTCAAAGCACCCGACGAGCCCGCTTTGGTGGAAAGTTTAACACCGGGTCAAAAATTCATGAAACATCTGCCGGAGTGAGTTAGGGCGCATATGAGATCCAATGGGTGTGTTTGGGACGTGTTTTCTTCCGGTGCCGCATTTTTGTTCGTACTGAGTTCAGAGCGCCGACGAGCCCGTTTTGGTGGAAAGTTTAACAACGACTCGGAAGTTCACGAAACGCATACCGGAGTGAGTTAGGGCGCATATGACGTCCATTGGGTGTGTTTGGGATGCGTCTTGCTACGGTGCCGCGTTTTCGTTCGCACGGAGTTCAGAGCACCTAGCGAGCCCGTTTTGGTGGAAAGTTTAACACCGGCTCGGAAGTTCACGAAACGCATGCCGGAGTGAGTTAGGGTGCATATGATGTCCATTGGTGGTGTTTGGGACGCGTTTCGATCCGGTGCTGCGTTTTCGTTCGCAAGGAGTTCAGAGCACCAGACGAGCCCGTTTTGGTGGAAAGTTTAACACCGGTTCGGAGGTTCACGAAACGCATGTCGGAGTGAGTTTGGGCGCTTATGACGTCCATTGGCTGTGTTTGGGATGCGTTTCGTTCCGGTGCCGCTTTTCGTTTGCACGGAGTTCAGAGCACTCGACGAGATCGTTTTGGTGGAAAGTTTAACACCGGCTCGGAAGTTCACAAAACGCATGCGGGAGTGAGTTAGAGCGCATATGAGGTCCATTGGTTGTGTTTGGGACACGTTTTCTTCCATTGCCGCGTTTTCGTTCGCACGGAGTTCAGAGCACTCGACGAGCCCGCTTTGGTGGAGTGAGTTAGGGCGCATATGAGGTCCATTGGGTGTGTTTGGGACGCGTTTTCTTCCGGTGCCGCGTTTTCGTTCGTACTGAGTTTAGAGCGCCGACGAGCCCGTTTTGGCGGAAAGTTTAACAACAACTCGAAAGTTCACGAAACGCATGCCAGAGTGAGTTAGGGCGCATATGACGCATTGGGTGTGTTTGGGATGTGTCTTGCTACGGTGCCGCGTTTTCGTTCGCACGGAGTTCAGAGCACCCAGCGAGCCCGTTTTGGTGGAAAGTTTAACACCGGCTCGGAAGTTCACAAAACGCATGCCGGAGTGAGTTAGGGCGCATATGATGTCCATTGGTGGTGTTTGGGACGCGTTTCGATCCAGTGCTGCGTTTTCGTTCGCACGGAGTTTAGAGCACCCGACGAGCCCGTTTTGGTGGAAAGTTTAACACCGGCTCGGAAGTTCACGAAACGCATGCCGGAGTGAGTTAGGGCGTATATGACGTAGATTGGCTGTGTTTGGGATGTGTTTCGTTCCGGTGAAGCTTTTCGTTCGCACGGAGTTCAGAGCACTCGACGAGCTCATTTTGGTGGAAAGTTTAACACCGGCTCGGAAGTTCACAAAACGCATGCGGGAGTGAGTTAGAGCGCATATGAGGTCCATTGGGTGTGTTTGGGACGCGTTTTCTTCCGGTGCCGCGTTTTTGTTCGTACTGAGAACAGAGCGCCGACGAGCCCGTTTTGGTGGAAAGTTTAACAACGACTCGGAGTTCACGAAACGCATGCCGGAGTGAGTTAGGGCGCATATGACGTCCATTGTTTGTGTTTGGGATGCGTCTTGCTACGGTGCCGCGTTTTCATTCGCACGGAGTTCAGAGCACCCAGCGAGCCCGTTTTGGTGGAAAGTTTAACACCGGCTCGGAAGTTCACAAAACGCATGCCGAAGTGAGTTAGGGCACATATGATGTCCATTGGTGGTGTTTGGGACGCGTTTCGATCCAGTCCTGCGTTTTCGTTCGCACGGAGTTCAGACACCCGACGAGCCCGTTTTGGTGGAAAGTTTAACACCGGCTCGGAAGTTCACGAAACGCATGCCGGAGTGAGTTAGGGCGCATATGACGTAGATTGGCTGTGTTTGGGATGCGTTTCGTTCCGGTGCCGCTTTTCGTTCGCACGGAGTTCAGAGCACTCGACGAGCTCGTTTTGGTGGAAAGTTTAACACCGGCTCGGAAGTTCACAAAACGCATGCGGGAGTGAGTTAGAGCGCATATGAGGTCCATTGGGTGTGTTTGGGACACGTTTTCTTCCATTACCGCGTTTTCGTTCGCACGGAGCTCAAAGCACCCAACGAGCCCGGTTTGGTGGAAAGTTTAACACCGGGTCAAAAATTCATGAAACGTCTGCCGGAGTGAGTTAGGGCGCATATGAGATCCAATGGGTGTGTTTGGGACGCGTTTTCTTCCGGTGCCGCGTTTTTGTTCGTACTGCGTTCAGAGCGCCGACGAGCCCGTTTTGGTGGAAAGTTTAACAACGACTCGGAAGTTCACGAAACGCATACCAAAGTGAGTTAGGGCGCATATGACGTCCATTGGGTGTGTTTGGGATGCATCTTGCTACGGTGCAGCGTTTTCGTTCGCACGGAGTTCAGAGCACCCAACGAGCCCGTTTTGGTGGAAAGTTTAACACCGGCTCGGAAGTTCACGAAACGCATGCCGGAGTGAGTTAGGGCGCATATGACGTCCATTGGCTGTGTTTGGGATGCCTTTCGTTCCGGTGCCGCTTTTCGTTCGCACGGAGTTTAGAGCACTCGACGAGCTCGTTTTGGTAGAAAGTTTAACACCGGCTCGGAACTTCACAAAACGCATGCGGGAGTGAGTTAGAGCGCATATGAGGTCCATTGGGTGTGTTTGGGATGCGTCTTGCTACGGTGCAACGGTTTCGTTCGCACGGAGTTCAGAGCACCCAGCGGCTGTTTTGGTGGAAACTTTAACACCGGGTCAAAAATTCATGAAACGTCTGCCGGAGTGAGTTAGGGCGCATATGAGATCCAATGGGTGTGTTTGGGACGCGTTTTCTTCCGGTGCCGCGTTTTTGTTCGTACTGCGTTCAGAGCGCCGACGAGCCCGTTTTGGTGGAAAGTTTAACAACGACTCGGAAGTTCACGAAACGCATACCAAAGTGAGTTAGGGCGCATATGACGTCCATTGGGTGTGTTTGGGATGCTACTTGCTACGGTGCAGCGTTTTCGTTCGCACGGAGTTCAGAGCACCCAGCGAGCCCGTTTTGGTGGAAAGTTTAACACCGGCTCGGAAGTTCACGAAACGCATGCCGGAGTGAGTTAGGGTGCATATGATGTCCATTGGTGGTGTTTGGGATGCGTTTCGATCCGGTGCTGCGTTTTCGTTCGCACGGAGTTCAGAGCACCCGACGAGCCCGTTTTGGTGGAAAGTTTAACACCGGCTCGGAAGTTCACGAAACGCATGCCGGAGTGAGTTAGGGCGCATATGACGTCCACTGGCTGTGTTTGGGATGCGTTTCATTCCGGTGCCGCTTTTCGTTCGCACGGAGTTCAGAGCACTCGACGAGCTCATTTTGGAGGAAAGATTAACACCGGCTCGGAAGTTCACAAAACGCATGCGGGAGTGATTAGAGCGCATATGAGGTCCATTGGGTGTGTTTGCGACACGTTTTCTTCCATTGCCGCGTTTTCGTTCGCACGGAGTTCAGAGCACCCGACGAGCCCGTTTTGGTGGAAAGTTTAGCACCGGCTCGAAAATTCACAAAACGTCTGCCGAAGTGATTTAGGGCGTATGTGAGGTCCATTGGGTGTGTTTGGGACGCGTTTTCTGTCGGGGCCGTGTTTTCGTTCGTACTGAGTTCAGAGCGCCGACGAGCCCGTTTTAGTGGAAAGTTTAACAACGACTCGGAAGTTCACGAAATGCTTGCCGGAGTGAGTTAGGGCGCATATGACGTCCATTGGGTGTGTTTGGGATGCGTTTTGCTCCGGTGCCGCGTTTTCGTTCGCACGGAGTTCAGAGCACCCAGCGAGCCCGTTTTGATGGATAGTTTAACACCGGCTCGGAAGTTCACGAAACGCATGCCGGAGTGAGTTAGGGCGCATATGATGTCCATTGTGGGTGTTTGGGACGCGTTTCGATCCGGTGCTGCGTTTTCGTTCGCACGGAGTTCAGAGCACCCGACGGGCCCGTTTTGGTGGAAAGTTTAACACCAGCTAGGAAGTTCACGAAACGCATGCCGGAGTGAGTTAGGGCGCATATGACGTCCATTGGCTGTGTTTGGGAAGCGTTTCGTTCCGGTGCCGCTTTTCGTTCGCACGGAGTTAAGAGCACTCGACGAGCTCGTTTTGGTGAAAAGTTTAACACCGGCTCGGAAGTTCACAAAACGCATGCGAGAGTGAGTTAGAGCGCATATAAGGTCCATTGGGTGTGTTTGCGACACGTTTTCTTCCATTGCCGCGTTCTCGTTCGCACGGAGTTCAGAGCACCCGACGAGCCCGTTTTGGTGGAAAGTTTAACACCGGCTCGAAAATTCACGAAACGTCTGCCGGAGTGATTTAGGGCGCATATGAGGTCCATTGGGTGTGTTTGGGACGCGTTTTCTGCCTGTGCCGTGTTTTCGTTCGTACTGAGTTCAGAGCGCTGACGAGCCCGTTTTGGTGGAAAGTTTAACAACGACTCGGAAGTTCACGAAACGCATGCCGGAGTGAGTTAGGGCGCATATGACGTCCATTGGGTGTGTTTGGGATGCGTCTTGCTCCGGTGCTGCGTTTTCGTTCGCACGAAGTTCAGAGCACCCAGCGAGCCCGTTTTGATGGATAGTTTAACACCGGCTCGGAAGTTCACGAAACGCATGCCGGTGTGGGTTAGGGCGCATATGATGTGCATTGTGGGTGTTTGGGACGCGTTTCGATCCGGTGCTACGTTTTCGTTCGCACGTAGTTCAGAGCACCCGACGAGCCCGTTTTGGTGGAAAGTTTAACACCGGCTCGGAAGTTCACAAAACGCATGCCGGAGTGAGTTAGGGCGAATATGACGTCCATTGGCTGTGTTTGGGAAGCGTTTCGTTCCGGTGCCGCTTTTCGTTTGGACGGAGTTCGGATCACTCGATGAGCTCGTTTTGGTGGAAAGTTTAACACCGGCTCGGAAGTTCACAAAACGCATACGGGAGTGAGTTAGAGCGCATATGAGGTCCATTGGGTGTGTTTGTGACACGGTTTCTTCCATTGCCGCGTTTTCGTTCGCACGGAGTTCAGAGCACCCGACGAGCCCGTTTTGGTGGAAAGTTTAACACCGGCTCAAAAATTCACGAAACGTCTGCCGGAGTGAGTTAGGGCGCATATGAGGTCCATTGGGTGTGTTTGGGACGCGTTTTTTCGTTGCCGTGTTTTCGTTCGTACTGAGTCCAGAGCGCCGACGAGGCCGTTTTGGTGGAAAATTTAACAACGACTCGGAAGTTCACGAAACGCATGCCGGAGTGAGTTAGGGCGCATATGACGTCCATTGGGTGTGTTTGGGATGCGTCTTGCTCCGGTGCCGCGTTTTCGTTCGCACGGAGTTCAGAGCACCCACCGAGCCCGTTTTGGTGTAAAGTTTAACACCGGCTCAGAAGTTCACGAAACGCATGCCGGCGTGAGTTAGGGCGCATATGATGTCCATTGGGGGTGTTTGGGACGCGTTTCGATCAGGTGCTGCGTTTTCGTTCGCACGGAGTTCAGAGCACCCGACGAGCCCGATTTGGTGGAAAATTTAACACCGGCTCGGAAGTTCACGAAACGCATGCCGGTGTGAGTTAGGGCGCATTTGACGTCCATTGGCTGTGTTTTGGTGGAAAGTTTAACACCGGCCCGGAAGTTCACAAAACGCATGCGGGAGTGTGTTAGAGCGCATACGAGGTCCATTGGGTGTGTTTGGGACACTTTTTCTTCCTTGCCGCGT
>CM029657.1:404060-457844 GCA_017311315.1 Dendrocalamus latiflorus | reverse complement strand
TGCGCCCTTCACTCCGGGCGTTTCGTGAATTTTCGAGCCGGTGTTAAACTTTCCACCAAAACGGGCTCGTCGGGTGCTCTGAACACCGTACGAACGAAAACGCGGCAATGGAAGAAAACGTGTCCCAAACACACCCAATGGACCTCATATGCGCTCTAATCACTCCCGCATGCGTTTTGTGAACTTCCGAGCCGGTGTTAAACTTTCCACCAAAACGAGCTCGTCGAGTGCTCTGAACTCCGTGCGAACGAAAAGCGGCACCGGAACGAAACGCATCCCAAACACAGCCAATGGACGTCATATGCGCCCTAACTCACTCCGGCATGCGTTTCGTGAACTTCCGAGCCGGTGTTAAACTTTCCACCAAAACGGGCTCGTCGGGTGCTCTGAACTCCGTGCGAACGAAAACGCAGCACCGGATCGAAATGCGTCCCAAACTGGTAATGGACATCATATGCGCCCTAACTCACTCCGGCATGCGTTTCGTGAACTTCCGAGCCGGTGTTAAACTTTCCAGCAAAACGGGCTCGCTGGGTGCTCTGAACTCCGTGCGAACGAAAACGCGGCACCGTAGCTAGACGCATCCCAAACACACCCAATGGACGTCATATGCACCCTAACTCACTCCGGCATGCGTTTCGTGAACTTCCGAGTCGTTGTTAAACTTTCCACCAAAACAGGCTCGTCGGCGCTCCGAACTCAGTACGAACGATAACGCGGCACCGGAGGAAAACGCGTTCCAAACACACCCAATGGACCTCATATGCGCCCTAACTCACTCCGGCAGACGTTTTGTGAATTTTTGAGCCAGTGTTAAACTTTCCACCAAAACGGGCTCGTCGGGTGCTCTGAACTCCGTGCGAACGAAAACGCGGCAATGGAAGAAAACGTGTCCCAAACACACTCAATGGACCTCATATGCGCTCTAACTCACTCCCGCATGCGTTTTGTGAACTTCCGAGCCGGTGTTAAACTTTCCACCAAAACGAGCTCGTCGAGTGCTCTGAACTCCGTGCGAACGAAAAGCGGCACCGGAACGAAACGTATCCCAAACACAGCCAATCTACGTCATATGCACACTAACTCACTCCGGCAGGCGTTTCGTGAACTTCCGAGCCGGTGTTAAACTTTCCACCAAAACGGGCTCGCTGGGTGCTCTGAACTCCGTGCGAACGAAAACGCGGCACCGTAGCAAGACGCATCCCAAACACACCCAATGGACGTCATATGCGCCCTAACTCACTCCGGCATGCGTTTCGTGAACTTCCGAGTCGTTGTTAAACTTTCACCAAAACGGGCTCGTCGGCGCTCTGAACTCAGTACGAACGAAAACGCGGCACCGGAAGAAAACGCGTCCCAAACACACCCAATGGACCTCATATGCGCCCTAACTAACTCCGGCAGACGTTTCGTGAATTTTCGAGCCGGTGTTAAACTTTCCACCAAAGCGGGCTCGTCGGGCGCTCTGAACTCCGTGCGAACGAAAACTCGGCAATGGAAGAAAACGTGTCGCAAACACACCCAATGCACCTCATATGCGCTCTAACTCACTCCCGAATGCGTTTTGTGAACTTCCAAGCCGGTGTTAAACTTTCCACCAAAACGAGCTCGTCGAGTGCTCTGAACTCCGTGCGAACGAAAAGCGGCACCGGAACGAAACGCATCCCAAACACAGCCAATGGACGTCATATGCGCCCTAACTCACTCCGGCATGCGTTTCGTGAACTTCCGAGCCGGTGTTAAACTTTCCACCAAAACGGGCTCGTCGGGTGCTCTGAACTCTGTGCGAACGAAAACGCAGCACCGGATCGAAACGCGTCCCAAACACCCACAATGGACATCATATGCGCCCTAACACACTCCGGCAGACGTTTCGTGAACTTCCGAGCCGGTGTTAAACTATCCACCAAAACGGACCGTCGGCTGCCCTGAACTCTGTGCGAACGAAAACGCAGCACCTGATCGAAACGCGTCCGAAACACCCCCAATGGACATCATATGCGCCCTAACTCACTCCGGCATGCGTTTCGTGAACTTCTAAGCCGGTGTTAAACATTCCACCAAAATGGGCTCGTCGGCCCTCTGAACTCAGTACGAACGAAAACGCGGCACCGAAAGAAAACGCGTCCCAAACACACCCAATTGATCTCATATGCGCCCTAACACACTCCGGCAGACGTTTTGTGAATTTTCGAGCGGTGTTAAACTTTCCACCAAAACGGGCTCGTCGGATGCTCTGAACTCCGTGCGAACGAAAACGCGGCAATAGAAGAAAACGTGTCGCAAACACACCCAATGGACCTTATATGCGCTCTAACTCACTCCCGTATGCGTTTTGTGAACTTACGAGCCGGTGTTAAACTTTCCACCAAAATGAGCTCGTCGAGTGCTCTGAACTCCGTGCGAACGAAAAGCGGCACCGGAACGAAACGCATCTCAAACACTGCCAATGGACGTCATATGCGCCCTAACTCACTTCGGCATGCGTTTCGTGAACTTCCGAGTCGTTGTTAAACTTTCCACCAAAACGGGCTCGTCGGGTGCTCTGAACTCCGCGCGAACGAAAACGCGGCAATGGAAGAAAACGTGTCACAAACACACCCAATGGACCACATATGCGCTCTAACTCACTCCCGCATGCGTTTTGTGAACTTCCGTGCCGGTGTTAAACTTTCCACCAAAACGAGCTCGTCGAGTGCTCTGAACTCCGTGCGAACGAAAAGCGGCACCGGAACAAAACGCATCCCAAACACAGCCAATGGACATCATATGCGCCCTAACTGACTCCGGCATGCGTTTCGTGAATTTCCGAGTCGTTGTTAAACTTTCCACCAAAACGGGCTCGTCGGCGCTCTGAACTCAGTACGAACGAAAACACGGCACCGGCAGAAAACGCGTCCCAAACACACCCAATGGACCTCATATGCGCCCTAAATCACTCCGGCAGACGTTTCGTGAATTTTCGAGCCGGTGTTAAACTTTCCACCAAAACGGGCTCGTCGGGTGCTCTGAACTCCTTGCGAACGAAAACGCGGCAATGGAAGAAAACGTGTCGCAAACACACCCAATGGACCTTATATGCGCTCTAACTCACTCCCGCATGTGTTTTGTGAACTTCCGAGCCGGTGTTAAACTTTCCACCAAAATGAGCTCGTCGAGTGCTCTGAACTCCGTGCGAACGAAAAGCGGCACCGGAACGAAACGCATCCCAAACACAGCCAATGGACATCATATGCGCCCTAACTGACTCCGGCATGCGTTTCGTGAATTTCCGAGTCGTTGTTAAACTTTCCACCAAAACGGGCTCGTCGGCGCTCTGAACTCAGTACGAACGAAAACACGGCACCGGCAGAAAACGCGTCCCAAACACACCCAATGGACCTCATATGCGCCCTAAATCACTCCAGCAGACGTTTCGTGAATTTTCGAGCCGGTGTTAAACTTTCCACCAAAACGGGCTCGTCGGGTGCTCTGAACTCCTTGCGAACGAAAACGCGGCAATGGAAGAAAACGTGTCGCAAACACACCCAATGGACCTCATATGCGCTCTAACTCACTCCCGCATGCGTTTTGAACTTCCGAGCCGGTGTTAAACTTTCCACCAAAATGAGCTCGTCGAGTGCTCTGAACTCCGTGCGAACGAAAAGCGGCACCGGAACGAAACGCATCCCAAACACAGCCAATGGACGTCATATGCGACCTAACTCACTCCGGCATGCGTTTCGTGAACTTCCGAGCCAGTGTTAAACTTTCCACCAAAACGGGCTCGTCGGGTGCTCTGAACTCCGTGCAAACGAAAACGCAGCACCTGATCGAAATGCGTCCCAAACACCACCAATGGACATCATATGCGCCCTATCTCACTCCGACATGCGTTTCGTGAACTTCCGAGCCGGTGTTAAACTTTCCACCAAAACGGGCTCGCTGTGTGCTCTGAACTCCGTGCGAACGAAAACGCACCGTAGCAAGACGCATCCCAAACACACCCTATGGACGTCATATGCGCCCTAACTCACTCCGGCATGCGTTTCGTGAACTTCCGAGTCGTTGTTAAACTTTCCACCAAAACGGGCTCGTCGGCGCTCCGAACTCAGTACGAACGAAAACGCGGCACCGGAAGAAAACGCGTCCCAAACACACCCAATGGACCTCATATGCGCCCTAACTCACTCCGGCAGATGTTTCGTGAATTTTCGACCCGGTGTTAAACTTTTCAACAAAACGGGCTCGTCGGGTGCTCTGAACTCCGTGCGAACGAAAACGTGCCAGTGGAAGAAAACGTGTCGCAAACACACCCAATGGACCTCATATGCGCTCTAACTCAATCCCGCATGCGTTTTGTGAACTTCCGAGCCGGTGTTAAACTTTCCACCAAAACGAGCTCGTCGAGTGCTCGGAACTCCGTGCGAACGAAAAGCGGCACCGGAACGAAACGCATCCCAAACACAGCCAATGGACGTCATATGAGCCCTAACTCACTCCGGCATGCGTTTCGTGAACTTCCGAGCCGGTGTAAAACTTTCCACCAAAACGGGCTCGTCGGGTACTCTGAACTCCGTGCGAACGAAAACGCAGCACCGGATCGAAACGCGTCCCAAACACCACGAATGGACATCATATGCGCCCTAACTCACTCCGGCATGCGTTTTGTGAACTTCCGAGCCGGTGTTAAGCTTTCCACCAAAATGGGCTCGCTGGGTGCTCTGAACTCCGTGCGAACGAAAACGCGGCACCGTAGCAAGACGCATCCCAAACACACCCAATGGACGTCATATGCGCTGTAACTCACTCCGGCATGCGTTTCGTGAACTTCCGAGTCGTTGTTAAACTTTCCACCAAAACGGGCTCGTCGGCGCTCTGAACTCAGTACAAACGAAAACGCGGCACCGGAAGAAAACGCGTCCCAAACACACCCAATGGACCTCAGATGCGCCCTAGCCC
This sequence comes from Dendrocalamus latiflorus, assembly GCA_017311315.1. NCBI lineage: Eukaryota > Viridiplantae > Streptophyta > Magnoliopsida > Poales > Poaceae > Dendrocalamus > Dendrocalamus latiflorus. Next base: position 452,903 of record CM029657.1, on the reverse strand, counting down.
TAACTCACTCCGGCAGACGTTTCGTGAATTTTCGAGCCGGTGTTAAACTTTCCACCAAAACGGGCTCGTCGGGTGCTCTGAACTCCGTGCGAACGAAAACGCGACAATGGAAGAAAACGTGTCGCAAACACACCCAATGGACCTTATATGCGCTCTAACTCACTCCCGCATGCGTTTTGTGAACTTCCGAGCCGGTGTTAAACTTTCCACCAAAATGAGCTCGTCGAGTGCTCTGAACTCCGTGCGAACGAAAAGCGGCACCGGAACGAAACGCATCCCAAACACACAGCCAATGGACGTCATATGCGCCCTAACTCACTCCGGCATGCGTTTCGTGAACTTCCGAACCGGTGTTAAACTTTCCACCAAAACGGGCTCGTCGGGTACTCTGAACTCCGTGCGAACGAAAACGCAGCACCGGATCGAAACGCGTCGCAAACACCACCAATGGACATCATATGCGCCCTAACTCACTCCGGCATGCGTTTCGTGAACTTCCGAGCCGGTGTTAAACTTTCCACCAAAACGGGCTCGCCGGGTGCTCTGAACTCCGTGCGAACGAAAACGCGGCACCGTAGCAAGACGCATCCCAAACACACCCAACGGACGTCATATGCGCCCTAACTCACTCCAGCATGCGTTTCGTGAACTTCCGAGTCGTTGTTAAACTTTCCACCAAAACGGGCTCGTCGGCGCTCTGAACTCAGTACGAACGAAAATGCGGCACCGGAAGAAAACGTGTCCCAAACACACCCAATGGACCTCATATGCGCCCTAGCCCTAACTGACTCCGGCAGACGTTTCGTGAATTTTCGAGCCGGTGTTAAACTTTCCACCAAAACGGGCTCGTGGGGTGCTCTGAACTCCGTGCGAACGAAAACGCGGCAATGGAAGAAAACGTGTCGCAAACACACCCAATGGACCTTATATGCGCTCTACCTCACTCCCGCATGTGTTTTGTGAACTTCCGAGCCGGTGTTAAACTTTCCACCAAAATGAGCTCGTCGAGTGCTCTGAACTCCGTGCGAACGAAAAGCGGCACCAGAACGAAACGCATCCCAAACACAGCCAATGGACATCATATGCGCCCTAACTGACTCCGGCATGCGTTTCGTGAACTTCCGAGTCGTTGTTAAACTTTCCACCAAAACGGGCTCGTCGGCGCTCTGAACTCAGTACGAACGAAAACACGGCACCAGCAGAAAACGCGTCCCAAACACACCCAATGGATCTCATATGCGCCCTAAATCACTCCAGCAGACGTTTCGTGAATTTTCGAGCCGGTGTTAAACTTTCCACCAAAACGGGCTCATCGGGTGCTCTGAACTCCGTGCGAACGAAAACGCGGCAATGGAAGAAAACGTGTCGCAAACACACCCAATGGACCTCATATGCGCTCTAACTCACTCCCGCATGCGTTTTGTGAACTTCCGAGCCGGTGTTAAACTTTCCACCAAAACGAGCTCGTCGCTCTGAACTCCGTGCGAACGAAAAGCGGCACCGGAACGAAACGCATCCCAAACACAGCCAATGGACGTCATATGCGCCCTAACTCACTCCGGCATGCGTTTCGTGAACTTCCGAGCCAGTGTTAAACTTTCCACCAAAACGGGCACGTCGGGTGCTCTGAACTCCGTGGGAACGAAAACGCAGCACCTGATCGAAACGCGTCCCAAACACCACCAATGGACATCATATGCGCCCTATCTCACTCCGACATGCGTTTCGTGAACTTCCGAGCCGGTGTTAAACTTTCCACCAAAACGGGCTCGCTGTGTGCTCTGAACTCCGTGCGAACGAAAACGCTGCACCGTAGCAAGACGCATCCCAAACACACCCAATGGACGTCATATGCGCCCTAACTCACTCCGGCATGCGTTTCGTGAACTTCCGAGTCGTTGTTAAACTTTCCACCAAAACGGGCTCGTCGGCGCTCTGAACTCAGTACGAACGAAAACGCGGCACCGGAAGAAAACGCGTCCCAAACACACCCAATGGACCTCATATGCGCCCTAACTCACTCCGGCAGATGTTTCGTGAATTTTCGAGCCGGTGTTAAACTTTTCAACAAAACGGGCTCGTCGGGTGCTCTGAACTCCGTGCGAACGAAAACGCGGCAGTGGAAGAAAACGTGTCGCAAACACACCCAATGGACCTCATATGCGCTCTAACTCACTCCCGCATGCGTTTTGTGAACTTCCGAGCCGGTGTTAAACTTTCCACCAAAACGAGCTCGTTAGTAAGAGCGGTGCTTCAACGGCTCAACTCTCGCTCCCGGTCTCGGCGCCCCGGGCGACTTGAGTTCAGTGGTGGCGGCGACTAGGGTTTCGCCCCTTGTCCCTGCCCCTGTTGTGATCCTGTTGCAGGATCTTTCGGCGTCCTTGTAAGTCTCTGTTCTGGGGTCCAGGCCCTCTCTAACCTGGCAGCTTCCGTCGCCGTCACAAGCTAGGGTTCCTGTTTTCCTCGTGATCCTGGCTCCATGGACATTCGGGCGGACAGGATGATCGGGTTGATGGAGAAGATGAAGCTTTCGGAGTCGGAGAAGAAGGGAATCAAACTCGGGGGTTCTCTGGGGGGTCCTAGTACTCGAAGGAATCCCCAGGCGGTGGGGAAAGTGTTGACGGACAAACTTGTGAGAGCAGAAGCTTTAGAGGTCGCGCTGGGCAGAATTTGGTGTCCAATTAAGGGGATTGAGTGCAAAGATCTGGGTGAAAATTGTTTCCTTACACCTTTCTCCAGGGGTCGGGGAAGAGAAGAGCAATGGAGGACGGGCCATGGATGTTCGGTAAAGATCTGGTCGTCCTGGCTGAGTTCGATGGGGCCAAGACATTAGATGAGATCGAGTTCACTTCCATCCCGATCTGGGTGAGAGTAATGAAGATGCCCCTCGGGCTCATGACAAAGGCAGCCGGCGAGGAGATTGGGAGTTGATAGGGGAAGTCTTGAGGGTGGATTCTGATGATGATGACATGGCTATTGGGCAGTTCATGAGGATCAAGATCAAGTTGGACATTCGCAAACCTTTGATGAGGGGAGTGTCTTTGGATTTGGGAGATGGAGAAGAGGAGAAAATGTTACGGTGTCCGCTGAGCTATGAATACTTGCCGGATTTTTGCTATACTTGTGGCCTGATTGGACACGCTGATCGTATTTGTGAAATTCAGTTGAAAAAAGGTGAGATCCAGCAGTTCAGTAAAGCGATTCGATTCATTCCAGAGAAAAGGAAGATGGGGGGAAACCTCTAACAACAGGAGAACGAACGTGGGTGGAAAGGGAAGTGGAGATACTTTGGGGAACCGGGGGAGCGGGAGCTGGCAGGGAAGTGATGCCCCTAGTTGGAGGAAGTCCGGAGATGAAATCCAAATACAGAAAGTTAATTTGGAGGAGGATCAGGAAGTGACCAGTCCGATGAAAGATCCAGCTCTGCCAGTTTTATCTGGTCAGGTAAAGAAATTGTTGTTTCCAGATGGTATATCTCAGGAGGATGGGAAGGTGATGCGGACACAAACATGATTAGAACTTTTCAATCAAATACATTATTTCACTGGAAAGAAGTATTGAGCCGCATTAAATATTGTCAGGTGAATTTGTTTCTTAATGACTTTCTTTCTATTCGTGGGAACGATATACTACCTTATGCCAAATTCTTGTTTATTATTAGGTTTGAATATTATGATGATTCCGGGGCCAAAGCAATGGAGAAGCATAAGGAGGGTGATCATATTTGCTACCAAGAACGAAGAGCTCAAAGCCTATGGGAATGGAAAGGAGGAAACCAAGCAGTCCATGTAACTCATCAAGGTGGAAAGAAGCCCATGCAGTGGGAGAGCAAAAGGGAGGAGCCCAAGGACTTAAACTACAAGTTTTGGATAAGATTTTCAAGTCAAATTCAGACTTCCCACGTGCTCAATCCAATTCAAACTCGGATTCAACTCAGGATTCAACTCGGACTCGGTTCGGGACAGCCTGACAGGCAGTTACTAAAAAGGCCATAACTTTCACAAACGGAGTCCGATTCAGGTGTTCTTGTACTCGTTGGAAAGATAATTTCAAGGGCTACGCAATGGATCTGGTCCCACCTCCAAATTCGTCACGGATAAAAAGTTATGACCGAAACAATGTGACGGGTGAAAAATATAGTTTCCTTTTTGTAAGAGTTTGTATCTAAAACCATATAGGGTTGAGTTGTATTTGGTTTGGGGACCATATGGACGTCCCAAGGGGCTATATAACCCTTGTATTGGCAGCCTTTAGGGCACAGACCACGTTTGATAATAAAATACTCTTGTTCTTTCTGTTGGCCGAACCAACATGAGGGAATTGGGAGTTCGCTGAGTTCATCGAAATCAAGATCGTTCAACCTTTCCGCTGGGAATTGGGAGCGCGATAGAACTTCATCCGGTGGTCGTGAAGTTCAACACGTGTGATTGGGCGAATTATAGAGTGCTAACTCTTGCATTGGCAACGGGGGATCACTACGGTTCATCAAATCCACGTGAGTATCTTGATCCTACGTCGAGAAGATCGGGCGACCCCGTATCATCTTGGTATCAGAGCGCGGTTTACTCGGTAGGATTATTTACCCTTAGTTTTAGATTGATTTACTTTTGTCCTATAGTCCATTAAAACCAAAAATTGCCACAAAAAAAAAATATCCAAACCCTAGTTTTTGCATCTGTTAATTTTGTGAGTTTTGCTAAGTTTTGATCCATTAGAACTTTGGTTAGGTGCTGATCATTCGTGTTTATTTGCGTAGCTTAATCTTTGTATCCAATCCAAAATTCAAAAAAAATTGATCTGCTACAGTACACGATCGCTACAGTACCGTATTGCTACAGTACACGATCTGCTACAGTACCGCAAAAAAATCCTGTTCATCTTTGAGACTAGCTGTTGAATATTGCATCTAGGGCTGCTCTTGAGTATTTTACACTTTGCTAAATATTTGAGACCTGCAAAAAAAATCAAAGGAACAATTAAAGCTAGTTCGGCCTTTAAAAAAAAAAGACAGCTGAAAAAAAAAAGAGAAGAAGAGAAAAAGAAAGAAAAAAAAAACATTGGCCGAATTTGGGTGAGTTCTTAGTCCATAAATTCAGATTGTGTAATTTAATCTCTTGAGCAATCTCGTGCCCTTACATTCATATCATTGCAATTGGCTAGCGTCTCTCCTAGTACTTGGTGCAAAACGAGCTATCTAATCTTTAATTTCAGATTGCCTCTAGTTAGCTCATTCCCTTGTTTGCATCGAGTCACATTGATCTTTGCGTGTGCGTTCATATACTTCACTTAAATCTTTTGGATCAGCACTTAGGCAAAGTATTCTAGCTTGGATTATTACTTAACTTTACAACATCAAGAATTTCAGATTGCTAGGATATACACTTTCATACCAAGCTCCACCATATAACCGTTGTTGTGCAAGTAGTGAACACTCTTGAATTCGCTTAATCATCACGTTGCTGTTGTCACTTCTACCAGGTGTAAGTTTTTATTGGCCTTAATTCACTTCGGAAGGGTAAGAACTTTACTTGGGAGAGAAAATAGTGAGATTGAGTGATTTCCACATATATATATGTTGCATAACTAACCATGACAGGATATTCAACAATTCGATCCTCTTGGTGTGAACAAAATAGGAATGAATCTTCAGTATTTCGTTCCTCATGGTGTGATTCCAAACCCAACAATTTGTCTCTTCCGTTCTATGGAAGTGAAGATCCAGAGGAGTATATTGAGTGGGAATGGCAATTGGAGAAAGAGTTTAGATTTCAGAAGCTTCCCAAAGACCAAGAAGTGATGCGAGCCACTATGCAGTTTAAAGACTGTGCTTATAGTTGGTGGCAACAATTATCTGGAAAACGATTCATTAGATCTTGGTCAAATTTGAAGGTGATCATGAGAAATGAATTTGTGCCAACCTATTATGAGCGGGAATTGCTTCACCATGTGGAGAGCATCACACAAGGGAGTAACGCTGTTCAAGATTACTATTATGAGTTGAAGCATGCATTCCGTCGTGCCGGTGTCACCAGCGAATTAAGAGAGAAGGCATATTTCAAACAAGGCTTGAATTATAAGATCGCTGCTGCACTTCAACATAAATATTTTAGTAGCATGCATGATCTTGTGAATTGTGCTATTAAGGAGGAGAAGAGACTTATGGAGAGACGTACATCACGGTTCAATCCATGTCCATACTTCAGCTCTTATGGTTCCACTAGTGTGACACATGAGAAGATGACCGAGCATGGGACTTTCCCTTCGGTTAAGAAGACATGTACTGCTGCCCCATTGCTACAAACAACACTTGAGATGCATCAAAACCCATGTGAGAATGAGAGCCACATAGCCAAATTGAGTGAGAGTGTTGAAAAGAGTGAGCTGTGTGATTCCACCATATGTGAGTTTGAGAACATCCAAATTGAGAGTGAGAGAGATACACCAAAAGAAAAGAGAGAAGTAGAAGATAGACAAAGTGAGGTTGATTTTGAAACTAACACATTAATATCTACTTCTAGTGTTGTTTCTCACATTATGCAGGTTGAAATTGAAGATGAGGAATTAAACATTCAACAACCGGCATCATTGGAAGTTAAAGATGAGGAGATAACCACGGTTCAAGATGAAGTACTTGCTGTCCCGTTGTTACATCATGATGATTTAATACCTACAACACCTACATCAACTGAGGAGAACAACAAAGGTAACAATATTGGTACTGAAATTAATTGTGAAACAGTGAGTACTTGTGAAAACTCATATGTGCGAATGAAAATTCCATGTTCTAAAATTTCTTTGCTTAATTTACATAATGTGGAATTGATTACTCATAAGGAAGTTCTTACTCGAATATCTCCTAGTGATTCTTTATATTATATCATGTTCGATGATCCTAAAGAGCTATCTAGTGTCATTCAGAATGTTGCTGAAATTTCATGTTTAAAATCACTAGTTAGTTCCTATGCCTACACATATAAGTTCAATTTGATCGGAGATTATGGTGTAGATGACAACTTTTATGTTTATCGAATATGCATTACATGTGAAAAGCTTGCTGATTTGAAATTGCATATTTTGGATAAACAAACTTTTGTGCCATATCATGATCACAAGGAGATGAGGTTTAACAATAGTGCGTGCTGTTTACAAAGAGTTCTTGTGCCTACTTGTTCCTCTTTTAATGAACAATCATGTACAAATAATCAGAGTAGCGCAGTTGAAGCATGGAAGGCACTTAAAATTTTCTCTTCCATATTTGAACCGTTTGATCTGGTTTTGCCCATTAATGACTTGTCCACGTACTTCTCAAAGTCGAGGACGACTTTTTCTTGTGGGAGGGAGAATGGTGTGAATGAAAACATTGCAATGTATGCATTTGATAGCTGTTGTAGTATCAATTGGTTTGTGCAAAACAGTGAGAATGAGAATGACACAATAATTGATTCATACATATACCACGCATATGTGTTGTTCTTTTTGCATACTACACCTCCAGGTAATAACAATGTGAAAGACGGAAGGGGTGTAACTGACCAATACATATATCATGCATACACATTGTATTCTTTGTTTAGTACAATTTCAGGCTATCAAAAGCCGAGGACGGCTTTTCTTGAAGAAGGGGAGGATGATGCGGACACAAACATGATTAGAACTTTTCAATCAAATACATTATTTCACTGGAAAGAAGTATTGAGCCGCATTAAATATTGTCAGGTGAATTTGTTTCTTAATGACTTTCTTTCTATTCGTGGGAACGATATACTACCTTATGCCAAATTCTTGTTTATTATTAGGTTTGAATATTATGATGATTCCGGGGCCAAAGCAATGGAGAAGCATAAGGAGGGTGATCATATTTGCTACCAAGAACGAAGAGCTCAAAGCCTATGGGAATGGAAAGGAGGAAACCAAGCAGTCCATGTAACTCATCAAGGTGGAAAGAAGCCCATGCAGTGGGAGAGCAAAAGGGAGGAGCCCAAGGACTTAAACTACAAGTTTTGGATAAGATTTTCAAGTCAAATTCAGACTTCCCACGTGCTCAATCCAATTCAAACTCGGATTCAACTCAGGATTCAACTCGGACTCGGTTCGGGACAGCCTGACAGGCAGTTACTAAAAAGGCCATAACTTTCACAAACGGAGTCCGATTCAGGTGTTCTTGTACTCGTTGGAAAGATAATTTCAAGGGCTACGCAATGGATCTGGTCCCACCTCCAAATTCGTCACGGATAAAAAGTTATGACCGAAACAATGTGACGGGTGAAAAATATAGTTTCCTTTTTGTAAGAGTTTGTATCTAAAACCATATAGGGTTGAGTTGTATTTGGTTTGGGGACCATATGGACGTCCCAAGGGGCTATATAACCCTTGTATTGGCAGCCTTTAGGGCACAGACCACGTTTGATAATAAAATACTCTTGTTCTTTCTGTTGGCCGAACCAACATGAGGGAATTGGGAGTTCGCTGAGTTCATCGAAATCAAGATCGTTCAACCTTTCCGCTGGGAATTGGGAGCGCGATAGAACTTCATCCGGTGGTCGTGAAGTTCAACACGTGTGATTGGGCGAATTATAGAGTGCTAACTCTTGCATTGGCAACGGGGGATCACTACGGTTCATCAAATCCACGTGAGTATCTTGATCCTACGTCGAGAAGATCGGGCGACCCCGTATCAGAAGGGATCAGGTAGTGGAGGAGGGGATCTGGAGCAGGGGGAGAGTGAGAAGGAGGCGGAACTGGGGTGCTTATCAGAGAAGCCGGGGCAGCTCAAAAACAGTGCCATACACATCAATCTGGGGGAAGGCTCCATGGACAAAGTTCTGGGGCACAAGAGTGTTGGCAGGCGCCGGTCTTTTAAACGTGTACGTCGGGCACCCAAGGGGGGTCTGGATGATATTGAAAAGCTGGCGCAAGATGGAAGGAAGAGGGGCCGGTGGGAGATGGATGAAATGGAGATTGACGACCCAAGATGTCTGAAGATGGGGAAGTCAGACCAAGGATTCTTCGATGTTGCTCATTCAGACAATGTGAAGGCGGGGCCGGCGGACCGGTCCTGCATAGACCAATGAAGGCGTTAGCTTGGAACTGCCGGGGCTTGGGAAACGCACCGGCAGTTCGAGGACTTCTGAGTTGTCAGAAGTCTGAGGAGGCTGATATCCTTTTCTTGTCAGAAACAAAACTTGATGAGAAGAGGATGACGACGATTTGGAGAAAGCTGGATCTGGCTTTCGTGGAGGTGGTGGACTGTGAAGGTAAAGGGGGGGGGGGGAATTGCAGTGTTGTGGAGGAGAGGAATCAATGTGGTTTTGAGGAGTAAATCCAAAAATCATACTGATATGGAGGTCTTGGAGACTGGTGGTGGGAGTTGGCGATTCACAGGAGTGTATGGAGAAGCCCGTTCCGAGCTGAAATACAAAACTTGGGAGATGATGTCCGATCTACAGTCACAGCACTCTTCTTCCAGGCCATGGTTGTGTGCGGGGGATTTCAATGAGATTCTATACCAGCATGAGAAGGAAGGCGGGCAACCGAGGGCCCAGGTTTGTCTGGATCGGTTCAAGGATGCTCTTGAGATTTGTGAGCTTCATGACCTAGGGTTTGTTGGGGACGTCTTCACTTGGCGGAATAAGCAGATCAAGGGGTGTAATCACATCAGAGAGCGTCTGGATAGAGCGGTGGCAAACTCTGAGTGGAGGGGGAAATTCCCAACGATGTACGTCAAAAATGGTGACCCATATCATTCTGACCACAGACCTGTGATCATAAACACGCATAGCCTCCCGGCTAGGAGGATGATTCGGGACTCGAGTGCCTTCAAATTTGAAGCGAATTGGTTGCAAGAGGAGGATTGTAGGAGAGTGGTAGAGGAAGCTTGGGAGTCGGAGGAGTATCCTTTGGCTCGGCTAAGTCATAATTTGCAAGGGGTGGCCAGGATTCTGAAAGAATGGAGTTTTTCTTCGTTAGGGGATTTGGCGAAACGTCTGAAGAACGCCAAGAAGGAGCTGGAGAAGTGGAGAAGAGAACCTATTAGTGATGGTTCGGTTGGAAAGGAGGCCGTGTGGAGCTTTAAGGTAGACAGGTTAGAGGAGCAAATTGACGTCTACTGGAAACAGCGGGCGCATGTTAATTGGATGCAGTTCGGGGATCGAAACAACAGTTACTTCCATAACACATGCTCTGAGCGGAGAAGGAGAAATAGAATAGGGAACCTGAAAAAAGAGGATGGGGGATGGGTAGTGGACGAAGTGGAGAAAAAGGCTTTTATCACTAATCATTTTGTGCAGCTTTTCAGGGCTGGTGTAAGTGTTGACGAGGGACGCACACAGCAAGTCCTTAACGCTGTCCAGTCCCGCGTCACCACTCAAATGAACAATCGCCTATCTGCAGAGTTCTCGGCGGAGGAAGTAAAGTGTGCCTTGGACTCTATTGGTGATCTGAAAGCTCCTGGTCCAGATGGTATGCCGGCGGTTTTCTTCAAGAAATTCTGGGACATTGTGGGAGGGAAGTTAACAACTGAGGTGCTGAATGTGCTCAATGGAGACGAACTACCTGAGGGATGGAATGATACGGTAATAGCCCTAATTCCGAAGACTGAGAAACCGGAGAGAGTAACTGAACTTCGACCTATAAGCTTATGTAATGTGGTGTATAAGGTAGTCTCCAAAGTGTTGTCTAGAAGACTCCGTGATATACTGCCCGAGATAATCACCCCAAACCAAAGTGCTTTCGTCCCGGGAAGACTGATTTCGGACAACATCCTAATTGCTTATGAAGAACAGAAGGGACGGAGATTTGGGTTATGCGGCGCTGAAGTTAGATATGAGCAAAGCCTATGATAGAGTTGAGTGGAAATTCTTGGAAGACATGATGAGAAGGTTGGGTTTTGCGGAACAGTGGATTGATCTGATCATGACATGCACCACAACTGTCTCCTATAGAATCAAAGTTAATGGGGATTTGACAGAAAGGTTTAAACCTGAAAGGGGACTAAGGCAGGGAGACCCCTTGTCTCCCTACTTGTTCCTCCTCTGTGCGGAAGGTTTTTCAGCTTTGCTACAGAAGGCGGAGAGGGAGGGAACGATTGCGGGGGTAAGAGTCTGCCAGGCTGCTCCGAGTATATCACACCTGCTGTTCGCCGACGACTCGTTGATTATGATTCGAGCGACCGAAGGGGATGCTCAGCAGCTTCAGGACATTCTCGATCTGTATGAGAGTTGTTCAGGGCAGATAATTAATAAAGCCAAGTCAGCGGTTCTTTTCAGCAGCAACACGACAGGGCACCAAAAAAGCGAAGTTTGCGACCGTCTGCAGGTTACTAGAGAAACGATGAATGAAAAGTACCTAGGTTTACCGGTGCATGTGGGAAGATCAAAAAATGGAGCCTTTGCCTATCTGAAAGATCGGATTTGGACCAGAATGCAAGGATGGAAGGAGAAGTTTTTATCCTGGGCGGGGAAGGAAATTCTAATAAAAGCAGTAGCACAAGCAATTCCAACGTTCGCGATGGGCTGCTTCGATCTTACAAAATCGTTCTGTGATCAGATAAGTTCTATGGTTTGCCGGTTCTGGTGGAATAAACACGAAGGCAAGCACAAGATTCATTGGTTGAGTAGAGAAATGTTGATGAAACCGAAAGGAGAAGGGGGTTTGGGGTTCAGAGACATTCATGCTTTTAATCTAGCAATGTTGGCAAAACAAGGCTGGCGGCTCTGGCAAAACCCAAACCCCCTATGTGCCCAAGTCATGAAAGCAAAATACTTTGTGGATTCATCAGTATTGGAGGCTAAACCAAAACCGGGCATGTCATATACTTGGCGGAGTGTATTGCGGGGTATTGAGGTGATGAAGAAAGGCATGATCTGGCGAGTGGGGGATGGAAGAAATTTGAAAATCTGGTCTGATCCATGGTTACCAAGGGACTTTTCCAGGAAACCAATTACTCCTAGGGGTGGTAGTCTGCTTACAAGTGTTGATGAGCTGATCAATCCAATTTCGGGTTCTTGGGATGAAGAACTGATTAAAGATACCTTCTGGGAAGGAGATGCTAAAATAATTTTGGCGCTGCCGGTGCGTGAAGGGAGTGAGAACTGGTTAGCGTGGCACTATGACAAGCGAGGAAGGTTCAGTGTTAGAAGTGCTTACAAGGTGTGTAGGGACGACATCCTAAGGAGTAAGAATCGGGGGGGGGGTGCACAGGGAGGAAGTGGATTGGCCTCTGAATCGGTTTGGGACAAAATATGGGAGGTGAAGTGCCCAAATAAAATCAAACACTTCCTATGGCGCCTCAGTCATAACAGCCATCCGCTGAAATGCAATCTGGTTCGACGTGGGATGAAGATTGATACTAAGTGTCCAGTGTGTGGAAGGGAAGAAGAGGACGGAGGCCATCTGTTCATTAAATGCAAGCTAGTGAAGCAGGTTTGGCGATCTCTCCTGTTGGAGAGGGAGCGAATGGTTTTGGCTACTTTACCGTCAGCCTGGGAGGTGATGGCCTTCATCATGCAAGCAAAGGAGGAACACAGGATAACGATGGTGATCCTGTTGTGGTTTCTGTGGTTAGAGAGAAACTCGATCAGAGCGGAGGGGAGGAGAAGAAGTGCTGAAGTCTTAGCTTGCAGAATCAGGATATATGCAGATGAAGTGATCAAGTTGCAGAGTGGCGATCGACAAAAGAAGCAGAAGCCAAAGGATCGATGGAGCAAACCACCAGAGGGTGTCCTCAAACTGAACTGTGACGCATCCTTTAAAGTGGAATCCTTGTCAGGCAGTTGGGGGTTTCTAATTCACGATTGTGATGGAGATGTTGTTATGACTGGTAGAGGGAAGATTGATCACTTGCTGAGCGCCTACCAAGCTGAATTAATTTCTTGTAAGAAGGGAGTTCAGACGGCTTTATCGCTGGGTATTGGAAGTTTGATTCTGGAGACTGATGCTCTTTTGGTTCAGCAAGCTCTTAAGTTAGATGATTTCTCGGCAATGCCTGAAGGTGGGCTGGTGGACGAGCTGACGGATTTGGTGTCCTCTAGCTTTATACATTTCGAGTGTGTGATCAAGGGGAGGGAATGTAATAGAGCTGCTCATGCGTTGGCTAAGTTGGGTTTTGAATGTGCTGAAGGGGAGGAACAAATTACTACAATAGTTCCTAGTAATGTTGGTGTAATAGTTCAAGACTTGCAAGAGGCTGGAGGATGGCAGGCTTCGCCAGCCGGCCTACCGACGAACCACGAGCAGCTGCAGCCGAAAAGCCTCCCACCAGCCCATGTCATTGGCGTCTTGTTCGGCGGTTCTTCGTTAGGGGCCGCCGTGCGACCGCTTTCACGTGTGGCGATCGCTGACATCACTTTCACGCCAAATGACGCTTGGGGCGTGGCGTTCCCCCACCAGGACCCTCTGGTAATCCAGGCTGACATCGCAGGGTACGGCGTTCAGCGTGTCCTCGTCGACGGGGGCAGCTCCGCGAACGTCATATTCGCGGAGGCCTTTAACCGCATGGGAATCCCTCATAGTTGGTTGAAGCCGTCGAGGGCCTGCCTGCAAGGTTTCGGAGGCCAGCCGCTAAAGGCACTGGGCAGGTATGTCTTCGCATTTCCTTCCGACAGGGTGCGGACGCCAGGAGCGAAGACGCCATCTTCGACGTCGCGGACATCCCAAGCCCGCACAACGCCATATTGGGCCTTCCTGCCCTAACCTCTTTTGGGGCGGTCGTGCACCCTGGCTTCCTATGCATGAAGCTCATGGGCGGGCATGATGTCATCACCATATTCGGCGACCAAGACCTCGCCCGGCGTACGGAGCACTGTTTTACAGGTTCGCTCCGCGGGGTGCACGCCCTCACCACCAAACTCAAGGCGGACGCACCATCCACTCCTGGGTGGACGCCCAAGCCCCGTCCGGAGGGCGAAGTCAAGAAGGTGCTGCTCCGCGGCGACAATCAGCACGTGTCCATCGGCGAAGGACTTCCACCGGAGCTAGAACAAGAGCTACTCCGGACTCTCCAGAGCAATGCGGACGTCTTCGCATGGTCTCCAGAAGACATCAAAGGCGTGGATCGCTCCCTCGTCGAGCACAACCTCGCGGTCCGCTCCGATGTCAAGCCGGTTAAGCAAAGGCTCCGGCGTATGTCCGTCGACAGGCAGTAAGCAGCCAAGGCGGAAGTGGACAAGCTTCTCCGGACCGGTGTCATTCGCAAAGTCCAACACCCGGCCTGGTTAGCCAACCCAGTGTTGGTAAAGAAGGCTAGCGGCGCCTGGCGTATGTGCATCGACTTCACGGCTCTCAACAAGGCATGCCCAAAGGATGACTACCCCTTGCCCCGCGTGGATCAGCTGGTCAACGCCACCGCCGGCTGCGACCTCATGAGCTTCCTTTACGCCTACTCCGGCTACCACCAGATCTACATGGCCAGGGGCGATGAGGACAAGTCACGCCGATAGGAACATACTGCTTCGTCAGGATGCCCTTCGGCTTGAAGAACGCGGGAGCAACCTTCACGCGCCTCGTCGCGCTCGCCCTAGCCCCCCAACTCAGGAGGAATGCGGAGGCTTACGTTGACGACATAGTGGTCAAAACCAGGCACCTGGCCTCCCACAGCCAGGATCTCCAAGAAACCTTCGGCAATCTCCGCAAGGCGGGCATCAAGCTCAACCCGGACAAGTGTGTCTTCAGCGTGCGGGCGGGCAAGCTACTCGGCTTCTTGGTATCCGGACGCGGCATTCAGGCCAACCCAAGACAACGCGCGAGGTTCAACGGCTTGCCAGCCACATGGCCGCGCTAAGCCGCTTCCTCTCTAGGGCGGCAGAGCGAGGCAGTGCTCTGAACTCCGTGCGAACGAAAACGCGGCACCGGAGCAAGACGCATCCCAAACACACCCAATGGACGTCATATGCGCCCTAACTCACTCCGGCATGCGTTTCGTGAACTTCCGAGCCAGTGTTAAACTTTCCACCAAAACGGGCTCGTCGGGTGCTCTGAACTCCGTGGGAACGAAAACGCAGCACCTGATCGAAACGCGTCCCAAACACCACCAATGGACATCATATGCGCCCTATCTCACTCCGACATGCGTTTCGTGAACTTCTAAGCCGGTGTTAAACTTTCCACCAAAATGGGCTCGCTGGGTGCTCTGAACTCCGTGCGAACGAAAACGCGGCACCGGAGCAAGACGCACCCCAAACACACCCAATGGACGTCATATGCGCCCTAACTCACTGCGGCATGCGTTTCGTGAACTTCCGAGTCGTTGTTAAACATTCCACCAAAATGGGCTCGTCGGCCCTCTGAACTCAGTACGAACGAAAACGCGGCACCGAAAGAAAACGCGTCCCAAACACACCCAATTGATCTCATATGCGCCCTAACACACTCCGGCAGACGTTTTGTGAATTTTCGAGCGGTGTTAAACTTTCCACCAAAACGGGCTCGTCAGATGCTCTGAACTCCGTGCGAACGAAAACGCGGCAATGGAAGAAAACGTGTCGCAAACACACCCAATGGACCTTATATGCGCTCTAACTCACTCCCGCATGCGTTTTGTGAACTTCCGAGCCGGTGTTAAACTTTCCACCAAAATGAGCTCGTCGAGTGCTCTGAACTCCGTGCGAACGAAAAGCGGCACCGGAACGAAACGCATCTCAAACACTGCCAATGGACGTCATATGCGCCCTAACTCACTTCGGCATGCGTTTCGTGAACTTCCGAGTCGTTGTTAAACTTTCCACCAAAACGGGCTCGTCGGGTGCTCTGAACTCCGCGCGAACGAAAACGCGGCACTGGAAGAAAACGTGTCACAAACACACCCATCACATATGCGCTCTAACTCACTCCCGCATGCGTTTTGTGAACTTCCGTGCCGGTGTTAAACTTTCCACCAAAACGAGCTCGTCGAGTGCTCTGAACTCCGTGCGAACGAAAAGCGGCACCGGAACGAAACGCATCCCAAACACAGCCAATGGACGTCATATGCACCCTAACTCACTCCGGCACGCGTTTCGTGAACTTCCGAGCCGGTGTTAAACTTTGCACCAAAACGGGCTCGTCGGGTACTCTGAACTCCGTGCGAACGAAAACGCCGCACCGGATCGAAACGCATCCCAAACACCACCAATGGACGTCATATGCGCCCTAACTCACTCCGGCATGCGTTTCGTGAACTTCCGAGTCGTTGTTAAACTATCCACCAAAACGGGCTCGTCGGCGCTCTGAACTCAGTACGAACGAAAATGCGGCACCGGAAGAAAACGTGTCCCAAACACACCCAATGGACCTCACATGCGCCCTAGCCCTAACTCACTCCGGCAGACGTTTCGTAAATTTTCGAGCCGGTATTAAACTTTCCACCAAAACGGGCTCGTCGGGCGCTCTGAACTCCGTGCGAACGAAAACGCGGCAATGGAAGAAAACGTGTCGCAAACACACCCAATGGACCTTATATGCGCTCTAACTCACTCCCGCATGTGTTTTGTGAACTTCTGAGCCGGTGTTAAACTTTCCACCAAAATGAGCTCGTCGAGTGCTCTGAACTCCGTGCGAACGAAAAGCGGCACCGGAACGAAACGCATCCCAAACACAGCCAATGGACATCATATGCGCCCTAACTGACTCCGGCATGCGTTTCGTGAACTTCCGAGTCATTGTTAAACTTTCCACCAAAACGGGCTCGTCGGCGCTCTGTACTCAGTACGAACGAAAACACGGCACCGGCAGAAAACGCGTCCCAAACACACCCAATGGACCTCATATGCGCCCTAAATCACTCCAGCAGACGTTTTGTGAATTTTCGAGCCGGTGTTAAACTTTCCACCAAAACGGGCTCGTCGGGTGCTCTGAACTCCGTGCGAACGAAAACGCGGCAATGGAAGAAAACGTGTCGCAAACACACCCAATGGACCTCATATGCGCTCTAACTCACTCCCGCATGCGTTTTGAACTTCCGAGCCGGTGTTAAACTTTCCACCAAAATGAGCTCGTCGAGTGCTCTGAACTCCGTGCGAACGAAAAGCGGCACCGGAACGAAACGCATCCCAAACACAGCCAATGGACGTCATATGCGCCCTAACTCACTCCGGCATGCGTTTCGTGAACTTCCGAGCCAGTGTTAAACTTTCCACCAAAACGGGCTCGTCGGGTGCTCTGAACTCCGTGCGAACGAAAACGCAGCACCAGATCGAAACACGTCCCAAACACCACCAATGGACATCATATGCGCCCTATCTCACTCCGACATGCGTTTCGTGAACTTCCGAGCCGGTGTTAAACTTTCCACCAAAACGGGCTCGCTGTGTGCTCTGAAATCCGTGCGAACGAAAACGCTGCACCGTAGCAAGACGCATCCCAAACACAGCCTATGGACGTCATATGCGCCCTAACTCACTCCGGCATGCGTTTCGTGAACTTCCGAGTCGTTGTTAAACCTTCCACCAAAACGGGCTCGTCGGCGCTCCGAACTCAGTACGAACGAAAACGCGGCACCGGAAGAAAACGCGTCCCAAACACACCCAATGGACCTCATATGCGCCCTAACTCACTCCGGCAGATGTTTCGTGAATTTTCGAGCCGGTGTTAAACTTTTCAACAAAACGGGCTCGTCGGGTGCTCTGAACTCCGTGCGAACGAAAACGTGGCAGTGGAAGAAAACGTGTCGCAAACACACCCAATGGACCTCATATGCGCTCTAACTCACTCCCGCATGCGTTTTGTGAACTTCCGAGCCGGTGTTAAACTTTCCACCAAAACGAGCTCGTCGAGTGCTCTGAACTCCGTGCGAACGAAAAGCGGCACCGGAACGAAACGCATCCCAAACACAGCCAATGGACGTCATATGCGCCCTAACTCACTCCGGCATGCGTTTCGTGAACTTCCGAGCCGGTGTTAAACTTTCCACCAAAACGGGCTCGTCGGGTACTCTGAACTCCGTGCGAACGAAAACGCAGCACCGGATCGAAACGCGTCCCAAACACCACCAATGGACATCATATGCGCCCTAACTCACTCCGGCATGCGTTTCGTGAACTTCCGAGCCGGTGTTAAGCTTTCCACCAAAACGGGCTCGCTGGGTGGTCTGAACTCCGTGCGAACGAAAACGCGGCACCGTAGCAAGACGCATCCCAAACACACCCAATGGACGTCATATGCGCCGTAACTCACTCCGGCATGCGTTTCGTGAACTTCCGAGTCGTTGTTAAACTTTCCACCAAAACGGGCTCGTCGGCGCTCTGAACTCAGTACAAACGAAAACGCGGCACCGGAAGAAAACGTGTCCCAAACACTCCCAATGGACCTCAGATGCGCCCTAGCCCTAACTCACTCCGGAAGACGTTTCGTGAATTTTCGAGCCGGTGTTAAACTTTCCACCAAAACGGGCTCGTCGGGTGCTCTGAACTCCGTGCGAACGAAAACGCGACAATGGAAGAAAACGTGTCGCAAACACACCCAATGGACCTTATATGCGCTCTAACTCACTCCCGCATGCGTTTTGTGAACTTCCGAGCCGGTGTTAAACTTTCCACCAAAATGAGCTCGTCGAGTGCTCTGAACTCCGTGCGAACGAAAAGCGGCACCGGAACGAAACGCATCCCAAACACAGCCAATGGACGTCATATGCGCCCTAACTCACTCCGGCATGCGTTTCGTGAACTTCCGAGCCGGTGTTAAACTTTCCACCAAAACGGGCTCGTCGGGTACTCTGAACTCCGTGCGAACAAAAACGCAGCACCGGATCGAAACGCGTCCCAAACACCACCAATGGACATCATATGCGCCCTAACTCACTCCGGCATGCGTTTCGTGAACTTCCGAGCCGGTGTTAAACTTTCCACCAAAACGGGCTCGCCGGGTGCTCTGAACTCCGTGCGAACGAAAACGCGGCACCGTAGCAAGACGCATCCCAAACACACCCAACGGACGTCATATGCGCCCTAACTCACTCCGGCATGCGTTTCGTGAACTTCCGAGTCGTTAAACTTTCCACCAAAACGGGCTCGTCGGCGCTCTGAACTCAGTACGAACGAAAATGCGGCACCGGAAGAAAACGTGTCCCAAACACACCCAATGGACCTCATATGCGCCCTAGCCCTAACTGACTCCGGCAGGCGTTTCGTGAATTTTCGAGCCGGTGTTAAACTTTCCACCAAAACGGGCTCGTGGGGTGGTCTGAACTCCGTGCGAACGAAAACGCGGCAATGGAAGAAAACGTGTCGCAAACACACCCAATGGACCTTATATGCGCTCTACCTCACTCCCGCATGTGTTTTGTGAACTTCCGAGCCGGTGTTAAACTTTCCACCAAAATGAGCTCGTCGAGTGCTCTGAACTCCGTGCGAACGAAAAGCGGCACCGGAACGAAACGCATCCCAAACACAGCCAATGGACATCATATGCGCCCTAACTTACTCCGGCATGCGTTTCGTGAACTTCCGAGTCGTTGTTAAACTTTCCACCAAAACGGGCTCGTCGGCGCTCTGAACTCAGTACGAACGAAAACACGGCACCGGCAGAAAACGCGTCCCAAACACACCCAATGGACCTCATATGCGCCCTAAATCACTCCAGCAGACGTTTCGCGAATTTTCGAGCCGGTGTTAAACTTTCCACCAAAACGGGCTCGTCGGGTGCTCTGAACTCCGTGCGAACGAAAACGCGGCAATGGAAGAAAACGTGTCGCAAACACACCCAATGGACCTCATATGCGCTCTAACTCACTCCCGCATGCGTTTTGTGAACTTCCGAGCCGGTGTTAAACTTTCCACCAAAACGAGCTCGTCGAGTGCTCTGAACTCCGTGCGAACGAAAAGCGGCACCGGAACGAAACGCATCCCAAACACAGCCAATGGACGTCATATGCGCCCTAACTCACTCCGGCATGCGTTTCGTGAACTTCCGAGCCAGTGTTAAACTTTCCACCAAAACGGGATCGTCGGGTGCTCTGAACTCCGTGGGAACGAAAACGCAGCACCTGATCGAAACGCGTCCCAAACACCACCAATGGACATCATATGCGCCCTATCTCACTTCGACATGCGTTTCGTGAACTTCCGAGCCGGTGTTAAACTTTCCACCAAAACGGGCTCGCTGTGTGCTCTGAACTCCGTGCGAACGAAAACGCTGCACCGTAGCAAGACGCATCCCAAACACACCCAATGGACGTCATATGCACCCTAACTCACTCCGGCATGCGTTTCGTGAACTTCCGAGTCGTTGTTAAACTTTCCACCAAAACGGGCTCGTCGGCGCTCTGAACTCAGTACGAACGAAAACGCGACACCGGAAGAAAACGCGTCCCAAACACACCCAATGGACCTCATATGCGCCCTAACTCACTCCGGCAGATGTTTCGTGAATTTTCGAGCCGGTGTTAAACTTTTCAACAAAACGGGCTCGTCGGGTGCTCTGAACTCCGTGCGAACGAAAACGCGGCATTGGAAGAAAACGTGTCGCAAACACACCCAATGGACCTCATATGCGCTCTAACTCACTCCCGCATGCGTTTTGTGAACTTCCGAGCCGGTGTTAAACTTTCCACCAAAACGAGCTCGTTAGTAAGAGCGGTGCTTCAACGGCTCAACTCTCGCTCCCGGTCTCGGCTCCCCGGGCGACTCGAGTTCAGTGGTGGCGGCGACTAGGGTTTCGCCCCTTGTCCCTGCCCCTGTTGTGATCCTGTTGCAGGATCTTTCGGCGTCCTTGTAAGTCTCTGTTCTGGGGTCCAGGCCCTCTCTAACCTGGCAGCTTCCGTCGCCGTCACAAGCTAGGGTTCCTGTTTTCCTCGTGGTCCTGGCTCCATGGACATTCGGGCGGACAGGATGATCGGGTTGATGGAGAAGATGAAGCTTTCGGAGTCGGAGAAGAAGGGAATCAAACTCGGGGGTTCTCTGGGGGGTCCTAGTACTCGAAGGAATCCCCAGGCGGTGGGGAAAGTGTTGACGGACAAACTTGTGAGAGCAGAAGCTTTAGAGGTCGCGCTGGGCAGAATTTGGTGTCCAATTAAGGGGATTGAGTGCAAAGATCTGGGTGAAAATTGTTTCCTTACACCTTTCTCCAGGGGTCGGGGAAGAGAAGAGCAATGGAGGACGGGCCATGGATGTTCGGTAAAGATCTGGTCGTCCTGGCTGAGTTCGATGGGGCCAAGACATTAGATGAGATCGAGTTCACTTCCATCCCGATCTGGGTGAGAGTAATGAAGATGCCCCTCGGGCTCATGACAAAGGCAGCCGACGAGGAGATTGGGAGTTGATAGGGGAAGTCTTGAGGGTGGATTCTGATGATGATGACATGGCTATTGGGCAGTTCATGAGGATCAAGATCAAGTTGGACATTCGCAAACCTTTGATGAGGGGAGTGACTTTGGATTTGGGAGATGGAGAAGAGGAGAAAATGTTATGGTGTCCGCTGAGCTATGAATACTTGCCGGATTTTTGCTATACTTGTGGCCTGATTGGACACGCTGATCGTATTTGTGAAATTCAGTTGAAAAAAGGTGAGATCCAGCAGTTCAGTAAAGCGATTCGATTCATTCCAGAGAAAAGGAAGATGGGGGAAACCTCTAACAACAGGAGAACGAACGTGGGTGGAAAGGGAAGTGGAGATACTTTGGGGAACCGGGGGAGCGGGAGCTGGCAGGGAAGTGATGCCCCTAGTTGGAGGAAGTCCGGAAATGAAATCCAAATACAGAAAGTTAATTTGGAGGAGGATCAGGAAGTGACCAGTCCGATGAAAGATCCAGCTCTGCCAGTTTTATCTGGTCAGGAAAGAAATTGTTGTTTCCAGATGGTATATCTCAGGAGGATGGGAAGGGATCAGGTAGTGGAGGAGGGGATCTGGAGCAGGGGGAGAGTGAGAAGGAGGCGGAACTGGGGTGCTTATCAGAGAAGCCGGGGCAGCTCAAAAACAGTGCCATACACATCAATCTGGGGGAAGGCTCCATGGACAAAGTTCTGGGGCACAAGAGTGTTGGCAGGCGCCGGTCTTTTAAACGTGTACGTCGGGCACCCAAGGGGGGTCTGGATGATATTGAAAAGCTGGCGCAAGATGGAAGGAAGAGGGGCCGGTGGGAGATGGATGAAATGGAGATTGACGACCCAAGATGTCTGAAGATGGGGAAGTCAGACCAAGGATTCTTCGATGTTGCTCATTCAGACAATGTGAAGGCGGGGCCGGCGGACCGGTCCTGCATGTCTGAAGGCGTTAGCTTGGAACTGCCGGGGCTTGGGAAACGCACCGGCAGTTCGAGGACTTCTGAGTTGTCAGAAGTCTGAGGAGGCTGATATCCTTTTCTTGTCAGAAACAAAACTTGATGAGAAGAGGATGACGACGATTTGGAGAAAGCTGGATCTGGCTTTCGTGGAGGTGGTGGACTGTGAAGGTAAAGGGGGGGGGGGGATTGCAGTGTTGTGGAGGAGAGGAATCAATATGGTTTTGAGGAGTAAATCCAAAAATCATACTGATATGGAGGTCTTGGAGACTGGTGGTGGGAGTTGGCGATTCACAGGAGTGTATGGAGAAGCCCGTTCCGAGCTGAAATACAAAACTTGGGAGATGATGTCCGATCTACAGTCACAGCACTCTTCTTCCAGGCCATGGTTGTGTGCGGGGGATTTCAATGAGATTCTATACCAGCATGAGAAGGAAGGCGGGCAACCGAGGGCCCAGGTTTGTCTGGATCGGTTCAAGGATGCTCTTGAGATTTGTGAGCTTCATGACCTAGGGTTTGTTGGGGACGTCTTCACTTGGCGGAATAAGCAGATCAAGGGGTGTAATCACATCAGAGAGCGTCTGGATAGAGCGGTGGCAAACTCTGAGTGGAGGGGGAAATTCCCAACGATGTACGTCAAAAATGGTGACCCATATCATTCTGACCACAGACCCGTGATCATAAACACGCATAGCCTCCCGGCTAGGAGGATGATTCGGGACTCGAGTGCCTTCAAATTTGAAGCGAATTGGTTGCAAGAGGAGGATTGTAGGAGAGTGGTAGAGGAAGCTTGGGAGTCGGAGGAGTATCCTTTGGCTCGGCTAAGTCATAATTTGCAAGGGGTGGCCAGGAGTCTGAAAGAATGGAGTTTTTCTTCGTTAGGGGATTTGGCGAAACGTCTGAAGAACGCCAAGAAGGAGCTGGAGAAGTGGAGAAGAGAACCTATTAGTGATGGTTCGGTTGGAAAGGAGGCCGTGTGGAGCTTTAAGGTAGACAGGTTAGAGGAGCAAATTGACGTCTACTGGAAACAGCGGGCGCATGTTAATTGGATGCAGTTCGGGGATCGAAACACCAGTTACTTCCATAACACATGCTCTGAGCGGAGAAGGAGAAATAGAATAGGGAACCTGAAAAAAGAGGATGGGGGATGGGTAGTGGACGAAGTGGAGAAAAAGGCTTTTATCACTAATCATTTTGTGCAGCTTTTCAGGGCTGGTGTAAGTGTTGACGAGGGACGCACACAGCAAGTCCTTGACGCTGTCCAGTCCCGCGTCACCACTCAAATGAGCAATCGCCTATCTGCAGAGTTCTCGGCGGAGGAAGTAAAGTGTGCCTTGGACTCTATTGGTGATCTGAAAGCTCCTGGTCCAGATGGTATGCCGGCGGTTTTCTTCAAGAAATTCTAGGACATTGTGGGAGGGAAGTTAACAACTGAGGTGCTGAATGTGCTCAATGGAGACGAACTACCTGAGGGATGGAATGATACGGTAATAGCCCTAATTCCGAAGACTGAGAAACCGGAGAGAGTAACTGAACTTCGACCTATAAGCTTATGTAATGTGGTGTATAAGGTAGTCTCCAAAGTGTTGTCTAGAAGACTCCGTGATATACTGCCCGAGATAATCACCCCAAACCAAAGTGCTTTCGTCCCGGGAAGACTGATTTCGGACAACATCCTAATTGCTTATGAAATTACTCACTTCCTGATGAACAGAAGGGAAGGAGATTTGGGTTATGCGGCGCTGAAGTTAGATATGAGCAAAGCCTATGATAGAGTTGAGTGGAAATTCTTGGAAGACATGATGAGAAGGTTGGGTTTTGCGGAACAGTGGATTGATCTGATCATGAAATGCACCACAACTGTCTCCTATAGAATCAAAGTTAATGGGGATTTGACAGAAAGGTTTAAACCTGAAAGGGGACTAAGGCAGGGAGACCCCTTGTCTCCCTACTTGTTCCTCCTCTGTGCGGAAGGTTTTTCAGCTTTGCTACAGAAGGCGGAGAGGGAGGGAACGATTGCGGGGGTAAGAGTCTGCCAGGCTGCTCCGAGTATATCACACCTGCTGTTCGCCGACGACTCGTTGATTATGATTCGAGCGACCGAAGGGGATGCTCAGCAGCTTCAGGACATTCTCGATCTGTATGAGAGTTGTTCAGGGCAGATAATTAATAAAGCCAAGTCAGCGGTTCTTTTCAGCAGAAACACGATAGGGCACCAAAAAAGCGAAGTTTGCGACCGTCTGCAGGTTACTAGAGAAACGATGAATGAAAAGTACCTGGGTTTACCGGTGCATGTGGGAAGATCAAAAAATGGAGCCTTTGCCTATCTGAAAGATCGGATTTGGACCAGAATGCAAGGATGGAAGGAGAAGTTTTTATCCTGGGCGGGGAAGGAAATTCTAATAAAAGCAGTAGCACAAGCAATTCCAACGTTCGCGATGGGCTGCTTCGATCTTACAAAATCGTTCTGTGATCAGATAAGTTCTATGGTTTGCCGGTTCTGGTGGAATCAACAAGAAGGCAAGCACAAGATTCATTGGTTGAGTAGAGAAATGTTGATGAAACCGAAAGGAGAAGGGGGTTTGGGGTTCAGAGACATTCATGCTTTTAATCTAGCAATGTTGGCAAAACAAGGCTGGCGGCTCTGGCAAAACCCAAACTCCCTATGTGCCCAAGTCATGAAAGCAAAATACTTTGTGGATTCATCAGTATTGGAGGCTAAACCAAAACCGGGCATGTCATATACTTGGCGGAGTGTATTGCGGGGTATTGAGGTGATGAAGAAAGGCATGATCTGGCGAGTGGGGGATGGAAGAAATTTGAAAATCTGGTCTGATCCATGGTTACCAAGGGACTTTTCCAGGAAACCAATTACTCCTAGGGGTGGTAGTCTGCTTACAAGTGTTGATGAGCTGATCAATCCAATTTCGGGTTCTTGGGATGAAGAACTGATTAAAGATACCTTCTGGGAAGGAGATGCTAAAATAATTTTGGCGCTGCCGGTGCGTGAAGGGAGTGAGAACTGGTTAGCGTGGCACTATGACAAGCGAGGAAGGTTCAGTGTTAGAAGTGCTTACAAGGTGTGTAGGGACGACATCCTCAGGAGTAAGAATCGGGGGGGTGCACAGGGAGGAAGTGGATTGGCCTCTGAATCGGTTTGGGACAAAATATGGGAGGTGAAGTGCCCAAATAAAATCAAACACTTCCTATGGCGCCTCAGTCATAACAGCCATCCGCTGAAATGCAATCTGGTTCGACGTGGGATGAAGATTGATACTAAGTGTCCAGTGTGTGGAAGGGAAGAAGAGGACGGAGGCCATCTGTTCTTTAAATGCAAGCTAGTGAAGCAGGTTTGGCGATCTCTCCTGTTGGAGAGGGAGCGAATGGTTTTGGCTACTTTACCGTCAGCCTGGGAGGTGATGGCCTTCATCATGCAAGCAAAGGAGGAACACAGGATAACGATGGTGATCCTGTTGTGGTTTCTGTGGTCAGAGAGAAACTCGATCAGAGCGGAGGGGAGGAGAAGAAGTGCTGAAGTCTTAGCTTGCAGAATCAGGATATATGCAGATGAAGTGATCAAGTTGCAGAGTGGCGATCGACAAAAGAAGCAGAAGCCAAAGGATCAATGGAGCAAACCACCAGAGGGTGTCCTCAAACTGAACTGTGACGCATCCTTTAAAGTGGAATCCTTGTCAGGCAGTTGGGGGTTTCTAATTCGCGATTGTGATGGAGATGTTGTTATGACTGGTAGAGGGAAGATTGATCACTTGCTGAGCGCCTACCAAGCTGAATTAATTTCTTGTAAGAAGGGAGTTCAGACGGCTTTATCGCTGGGTATTGGAAGTTTGATTCTGGAGACTGATGCTCTTTTGGTTCAGCAAGCTCTTAAGTCAGATGATTTCTCGGCAATGCCTGAAGGTGGGCTGGTGGACGAGCTGACGGATTTGGTGTCCTCTAGCTTTATACATTTCGAGTGTGTGTTCAAGGGGAGGGATTGTAATAGAGCTGCTCATGCGTTGGCTAAGTTGGGTTTTGAATGTGCTGAAGGGGAGGAACAAATTACTACAATAGTTCCTAGTAATGTTGGTGTAATAGTTCAAGACTTGCAAGAGGCTGGAGGATGGCAGGCTTCGCCAGCCGGCCTACCGACGAACCACGAGCAGCTGCAGCCGAAAAGCCTCCCACCAGCCCATGTCATTGGCGTCCTGTTCGGCGGTTCTTCGTTAGGGGCCGCCGTGCGACCGCTTTCACATGTGGCGATCGCTGACATCACTTTCACGCCAGATGACGCTTGGGGCGTGGCGTTCTCCCACCAGGACCCTCTGGTAATCCAGGCTGACATCGCAGGGTACGGCGTTCAGCGTGTCCTCGTCGACGGGGGCAGCTCCGCGAACGTCATATTCGCGGAGGCCTTTAACCGCATGGGAATCCCTCACAGTTGGTTGAAGCCGTCGAGGGCCTGCCTGCAAGGTTTCGGAGGGCAGCCGCTAAAGGCACTGGGGCAGGTATGTCTTCGCATTTCCTTCCGACAGGGTGCGGACGCCAGGAGCGAAGACGCCATCTTCGACGTCGCGGACATCCCAAGCCCGCACAACTAGGGGTGAAAACGGGTCGGGTTAATCCCGACCGATCCGGCAACGAATCCGATTGGTACCGAATCCGACTAGTACCGAATCTGGAGAAAAAAATATGGGTTAGGATATGGTAACAGTAATATCCGTCCGAATCCGATACGTCTTCAAGTATGATTTTAGGTTAGTGCTACTATTTGATGTTTCATTTTCTTTTGTAATGGTAAAATAAAATCTTCCACATCAGCTATTAAATAGTAACATTAAGTCAGTGCGTCCTACTCCATTTACTACACTGTATGCATTCCTTACAAACAAGTAGGTGTGCAAACGAATTGGGTTAATCCCAACCGATCCGACACCGAATCCGATTGGTACCGAATCCGATTGATACCGAATCCGGAGAAAAAAATATGGGTTAGGATATGGTAACAGCAATATCCGTCCGAATCCGATCCGTTTTCACCCCTACGCACAACGCCATATTGGGCCTTCCTGCCCTAACCTCTTTTGGGGCGGTCGTGCACCCTGGCTTCCTATGCATGAAGCTCACGGGCGGGCATGATGTCATCACCATATTCGGCGACCAAGACCTCGCCCGGCGTACGGAGCACTGTTTTACAGGTTCGCTCCGCGGGGTGCACGCCCTCACCACCAAACTCAAGGCGGACGCACCATCCACTCCTGGGTGGACGCCCAAGCCCCGTCCGGAGGGCGAAGTCAAGAAGGTGCTGCTCCGCGGCGACAATCAGCACGTGTCCATCGGCGAAGGACTTCCACCGGAGCTAGAACAAGAGCTACTCCGGACTCTCCAGAGCAATGCGGACGTCTTCGCATGGTCTCCAGAAGACATCAAAGGCGTGGATCGCTCCCTCGTTGAGCACAACCTCGCGGTCCGCTCCGATGTCAAGCCGGTTAAGCAAAGGCTCCGGCGTATGTCCGTCGACAGGCAGCAAGCAGCCAAGGCGGAAGTGGACAAGCTTCTCCGGGCCGGTGTCATTCGCAAAGTCCAACACCCGGCCTGGTTAGCCAACCCAGTGTTGGTAAAGAAGGCTAGCGGCGCCTGGCGTATGTGCATCGACTTCACGGCTCTCAACAAGGCATGCCCAAAGGATGACTACCCCTTGCCCCGCGTGGATCAGCTGGTCAACGCCACCGCCGGCTGCGACCTCATGAGCTTCCTTTAAGCCTACTCCGGCTACCACCAGATCTACATGGCTAGGGGCGATGAGGACAAGACCAGCTTCATCACGCCGATAGGAACATACTGCTTCGTCAGGATGCCCTTCGGCTTGAAGAACGCGGGAGCAACCTTCACGCGCCTCGTCGCGCTCGCCCTAGCCCCCCAACTCAGGAGGAATGCGGAGGCTTACGTTGACGACATAGTGGTCGAAACCAGGCACCTGGCCTCCCACAGCCAGGATCTCCAAGAAACCTTCGGCAATCTCCGCAAGGCGGGCATCAAGCTCAACCCGGACAAGTGTGTCTTCAGCGTGCGGGCGGGCAAGCTACTCGGCTTCTTGGTATCCGGACGCGGCATTCAGGCCAACCCCGATAAGGTCGATGCGATCCTCGCCATGGAGTCGCCCAAGACAACGCGCGAGGTTCAACGGCTTGCCGGCCACATGGCCGCGCTAAGCCGCTTCCTCTCTAGGGCGGCAGAGCGAGGCAGTTCTTCAACACACTTCGTGGCTGTGATGGTTTCTGCTGGGACGACGACTGCGCGAAGGCCTTCGACGAGCTCAAGAAGCATCTCGCAAGCCTCCCCACTTTGGTCGCCCCAGCACCAGAGGCTCCCCTCTTACTCTACCTGGTCGCCTTAGCAACGGCGGTCAGCGCCGTCCTCGTGCTTGAGGACGGCGCCCTTCAGCGCCCTGTGTACTTCGTCTCCGAAGCCTTTCAAGGCGCCAAGACGCGGTACACGGAGCTTGAGAAGCTGGCCTACGCATTGGTCATGGCTTCGCGGAAGCTCTGACACTACTTTTTGGCTCATCCAATAACCGTGCCATCATCGTTCCCCTTGGCGGAGATGCTGCGCAACAAGGAGGCCACTGGGCGCATCGGCAAGTGGGCGGCTGAACTCGCACTGTTCCCCCTGACGCACGCCTCGCGGACAGCGATCAAGTCCCAAATTCTCGCGGATTTCCTCACGGAGTGGACCCCTTCCGCCCAGCGCGTACAGCAACCAGAGGACCCCGTATGGATGCTCAACCAAAACGGGCTCGTCGGGTGCTCTGAACTCCGCGCGAACGAAAACGCAGCACCGGATCGAAACGCATCCCAAACACCCCCAATGGACATCATATGCGCCCTAACTCACTCCGGCATGCGTTTCGTGAACTTCCGAGAGGGTGTTAAACTTTCCACCAAAACGGGCTCGCTGGGTGCTCTGAACTCCGTGCGAACGAAAACGCGGCACCGGAGCAAGACGCATCCCAAACACACCCAATGGACGTCATATGCGCCCTAACTCACTCCGGCATGCGTTTCGTGAACTTCCGAGTCGTTGTTAAACTTTCCACCAAAACGGGCTCGTCGGCGCTCTGAACTCAGTATGAACGAAAACGCGGCACCGGAAGAAAACGCGTCCCAAACACACCCAATGGACATCATATGCGCCCTAACTCACTCCGGCAGACGTTTCGTGAATTTTCGAGCCGGTGTTAGACTTTCCACCAAAACTGGCTCGTCGGGTGCTCTGAACTCTGTGCGAACGTAAACGCGGCAATGGAAGAAAACGTGTCGCAAACACCCCCAAGGGACCTCATATGCGCTCTAACTCACTCCCGCATGCGTTTTGTGAACTTCCGAGCCGGTGTTAAACTTTCCACCAAAACGACATCGTCGAGTGCTCTGAACTCCGTGCGAACGAAATGCGACACCGGAACGAAACGCATCCCAAACACAGCCAATGGACGTCATATGCGCCCTAACTCACTCCGGCAAGCGTTTCGTGAACTTCCGAGCGGGTGTTAAACTTTCCACCAAAACGGGCTCGTCGGGTGCTCCGAATTCCGCGCGAACGAAAACGCAGCACCGGATCGAAACGCGTCCCAAATACCCCCAATGGACATCATATGCGCCCTAACTCACTCCGGCATGCGTTTCGTGAACTTCCGAGCCGGTGTTAAACTTTCCACCAAAACGGGCTCGCTGGGTGCTCTGCACTCCGCTCGAACGAAAGCGGCACCGGAACGAAACG
The DNA here is from genome assembly GCA_017311315.1 of Dendrocalamus latiflorus. Taxonomy (NCBI): domain Eukaryota; kingdom Viridiplantae; phylum Streptophyta; class Magnoliopsida; order Poales; family Poaceae; genus Dendrocalamus; species Dendrocalamus latiflorus. The sequence goes on along the minus strand of CM029657.1, from coordinate 422,947 downwards.
CATCCCAAACACAGCCAATGGACGTCATATGCGCCCTAACTCACTCCGGCATGCGTTTCGTGAACTTCCGAGCCGGTGTTAAACTTTCCACCAAAACGGGCACGTCGGGTGCTCTGAACTCCGCGCGAACGAAAACGCAGCACCGGATCGAAACGCGCCCAAACACACCCAATGGACATCATATGCGCCCTAACTCACTCCGGCAAGCGTTTCGTGAACTTCCGAGCCGGTGTTAAACTTTCCACCAAAATGGGCTCGCTGGGTGCTCTGAACTCCGTGCGAACGAAAACGCGGCACCGGAGCAAGACGCATCCCAAACACACCCAATGGACATCATATGCGCCCTAACTCACTCCGGCAGACGTTTCGTGAATTTTCGAGCCGGTGTTAAACTTTCCACCAAAACGGGCTCGTCGGGTGCTCTGAACTCCGTGCGAACGAAAACGCGGCAATGGAAGAAAACGTGTCGCAACCACCCCCAATGGACCTCACATGCGCTCTAACTCACTCCCGCATGCGTTTTGTGAACTTCCGAGCCGGTGTTAAACTTTCCACCAAAACGACCTCGTCGAGTGCTCTGAACTCCGTGCGAACGAAAAGCGGCACCGGAACGAAATGCATCCCAAACACAGCCAATGGACGTCATATGCGCCCTAACTCACTCCGGCAAGCGTTTCGTGAACTTCCGAGCCGGTGTTAAACTTTCCACCAAAACGGGCTCGTCGGGTGCTCTGAACTCCGTGCGAACGAAAACGCAGCACCGGATCGAAACGCGTCCCAAACACCCCCAATGGACATCATATGCGCCATAACTCACTCCGGCATGCGTTTCGTGAACTTCCGAGCCGGTGTTAAACTTTCCACCAAAACGGGCTCGCTGGGTGCTCCGAACTCCGTGCGAACGAAAACGCGGCACCGGAGCAAGACGCATCCCAAACACACCCAATGGACGTCATATGCGCCCTAACTCACTCCGGCATGCGTTTCGTGAACTTCCGAGTCGTTGTTAAACTTTCCACCAAAACGGGCTCGTCGGCGCTCTGAACTCAGTACGAACGAAAACGCGGCACCGGAAGAAAACGCGTCCCAAACACACCCAATGCACCTCATATGCGCCCTAACTCACTCCGGCAGACGTTTCGTGAATTTTCGAGCCGGTGTTAAACTTTCCACCAAACCGGGCTCGTCGGGTGGTCTGAACTCCGTGCGAACGATAACGCGGCAATGGAAGAAAACGTGTCGCAAACACACCCAATGGACCTCATATGCGCTCTAACTCACTCCCGCATGCGTTTTGTGAACTTCCGAGCCGGTGTTAAACTTTCCACCAAAACAGGCTCGTCGGCGCTCTGAACTCAGCACGAACGAAAACGCGGCACCGGAAGAAAACGCATCCCAAACACACCTAATGGACCTCATATACGCCCTAACTCACTCCGGCAGGCGTTTCGTGAATTTTTGAGCCGGTGTTAAACTTTCCACCAAAACGGGTTCGTCGGGTGCTCTGAACTCCGTGCGAACGAAAACGCGGCAATGGAAGAAAACGTGTCGAAAACACCCCCAGTGGACCTCATATGCGCTCTACCTCACTCCCGCATGCATTTTGTGAACTTCCGAGCCGGTGTTAAACTTTCCACCAAAACTGGCTCGTCGGGTGCTCTGAACTCCGCGCGAACGAAAACGCAATACCGGATCGAAACGCGTCCCAAACACCCCCAATGGACATCATATGCGCCCTAACTCACTCCGGCATGCGTTTCGTGAACTTCCGAGTCGTTGTTAAACTTTCCACAAAAACGGGCTCGTTGGTGCTCTGAACTCCGTGCGAACGAAAACGCGGCAATGGAAGAAAACGTGTCGCAAACACACCCAATGGACCTCATATGCGCTCTAACTCACTCCCGCTTGCGTTTTGTGAACTTCCGAGCCGGTGTTAAACTTTCCACCAAAACGAGCTCGTCGAGTGCTCTGAACTCCGTGCGAACGAAAAGCGGCACCGGAACGAAACGCATCCCAAACACAGCCAATGGACGTCATATGCGCCCTAACTCACTCCGGCACGCGTTTCGTGAACTTCCGAGCCGGTGTTAAACTTTCCACCAAAACGGGCTCGTCGGGTGCTCTGAACTCCGCGCGAACGAAAACGCAGCACCGGATCGAAACGCGTCCCAAACACCCCCAATGGACATCATATGCGCCCTAACTCACTCCGGCATGCATTTCGTGACCTTCCGAGCCGGTGTTAAACTTTCCACCAAAACGGGCTCGCTGGGTGCTCTCAACTCCGTGCTAACGAAAACGCGGCATCGGAGCAAGACGCATCCCAAACACACCCAATGGACGTCATATGCGCCTCACTCCGGCATGCGTTTCGTGAACTTCCGAGTCGTCGTTATACTTTCCACCAAAACGGGCTCGTCGGCGCTCTGAACTCAGTACGAGAGAAAACGCGTCCCAAACAAACCCAATGGACCTCATATGCACCCTAACTCACTCCGGCAGACGTTTCGTGAATTTTCGAGCCGGTGTATTGAGGTGATGAAGAAAGGCATGATCTGGCGAGTGGGGGATGGAAGAAATTTGAAAATCTGGTCTGATCCATGGTTACCAAGGGACTTTTCCAGGAAACCAATTACTCCTAGGGGTGGTAGTCTGCTTACAAGTGTTGATGAGCTGATCAATCCAATTTCGGGTTCTTGGGATGAAGAACTGATTAAAGATACCTTCTGGGAAGGAGATGCTAAAATAATTTTGGCGCTGCCGGTGCGTGAAGGGAGTGAGAACTGGTTAGCGTGGCACTATGACAAGCGAGGAAGGTTCAGTGTTAGAAGTGCTTACAAGGTGTGTAGGGACGACATCCTCAGGAGTAAGAATCGGGGGGGTGCACAGGGAGGAAGTGGATTGGCCTCTGAATCGGTTTGGGACAAAATATGGGAGGTGAAGTGCCCAAATAAAATCAAACACTTCCTATGGCGCCTCAGTCATAACAGCCATCCGCTGAAATGCAATCTGGTTCGACGTGGGATGAAGATTGATACTAAGTGTCCAGTGTGTGGAAGGGAAGAAGAGGACGGAGGCCATCTGTTCTTTAAATGCAAGCTAGTGAAGCAGGTTTGGCGATCTCTCCTGTTGGAGAGGGAGCGAATGGTTTTGGCTACTTTACCGTCAGCCTGGGAGGTGATGGCCTTCATCATGCAAGCAAAGGAGGAACACAGGATAACGATGGTGATCCTGTTGTGGTTTCTGTGGTCAGAGAGAAACTCGATCAGAGCGGAGGGGAGGAGAAGAAGTGCTGAAGTCTTAGCTTGCAGAATCAGGATATATGCAGATGAAGTGATCAAGTTGCAGAGTGGCGATCGACAAAAGAAGCAGAAGCCAAAGGATCAATGGAGCAAACCACCAGAGGGTGTCCTCAAACTGAACTGTGACGCATCCTTTAAAGTGGAATCCTTGTCAGGCAGTTGGGGGTTTCTAATTCGCGATTGTGATGGAGATGTTGTTATGACTGGTAGAGGGAAGATTGATCACTTGCTGAGCGCCTACCAAGCTGAATTAATTTCTTGTAAGAAGGGAGTTCAGACGGCTTTATCGCTGGGTATTGGAAGTTTGATTCTGGAGACTGATGCTCTTTTGGTTCAGCAAGCTCTTAAGTCAGATGATTTCTCGGCAATGCCTGAAGGTGGGCTGGTGGACGAGCTGACGGATTTGGTGTCCTCTAGCTTTATACATTTCGAGTGTGTGTTCAAGGGGAGGGATTGTAATAGAGCTGCTCATGCGTTGGCTAAGTTGGGTTTTGAATGTGCTGAAGGGGAGGAACAAATTACTACAATAGTTCCTAGTAATGTTGGTGTAATAGTTCAAGACTTGCAAGAGGCTGGAGGATGGCAGGCTTCGCCAGCCGGCCTACCGACGAACCACGAGCAGCTGCAGCCGAAAAGCCTCCCACCAGCCCATGTCATTGGCGTCCTGTTCGGCGGTTCTTCGTTAGGGGCCGCCGTGCGACCGCTTTCACATGTGGCGATCGCTGACATCACTTTCACGCCAGATGACGCTTGGGGCGTGGCGTTCCCCCACCAGGACCCTCTGGTAATCCAGGCTGACATCGCAGGGTACGGCGTTTAGCGTGTCCTCGTCGACGGGGGCAGCTCCGCGAACGTCATATTCGCGGAGGCCTTTAACCGCATGGGAATCCCTCACAGTTGGTTGAAGCCGTCGAGGGCCTGCCTGCAAGGTTTCGGAGGGCAGCCGCTAAAGGCACTGGGGCAGGTATGTCTTCGCATTTCCTTCCGACAGGGTGCGGACGCCAGGAGCGAAGACGCCATCTTCGACGTCGCGGACATCCCAAGCCCGCACAACGCCATATTGGGCCTTCCTGCCCTAACCTCTTTTGGGGCGGTCGTGCACCCTGGCTTCCTATGCATGAAGCTCACGGGCGGGCATGATGTCATCACCATATTCGGCGACCAAGACCTCGCCCGGCGTACGGAGCACTGTTTTACAGGTTCGCTCCGCGGGGTGCACGCCCTCACCACCAAACTCAAGGCGGACGCACCATCCACTCCTGGGTGGACGCCCAAGCCCCGTCCGGAGGGCGAAGTCAAGAAGGTGCTGCTCCGCGGCGACAATCAGCACGTGTCCATCGGCGAAGGACTTCCACCGGAGCTAGAACAAGAGCTACTCCGGACTCTCCAGAGCAATGCGGACGTCTTCGCATGGTCTCCAGAAGACATCAAAGGCGTGGATCGCTCCCTCGTTGAGCACAACCTCGCGGTCCGCTCCGATGTCAAGCCAGTTAAGCAAAAGCTCCGGCGTATGTCCGTCGACAGGCAGCAAGCAGCCAAGGCGGAAGTGGACAAGCTTCTCCGGGCCGGTGTCATTCGCAAAGTCCAACACCCGGCCTGGTTAGCCAACCCAGTGTTGGTAAAGAAGGCTAGCGGCGCCTGGCGTATGTGCATCGACTTCACGGCTCTCAACAAGGCATGCCCAAAGGATGACTACCCCTTGCCCCGCGTGGATCAGCTGGTCAACGCCACCGCCGGCTGCGACCTCATGATCTTCCTTTACGCCTACTCCGGCTACCACCAGATCTACATGGCCAGGGGCGATGAGGACAAGACCAGCTTCATCACGCCGATAGGAACATACTGCTTCGTCTGGATGCCCTTCGGCTTGAAGAACGCGGGAGCAACCTTCACGCGCCTCGTCGCGCTCGCCCTAGCCCCCCAACTCAGGAGGAATGCGGAGGCTTACGTTGACGACATAGTGGTTGAAACCAGGCACCTGGCCTCCCACAGCCAGGATCTCCAAGAAACCTTCGGCAATCTCCGCAAGGCGGGCATCAAGCTCAACCCGGACAAGTGTGTCTTCAGCGTGCGGGCGGGCAAGCTACTCGGCTTCTTGGTATACGGACGCGGCATTCAGGCCAACCCCGATAAGGTCGATGCGATCCTCGCCATGGAGTCGCCCAAGACAACGCGCGAGGTTCAACGGCTTGCCGGCCACATGGCCGCGCTAAGCCGCTTCCTCTCTAGGGCGGCAGAGCGAGGCAGTTCTTCAAGACACTTCGTGGCTGTGATGGTTTCCGCTGGGACGATGACTGCGCGAAGGCCTTCGACGAGCTCAAGAAGCATCTCGCAAGCCTCCCCACTTTGGTCGCCCCAGCACCAGAGGCTCCCCTCTTACTCTACCTGGTCGCCTTAGCAACGGCGGTCAGCGCCGTCCTCGTGCTTGAGGACGGCGCCCTTCAGCGCCCTGTGTACTTCGTCTCCGAAGCCTTTCAAGGCGCCAAGACGCGGTACACGGAGCTTGAGAAGCTGGCCTACGCATTGGTCATGGCTTCGCGGAAGCTCTGACACTACTTTTCGGGTGCTCTGAACTCCGTGCGAACGAAAACGCAGCACCGGATCGAACCACGTCCCAAACACACCCAATGGACATCATATGCGCCCTAACTCACTCCGGCAGACGTTTCGTGAATTTTCGAGCCGGTGTTAGACTTTCCACCAAAACTGGCTCGTCGGGTGCTCTGAACTCTGTGCGAACGAAAACGCGGCAATGGAAGAAAACGTGTCGCAAACACCCCCAAGGGACCTCATATGCGCTCTAACTCACTCCCGCATGCGTTTTGTGAACTTCCGAGCCGGTGTTAAACTTTCCACCAAAACGACATCGTCGAGTGCTCTGAACTCCGTGCGAACGAAATGCGGCACTGGAACGAAACGCATCCCAAACACAGCCAATGGACGTCATATGCGCCCTAACTCACTCCGGCAAGCGTTTCGTGAACTTCCGAGCGGGTGTTAAACTTTCCACCAGAACGGGCTCGCTGGGTGCTCTGAACTCCGTGCGAACGAAAACGCAGCACCGGAGCAAGACGCATCCTAAACACACCCAATGGACGTCATATGCGCCCTAACTCACTCCGGCAAGCGTTTCGTGAACTTCCGAGTCGTTGTTAAACTTTCCACAAAAACGGGCTCGTTGACGCTCTGAACTCAGTACGAACGAAAACGCGGCACCGGAAGAAAACGTGTACCAAACACACCCAATGGACCTCATTGCGCCCTAACTCACTACGGCAGACGTTTTGTGAACTTCCGAGCCGGTGTTAAACTTTCCACCAAAACGACCTCGTCGAGTGCTCTGAACTCCGTGCGAACGAAAAGCGGCACCGGAACGAAACGCATCCCAAACACAGCCAATGGACGTCATATGCGCCCTAACTCACTCCGGCGCGCGTTTGATTCCAGTACGTGACCAACACGGACTCTTTTGATGATTGCGGCTTTCCATCAAGTCCAAGAACGTCCCAAACGGAGTCCGTATGAGAAAGTTACGTCCGTTTAAACTTGCAAACTCCTTGCGTTCGAAGACGACTCTTGTAATGAAACTGAGTACCAGAAACACCGTGATACGGGGTCGCCCGATCTTCTCAACGTACGATGGAAACCCACGGGAGTCTTGATGAATCGTAACGATCCTCCAATGCCAGTGCAAGGGATGAACACTCTTTAATCCGCCAAAACACAGTCGTGTTGATTTCGCCGACCACCAAGCGAAGATCTATCGTGCACCCAATTCACAACGGAAATGCTGAACGATCTTGATTGAAGAAGATACACCTAATTCCATAAGGAATTTCGGCAGCAATGCTAAACTCAAAAACTTTAGTAGATTGATTTTTCTCAAACGTGGTCTCAATACTTCTTTCCAGTGAAATAATGTATTTGACTTAAAAGTGCTAAGCATGTGCGTATCCGCGTCACACCGAATGGACTCGTATGTCTCTCATTTGTGCATGCATTTCGAATCAGTGTGAGTCGCTGGTGAACTTTTGTCCACAACGGTTTCTATGGGTACTATGAATTCCATGCGTATGAAAATCGGGCACAAAACAGAATCGAACACGAAACACCTAGCATGGACTTCATGTGCGCCCCAACTCATTTGGGCATGCATTTCGAATCCGTCCGAGTCGGTGTTAAACTTTTGTCCACAACGGTGTCCAACGGGTACTGTAAACTCCATGCATAGAAAATCAAAGCACAAAGTAAAGCCAAGTGCCAAACACCCCACATGATCGTCATATGCGTCCAAGTTTATTTGGGCATGCATTACAAATCTGTCTGTGTCAGTGTTAAACTTTTTTCCGCAACGGCTTCTAGTGGGTATTATAAACTCCATCGTAAAAAATCTGGGCACAGATTGAACTTGAGTGCCGAACACTTCGAGTGGACCTCACTTGCAGCCTCGCTCATTTTGGCATGCATTTTCAAATCCGTCCGGGTTAGTGTGATTGTTTCATCCACAACGGGATGGAACGTGTACCACAAACTCCGTGCATGCCAAAATTACTCTCCTAAGAAAACTGAGTAACAAACACACCGAATGAACTTCATATGTGCCTCATTTCCGCATGCGTGTCGAATCCATCTGGTCGATGTTAAACACACCACATGGACTTCATACGTGCCCTACCTCATTTTGGCACGCATCTCGAACCTGTCCAACTCGGTATTGTAGTATCATCCGCAACGGGTTCCAACATGTACTATAAACTCCATGCGTTCGAAAATGACTCTCGTAGGGAATCTGAGTGCCAAAAAGCCCGAATGGACTTTGTACGTAGCTTATTTGCGCTTGCGTCTCGAATCAGCCCGACTTGCTGGCTTACTTTTGTCCACAACTGTTTCCAAGGGTACTACAAATTCCATGCGTACGAAAATCGGTCACCAAACAAAATTGAGTGCGAAACACCCCGCATGGACATCACATGCGCCGCAGCCCATTTGGGCATGCATTTCGAATCCGTCCGAGTCGATGTTAAACTTTCGTCCACCGTAGGCTCCAATGGGTACTATAAACTCCATGCGTACGAAATCGAGGCATGAGGTAAAATCAAGTGCCAAACTCCGCGCATGATCGTCATATGCGTCCAAGCTTATTTGGGCATGCCTTTCGAATCCGTCCGAGTCAGTATTAAACATTTTTCTACAATCACTCTAGTGGGCACTATAAACCCCATCCATACGAAATCCGGGTACAAATTGAACCTGAGTGCCAAACACTTCGAGTGGACTTCGTTTGCACCATAGCTCATTTTGGCATGCATTTCGAATTCGTTCGAGTCGGTGTGAGAATTTCATCCACAACGGGTTGGAGCGTATACCACAAACTTCGTACGTGCAAAAATGACTCTTGTAAGGAAACTGGGTAACAAACACACCGCATGGACTTCATATGTGCGTCATTTCCGCATGCATCTCGAATCCGTCCGAGTCGGTGTCAAACTTTCGTCCACGATGTGTTCCGACGTGTAGTGTAAACACCATGCATACGGATGAGGCACAAACAAAACCGGACGAAAACACCCCGCACGGAGTTCACATGCGCCCTACCTCGTTTTGGCACGTATCTCGAATCTGTCCGACTCGGTGTTGATGTTTCGTCCACAATGGGTTCCTACATGTACTATGAACTCCATGCAATCGAAAATGACTCTTGAAATGAAAACTGAGTACCAAACACCTCGAAAGGACTTCGTATTTAGCTCATTTGCGCACGCATTTTGGATCGGTTCGAGTCGATGTTAAACTTTCGTCCACAACGGGTTCCAACGGGTACTATAAATTTTATACGTACGAAAGCGAGGTACATAACAAAACCGTGTGCGAGACATCTTTCATAGTCGTTATTTGCGCCATATTTCATTTTAGCATGCATCTTGAATCTGTCCGAGTCGGCGTTAAAGTTCCATCTACAACGGATTCCAACGTGTACTACAAACTCCTTGCGTTCGAAGACGACTCTTGTAATGAAACTGAGTACCAGAAACACCGTGATACAGGGTCGCCCGATCTTCTCAACGTACGATGGAAACCCACGGGAGTCTTGATGAATCGTAACGATCCTCCAATGCCAGTGCAAGGGATGAACACTCTTTAATCCGCCAAAACACAGTCGTGTTGATTTCGCCGACCACCAAGCGAAGATCTATCGTGCACCCAATTCACAACGGAAATGCTGAACGATCTTGATTGAAGAAGATACACCCAATTCCATAAGGAATTTCGGCAGCAATGCTAAACTCAAAAACTTTAGTAGATTGATTTTTCTCAAACGTGGTCTCAATACTTCTTTCCAGTGAAATAATGTATTTGACTTAAAAGTGCTAAGCATGTGCGTATCCGCGTCACACCGAATGGACTCGTATGTCTCTCATTTGTGCATGCATTTCGAATCAGTGTGAGTCGCTGGTGAACTTTTGTCCACAACGGTTTCTATGGGTACTATGAATTCCATGCGTATGAAAATCGGGCACAAAACAGAATCGAACACGAAACACCTAGCATGGACTTCATGTGCGCCCCAACTCATTTGGGCATGCATTTCGAATCCGTCCGAGTCGGTGTTAAACTTTTGTCCACAACGGTGTCCAACGGGTACTGTAAACTCCATGCATAGAAAATCAAAGCACAAAGTAAAGCCAAGTGCCAAACACCCCACATGATCGTCATATGCGTCCAAGTTTATTTGGGCATGCATTACAAATCTGTCTGTGTCAGTGTTAAACTTTTTTCCGCAACGGCTTCTAGTGGGTATTATAAACTCCATCGTAAAAAATCTGGGCACGGATTGAACTTGAGTGCCGAACACTTCGAGTGGACCTCACTTGCAGCCTCGCTCATTTTGGCATGCATTTTCAAATCCGTCCGAGTTAGTGTGATTGTTTCATCCACAACGGGATGGAACGTGTACCACAAACTCCGTGCATGCCAAAATTACTCTCCTAAGAAAACTGAGTAACAAACACACCGAATGAACTTCATATGTGCCTCATTTCCGCATGCGTGTCGAATCCATCTGGTCGATGTTAAACACACCACATGGACTTCATACGTGCCCTACCTCATTTTGGCACGCATCTCGAACCTGTCCAACTCGGTATTGTAGTATCATCCGCAACGGGTTCGAACATGTACTATAAACTCCATGCGTTCGAAAATGACTCTCGTAGGGAATCTGAGTGCCAAAAAGCCCGAATGGACTTTGTACGAAGCTTATTTGCGCTTGCGTCTCGAATCAGCCCGACTTGCTGGCTTACTTTTGTCCACAACTGTTTCCAAGGGTACTACAAATTCCATGCGTACGAAAATCGGTCACCAAACAAAATTGAGTGCGAAACACCCCGCATGGACATCACATGCGCCGCAGCCCATTTGGGCATGCATTTCGAATCCGTCCGAGTCGATGTTAAACTTTCGTCCACCGTAGGCTCCAATGGGTACTATAAACTCCATGCGTACGAAATCGAGGCATGAGGTAAAATCAAGTGCCAAACTCCGCGCATGATCGTCATATGCGTCCAAGCTTATTTGGGCATGCCTTTCGAATCCGTCCGAGTCAGTATTAAACATTTTTCCACAATCACTCTAGTGGGCACTATAAACCCCATCCATACGAAATCCGGGTACAAATTGAACCTGAGTGCCAAACACTTCGAGTGGACTTCGTTTGCACCATAGCTCATTTTGGCATGCATTTCGAATTCGTTCGAGTCGGTGTGAGAATTTCATCCACAACGGGTTGGAGCGTATACCACAAACTTCGTACGTGCAAAAATGACTCTTGTAAGGAAACTGGGTAACAAACACACCGCATGGACTTCATATGTGCGTCATTTCCGCATGCATCTCGAATCCGTCCGAGTCGGTGTCAAACTTTCGTCCACGATGTGTTCCGACGTGTAGTGTAAACACCATGCATACGGATGAGGCACAAACAAAACCGGACGAAAACACCCCGCACGGAGTTCACATGCGCCCTACCTCGTTTTGGCACGTATCTCGAATCTGTCCGACTCGGTGTTGATGTTTCGTCCACAATGGGTTCCTACATGTACTATGAACTCCATGCAATCGAAAATGACTCTTGAAATGAAAACTGAGTACCAAACACCTCGAAAGGACTTCGTATTTAGCTCATTTGCGCACGCATTTTGGATCGGTTCGAGTCGATGTTAAACTTTCGTCCACAACGGGTTCCAACGGGTACTATAAATTTTATACGTACGAAAGCGAGGTACATAACAAAACCGTGTGCGAGACATCTTTCATAGTCGTTATTTGCGCCATATTTCATTTTAGCATGCATCTTGAATCTGTCCGAGTCGGCGTTAAAGTTCCATCTACAACGGATTCCAACGTGTACTACAAACTCCTTGCGTTCGAAGACGACTCTTGTAATGAAACTGAGTACCAGAAACACCGTGATACGGGGTCGCCCGATCTTCTCAACGTACGATGGAAACCCACGGGAGTCTTGATGAATCGTAACGATCCTCCAATGCCAGTGCAAGGGATGAACACTCTTTAATCCGCCAAAACACAGTCGTGTTGATTTCGCCGACCACCAAGCGAAGATCTATCGTGCACCCAATTCACAACGGAAATGCTGAACGATCTTGATTGAAGAAGATACACCTAATTCCATAAGGAATTTCGGCAGCAATGCTAAACTCAAAAACTTTAGTAGATTGATTTTTCTCAAACGTGGTCTCAATACTTCTTTCCAGTGAAATAATGTATTTGACTTAAAAGTGCTAAGCATGTGCGTATCCGCGTCACACCGAATGGACTCGCATGTCTCTCATTTGTGCATGCATTTCGAATCAGTGTGAGTCGCTGGTGGACTTTTGTCCACAACGGTTTCTATGGGTACTATCAATTCCATGCGTATGAAAATCGGGCACAAAACAGAATCGAACACGAAACACCTAGCATGGACTTCATGTGCGCCCCAACTCATTTGGGCATGCATTTCGAATCCGTCCGAGTCGGTGTTAAACTTTTGTCCACAACGGTGTCCAACGGGTACTGTAAACTCCATGCATAGAAAATCAAAGCACAAAGTAAAGCCAAGTGCCAAACACCCCACATGATCGTCATATGCGTCCAAGTTTATTTGGGCATGCATTACAAATCTGTCTGTGTCAGTGTTAAACTTTTTTCCGCAACGGCTTCTAGTGGGTATTATAAACTCCATCGTAAAAAATCTGGGCACGGATTGAACTTGAGTGCCGAACACTTCGAGTGGACCTCACTTGCAGCCTCGCTCATTTTGGCATGCATTTTCAAATCCGTCCGAGTTAGTGTGATTGTTTCATCCACAACGGGATGGAACGTGTACCACAAACTCCGTGCATGCCAAAATTACTCTCCTAAGAAAACTGAGTAACAAACACACCGAATGAACTTCATATGTGCCTCATTTCCGCATGCGTGTCGAATCCATCTGGTCGATGTTAAACACACCACATGGACTTCATACGTGCCCTACCTCATTTTGGCACGCATCTCGAACCTGTCCAACTCGGTATTGTAGTATCATCCGCAACGGGTTCCAACATGTACTATAAACTCCATGCGTTCGAAAATGACTCTCGTAGGGAATCTGAGTGCCAAAAAGCCCGAATGGACTTTGTACGTAGCTTATTTGCGCTTGCGTCTCGAATCAGCCCGACTTGCTGGCTTACTTTTGTCCACAACTGTTTCCAAGGGTACTACAAATTCCATGCGTACGAAAATCGGTCACCAAACAAAATTGAGTGCGAAACACCCCGCATGGACATCACATGCGCCGCAGCCCATTTGGGCATGCATTTCGAATCCGTCCGAGTCGATGTTAAACTTTCGTCCACCGTAGGCTCCAATGGGTACTATAAACTCCATGCGTACGAAATCGAGGCATGAGGTAAAATCAAGTGCCAAACTCCGCGCATGATCGTCATATGCGTCCAAGCTTATTTGGGCATGCCTTTCGAATCCGTCCGAGTCAGTATTAAACATTTTTCCACAATCACTCTAGTGGGCACTATAAACCCCATCCGTACGAAATCCGGGTACAAATTGAACCTGAGTGCCAAACACTTCGAGTGGACTTCGTTTGCACCATAGCTCATTTTGGCATGCATTTCGAATTCGTTCGAGTCGGTGTGAGAATTTCATCCACAACGGGTTGGAGCGTATACCACAAACTTCGTACGTGCAAAAATGACTCTTGTAAGGAAACTGGGTAACAAACACACCGCATGGACTTCATATGTGCCTCATTTCCGCATGCATCTCGAATCCGTCCGAGTCGGTGTCAAACTTTCGTCCACGATGTGTTCCGACGTGTAGTGTAAACACCATGCATACGGATGAGGCACAAACAAAACCGGACGAAAACACCCCGCACGGAGTTCACATGCGCCCTACCTCGTTTTGGCACGTATCTCGAATCTGTCCGACTCGGTGTTGATGTTTCGTCCACAATGGGTTCCTACATGTACTGTGAACTCCATGCAATCGAAAATGACTCTTGAAATGAAAACTGAGTACCAAACACCTCGAAAGGACTTCGTATTTAGCTCATTTGCGCACGCATTTTGGATCGGTTCGAGTCGATGTTAAACTTTCGTCCACAACGGGTTCCAACGGGTACTATAAATTTTATACGTACGAAAGCGAGGTACATAACAAAACCGTGTGCGAGACATCTTTCATAGTCGTTATTTGCGCCATATTTCATTTTAGCATGCATCTTGAATCTGTCCGAGTCGGCGTTAAAGTTCCATCTACAACGGATTCCAACGTGTACTACAAACTCCTTGCGTTCGAAGACGACTCTTGTAATGAAACTGAGTACCAGAAACACCGTGATACGGGGTCGCCCGATCTTCTCAACGTACGATGGAAACCCACGGGAGTCTTGATGAATCGTAACGATCCTCCAATGCCAGTGCAAGGGATGAACACTCTTTAATCCGCCAAAACACAGTCGTGTTGATTTCGCCGACCACCAAGCGAAGATCTATCGTGCACCCAATTCACAACGGAAATGCTGAACGATCTTGATTGAAGAAGATACACCTAATTCCATAAGGAATTTCGGCAGCAATGCTAAACTCAAAAACTTTAGTAGATTGATTTTTCTCAAACGTGGTCTCAATACTTCTTTCCAGTGAAATAATGTATTTGACTTAAAAGTGCTAAGCATGTGCGTATCCGCGTCACACCGAATGGACTCGTATGTCTCTCATTTGTGCATGCATTTCGAATCAGTGTGAGTCGCTGGTGAACTTTTGTCCACAACGGTTTCTATGGGTACTATGAATTCCATGCGTATGAAAATCGGGCACAAAACAGAATCGAACACGAAACACCTAGCATGGACTTCATGTGCGCCCCAACTCATTTGGGCATGCATTTCGAATCCGTCCGAGTCGGTGTTAAACTTTTGTCCACAACGGTGTCCAACGGGTACTGTAAACTCCATGCATAGAAAATCAAAGCACAAAGTAAAGCCAAGTGCCAAACACCCACATGATCGTCATATGCGTCCAAGTTTATTTGGGCATGCATTACAAATCTGTCTGTGTCAGTGTTAAACTTTTTTCCGCAACGGCTTCTAGTGGGTATTATAAACTCCATCGTAAAAAATCTGGGCACGGATTGAACTTGAGTGCCGAACACTTCGAGTGGACCTCACTTGCAGCCTCGCTCATTTTGGCATGCATTTTCAAATCCGTCCGAGTTAGTGTGATTGTTTCATCCACAACGGGATGGAACGTGTACCACAAACTCCGTGCATGCCAAAATTACTCTCCTAAGAAAACTGAGTAACAAACACACCGAATGAACTTCATATGTGCCTCATTTCCGCATGCGTGTCGAATCCATCTGGTCGATGTTAAACACACCACATGGACTTCATACGTGCCCTACCTCATTTTGGCACGCATCTCGAACCTGTCCAACTCGGTATTGTAGTATCATCCGCAACGGGTTCCAACATGTACTATAAACTCCATGCGTTCGAAAATGACTCTCGTAGGGAATCTGAGTGCCAAAAAGCCCGAATGGACTTTGTACGTAGCTTATTTGCGCTTGCGTCTCGAATCAGCCCGACTTGCTGGCTTACTTTTGTCCACAACTGTTTCCAAGGGTACTACAAATTCCATGCGTACGAAAATCGGTCACCAAACAAAATTGAGTGCGAAACACCCCGCATGGACATCACATGCGCCGCAGCCCATTTGGGCATGCATTTCGAATCCGTCCGAGTCGATGTTAAACTTTCGTCCACCGTAGGCTCCAATGGGTACTATAAACTCCATGCGTACGAAATCGAGGCATGAGGTAAAATCAAGTGCCAAACTCCGCGCATGATCGTCATATGCGTCCAAGCTTATTTGGGCATGCCTTTCGAATCCGTCCGAGTCAGTATTAAACATTTTTCCACAATCACTCTAGTGGGCACTATAAACCCCATCCGTACGAAATCCGGGTACAAATTGAACCTGAGTGCCAAACACTTCGAGTGGACTTCGTTTGCACCATAGCTCATTTTGGCATGCATTTCGAATTCGTTCGAGTCGGTGTGAGAATTTCATCCACAACGGGTTGGAGCGTATACCACAAACTTCGTACGTGCAAAAATGACTCTTGTAAGGAAACTGGGTAACAAACACACCGCATGGACTTCATATGTGCCTCATTTCCGCATGCATCTCGAATCCGTCCGAGTCGGTGTCAAACTTTCGTCCACGATGTGTTCCGACGTGTAGTGTAAACACCATGCATACGGATGAGGCACAAACAAAACCGGACGAAAACACCCCGCACGGAGTTCACATGCGCCCTACCTCGTTTTGGCACGTATCTCGAATCTGTCCGACTCGGTGTTGATGTTTCGTCCACAATGGGTTCCTACATGTACTGTGAACTCCATGCAATCGAAAATGACTCTTGAAATGAAAACTGAGTACCAAACACCTCGAAAGGACTTCGTATTTAGCTCATTTGCGCACGCATTTTGGATCGGTTCGAGTCGATGTTAAACTTTCGTCCACAACGGGTTCCAACGGGTACTATAAATTTTATACGTACGAAAGCGAGGTACATAACAAAACCGTGTGCGAGACATCTTTCATAGTCGTTATTTGCGCCATATTTCATTTTAGCATGCATCTTGAATCTGTCCGAGTCGGCGTTAAAGTTCCATCTACAACGGATTCCAACGTGTACTACAAACTCCTTGCGTTCGAAGACGACTCTTGTAATGAAACTGAGTACCAGAAACACCGTGATACGGGGTCGCCCGATCTTCTCAACGTACGATGGAAACCCACGGGAGTCTTGATGAATCGTAACGATCCTCCAATGCCAGTGCAAGGGATGAACACTCTTTAATCCGCCAAAACACAGTCGTGTTGATTTCGCCGACCACCAAGCGAAGATCTATCGTGCACCCAATTCACAACGGAAATGCTGAACGATCTTGATTGAAGAAGATACACCTAATTCCATAAGGAATTTCGGCAGCAATGCTAAACTCAAAAACTTTAGTAGATTGATTTTTCTCAAACGTGGTCTCAATACTTCTTTCCAGTGAAATAATGTATTTGACTTAAAAGTGCTAAGCATGTGCGTATCCGCGTCACACCGAATGGACTCGTATGTCTCTCATTTGTGCATGCATTTCGAATCAGTGTGAGTCGCTGGTGAACTTTTGTCCACAACGGTTTCTATGGGTACTATGAATTCCATGCGTATGAAAATCGGGCACAAAACAGAATCGAACACGAAACACCTAGCATGGACTTCATGTGCGCCCCAACTCATTTGGGCATGCATTTCGAATCCGTCCGAGTCGGTGTTAAACTTTTGTCCACAACGGTGTCCAACGGGTACTGTAAACTCCATGCATAGAAAATCAAAGCACAAAGTAAAGCCAAGTGCCAAACACCCACATGATCGTCATATGCGTCCAAGTTTATTTGGGCATGCATTACAAATCTGTCTGTGTCAGTGTTAAACTTTTTTCCGCAACGGCTTCTAGTGGGTATTATAAACTCCATCGTAAAAAATCTGGGCACGGATTGAACTTGAGTGCCGAACACTTCGAGTGGACCTCACTTGCAGCCTCGCTCATTTTGGCATGCATTTTCAAATCCGTCCGAGTTAGTGTGATTGTTTCATCCACAACGGGATGGAACGTGTACCACAAACTCCGTGCATGCCAAAATTACTCTCCTAAGAAAACTGAGTAACAAACACACCGAATGAACTTCATATGTGCCTCATTTCCGCATGCGTGTCGAATCCATCTGGTCGATGTTAAACACACCACATGGACTTCATACGTGCCCTACCTCATTTTGGCACGCATCTCGAACCTGTCCAACTCGGTATTGTAGTATCATCCGCAACGGGTTCCAACATGTACTATAAACTCCATGCGTTCGAAAATGACTCTCGTAGGGAATCTGAGTGCCAAAAAGCCCGAATGGACTTTGTACGTAGCTTATTTGCGCTTGCGTCTCGAATCAGCCCGACTTGCTGGCTTACTTTTGTCCACAACTGTTTCCAAGGGTACTACAAATTCCATGCGTACGAAAATCGGTCACCAAACAAAATTGAGTGCGAAACACCCCGCATGGACATCACATGCGCCGCAGCCCATTTGGGCATGCATTTCGAATCCGTCCGAGTCGATGTTAAACTTTCGTCCACCGTAGGCTCCAATGGGTACTATAAACTCCATGCGTACGAAATCGAGGCATGAGGTAAAATCAAGTGCCAAACTCCGCGCATGATCGTCATATGCGTCCAAGCTTATTTGGGCATGCCTTTCGAATCCGTCCGAGTCAGTATTAAACATTTTTCCACAATCACTCTAGTGGGCACTATAAACCCCATCCATACGAAATCCGGGTACAAATTGAACCTGAGTGCCAAACACTTCGAGTGGACTTCGTTTGCACCATAGCTCATTTTGGCATGCATTTCGAATTCGTTCGAGTCGGTGTGAGAATTTCATCCACAACGGGTTGGAGCGTATACCACAAACTTCGTACGTGCAAAAATGACTCTTGTAAGGAAACTGGGTAACAAACACACCGCATGGACTTCATATGTGCCTCATTTCCGCATGCATCTCGAATCCGTCCGAGTCGGTGTCAAACTTTCGTCCACGATGTGTTCCGACGTGTAGTGTAAACACCATGCATACGGATGAGGCACAAACAAAACCGGACGAAAACACCCCGCACGGAGTTCACATGCGCCCTACCTCGTTTTGGCACGTATCTCGAATCTGTCCGACTCGATGTTGATGTTTCGTCCACAATGGGTTCCTACATGTACTATGAACTCCATGCAATCGAAAATGACTCTTGAAATGAAAACTGAGTACCAAACACCTCGAAAGGACTTCGTATTTAGCTCATTTGCGCACGCATTTTGGATCGGTTCGAGTCGATGTTAAACTTTCGTCCACAACGGGTTCCAACGGGTACTATAAATTTTATACGTACGAAAGCGAGGTACATAACAAAACCGTGT
>CM029657.1:338960-403960 GCA_017311315.1 Dendrocalamus latiflorus | reverse complement strand
GAGATGATCTCCGGCAGAATACCTTTCAGCCGGTTTGCTAGTGCTTTGGAGATGAGCTTGTACGCCACATTGCAAAGGCTTATAGGCCTAAGATCCTTCAGTTTCTCCGGTTTGCTAATCTTGGGGATCAGCACAATCACTGTGTCATTCCAACCTGTTGGCATAGTTCCCCCATTCAGTACACCCAAAACCTCCTTTTTCACTTTGTCACCCACCAAAGACCAGAACTTCTTGTAGAAAATTGTTGGGATACCATCAGCACCAGGAGCTTTCAGGTCCCCCATGCTTTGCAAGGCCTTCCACACCTCCGCATCCGAGAACGGCGCAGTCAGGCCCTCATTCATGGCATGAGAGACCCGCCTTTGCACATAGTCGAGAACCTCCTCCACATGATCTCCTGCGGTTAACATGAAGAGTTGTTGATACTGATTAGCAATAAACAATTTTAGATGTTTCCCCGCCACCACCGCGCCGCCATCATCCACCAACTTCCCCACATGATTTTTCCGCCTTCGCTCCGACGCCTGGGCATGAAAAAACTTTGTATTACGGTCCCCCTGGATCAGCCATGTAGAGTGGGTTCTTTGTTTCCAATAAACGTGTTGTTGATCTAGCAACCTTTCCAATTTATACCTCAGCCTGTGTTCCTTATTAACTTGGTCTTTGCTGATCCTCTCCCTACGACATCTCTCAAGATCAGTCTTGGCTGTTTTGATCCGCTTCTCTAGCTCACCCAGGACACTACGTTCCCACTCCCACAACTCCACCAGCAAGTGTTTCTAAATTTCCATCAGGCTTGTATCCCCCATCTCAAGTGCATTACTCCAAGCTTCCCCTACCCTAGCTGCACACTCCTCCTCCTCCATCCACCTTGCTTCAAATTTTTTCATGATCTCCATAGGTTTGTTCCACTCCTTTTTCTCCCTCCCTCCCTCCCATGTCCACTATGACAGGCCTATGGTCAGAATGTCTTGGATCACCATTCACCACTCGGACAAGGGGAAATTTGGCTCTCCAAGAGCTATTCGCCACCGCCCTGTCTAGTCTTTCCTTCACAAAACTCTCCGCTCTGTGGTGTTGGTTTCTCCATGTAAACACATCCCCAACAAACCCAAGGTCATGTAAGTCACATTCCACAAGAGCTTCACGGAAGCTTTCCATGCACCTTTCTGATCTTGGAGGGGCCTCCCTCCTTCTCACAATTAAACATGATTTCATTGAAATCACCACAGCACAGCCATGGCAGATTGCTCCTATTTCTCAAGATTCTCAACAGTTTCCACGTTTTTTCCTTCTCCTCACTCCTTGATTCACCATAGATGCCAGTGAATCGCCATCTAAAACCGTCCTCCTCTTGCACAGTTGCTTCTATGTGGTATCGTGACATACTTTCCACCGTTAAGTCAACACCTTTCCTCCAGAATAACACTAAACCACCGCTTGCACCCACACTGTCCTTGACGCACATGTTTGGCATATTTAATCTCCACCGAAAAATCTCCAACCATGTGCTGTTATGTTTTGTTTCTGACAAAAACAGCACATCCGGGGCCTCCTTCTTCTGGACATCCAGAAGACCTCGAACTGCCGGGCCACTCCCCAAACCCCGGCAGTTCCAAGCGATTATCTTCATTGGGGCTGGCGGGATTGACCGATCAATCCCGCCTCATCAATGTTGTGCAACTCCTCTCCCCCTTTACTTCCTCTATCCCCCATGCATTACTTTTTCTTCCTCTCCACGCCCTCCTCACACGCCTCCGGTGCTGGTCTCTTCTTTTGCTCGTCTCCCATAGCAATATCGGACTTCCCCTTTCCTGAAGCAGTTCGGGGACGCCGCTTAAACGTCACCTTCTTTAACATGTTTGAAAAGCCGTCGGCCATCCCCTATTGCCCTCCTCATGCTCCTCATGTAGCACCACCTTGTTTGTTTCTTTTGCTCTTTTTACAGGTTCCTTCGCCCCCTCCACCTTTTCGTCCTCATTTCCATCAACCTCCATACAAATTTTGTCATCAAACTGCTCCCCCACGTTCACCTGGATGGTTATGTGATCCTCCCCCCCTTCGCCTCCACTTGGTCAGTGCCGTATTTGCAAGCAAGCATTGGACTCGCCACCGCCCCAGCAGGATGTGCCTCTAACTCATTTGTTGATGCGTCTTTAGCACTCTCCTCGGAGATGGGCAGTGACTCCTTTCCCCCACTCTTTTCTACTAGAGCTTGATCCTCAAACTCCAACCTCTTTTGCATACCACTTCTCTCCACATTTGCCATGACTTTTAGTGGGCTTTCGCCATCATCCTTTAACTCCCCATCGCTTGCGCCGGTGAGTTTCCGGGAGCCATCACTGCTAGCATCCATCTTGGTCCCTCGATTCTTCCCCCAACTCGACTCTTTGCGGTGCTGTTGGCTCCCTCCTGAGCTACCACCTTCCGACCATCTCCCCCTACCCTCCTTCTTCTTTGCTAGGTTCACTCGCAACCATTCCCCGAACTGCTTCCCCTCCTGTCGCCATGCACCATCATCACAGTCCTTCTCCGCGTGGCCTAAGAGGCCGCACGAGTAGCAAAAATTTGGGAGGAATTCGTACTTGAACCTACACCAAAAATCCTCCTCACCTTCCCCCTTCTCCATTGTGATACCCCGGATCAGAGGCTTCCGGATATCAATTAGTACCTTTATTCTGAGATATTCCCCCACTGCAAGGTCATCTTCATCCTTGTCCACATCCAACACTTTGCCCACAGAATTACCAATCCGACAACCCGTCTCAGCATTCATCAGCCCCAACGGCAAATCGAAAACACGGATCCATACCGGGATATGAATGAACTCCAAGTCCTTCAGCCTTTTTGTGTCATTAAAATCCACCACCACCAGCAGGTCTCCCCCAAACTCCCATGGCCCCTCCAGGATCGCCCTGCGTTTACCTCCTGGCTGCAGGAAGGAGAAGAGGAACAGGTTGTTGCCCAACTCCTTGCAGCGGACTCCCTTCTGGGGGCACCAGATTCTACCCACCGTTTGCGCCAAGCCCTCGGCATAACCCGGCTTCGGTGAAAACAATTTCCCCACCGCCTGCGGGATTTTCCTGACTCCATCACCTCCGATCTCCATGCACCTTGCACCCCCTTCTTCTCCTGTTCCGTCAGCTTCAAGCCCCGAAGCAGCCCGTCTAGGTCTTCCCCGGCGCCACCCTTCGCCTTGCTCATCTCCTCCCCGCCTCCAAACGCTACAGCGTCAACCGCGAGAGTCCCTGCGCCTCGCCCTCAAGGGAGAAAGCAAGACACAGACGGCTGTAGAGGTGGATGGGAGAACGAGATTTGGTGTAGATTTGTGGAAAAACTGGAGCGAAACCCCCGATCTAGATCCAGGGTTCGCACTATTCCTCTGAGCTGCCCGAGCCCCTTGCGGGAGTCAAGCTGCCAGAGACCGCCTTGTTCGCCATTGCCGACCTCTCTCCTGGAAGTTCAAGACAAGAATTGCAGATATAGTAATATGGGAGATAGGAATGCGAAATCAGTGGTGTGGTACAGATCATCCCACTCCCACCTTTCTCAATCGTACATGCATATGGTAGTAGCACCAGTTACTTTGGATGTGTATCAATTTTGGAAGGCTATCAACATGTTTGGAAACACCATCTCCAAAATTTACTCGGCATTAAAAGTGACATGGTAGGCAGAAACGCGAAATCCGTGCGGTGGTCCATAATTTCATAATGTATTTGAAGTAATAGAACTAAATATGGACACTTTCCTTGAGGTATTAACTAATATACCATCCGGCATTCATGTGTAAAAGGAAAGTATGAAACGAGAGCAACGAAGTATAATACATGTACCACTATTATGACGTACAAATTCGCCCCTCTAAAACATTCCCTGCGACATACGCGTTTTCTTACGCCGTTCTTCTCTATGAACCATTCAACGAGAATTTTTGCTCGAATGATATGAAAATTTCACAGAATATTTTCACCTTAACTACTAACATTATGTACAAATTCGCCGCTCTAAATCAGTTCATGCAACGTATAAAAATTAATAGAAGTCAACACACGCGATTGTTCTTGTACCGTTCGTCTCAATCAATTTAAGATAACATTTTGTTGTCCGATTATGATGAAAAAATCACACAAGATATCCACCTAAACCCCTATCATGACGTACAAATTCGTCGATCTAAATCATTCCCTTCGACATATAAAAAATGGAAGTCAACACACGCAGTTTTTCCTACGCCGTTCGTGTCCATCAACAATTCAACGAGCATTTGTTGCTCGAATGAGATGAAAATTTCACATAAGACTTTTACCTAAGCCACTTACATGATGTAAAAATTCGCCGATCTAATTCATTCCGTGCGGCGTATAGAAAATAATGTAAGTCAACATACGCGTTTTTTCTATGCCATTCGTCTCCTTCAACTATTTAAGATAGCTTTTTGTTGTCCGATTGAGATGAAAAATTCACATAAGATTCTCACCTTAATTGCTAACATCACGTGTGAATTCGCCACTCTAAATCATTCCGTGCGACGTCTAAAAATCAATGGAAATAATGCAAGTCAACATACGCGTTTTTTCTCTGCTGTTCGTCTCCATCAACCATTTAATATAGCATTTTGTTGTCCGATTGAGTTAAAAAATTCACATAAGATTCTCACCTTAACTGCTAACATTACGTGCGAATTCGCTGCATAAAAATTAGTAAAAGTCAACACAGTTTTTCTTATGCCGTAAGTAGACCACTTAAAATTTTTTTTTGAGTATAATACTAGATTTGATCACAATGATTCATCATATGTTCCACGTAATGATAATTTGCATGCACCATAGACTTTTAAATTTATATGTACAAGCGAGCATACTTTCAATACTGCCGTACAGATTTGCATACCTATTCCACGTTAATTCAATACATCGCATATACATATACCTATTCCACGTTAATGACACATTGAGCAGGAAATCTATTTATGGCAAAATAATGATCTAGACACATATCATGCATATATATCATTGCATTTGTCTACTGTAATTATTCGCACGTTGATTATGTACGCATGCATGGCACCTAGCTAGCTAGTTTGCTCGTCAGATTAAGTCGGTTTGATCATCTTGTGCAAAGTTGACCCATATAGTAAAAATATTGAGTCATCACACGCGATTGTTCTTGTACCGTTCGTCTCAATCAATCAATTTAAGATAATTATTTGTTGTCCGGATATGATGAAAAATTCACACAAGATATCCACCTAAACCCCTATCATAACATACAAATTCGCCACTCTAAATCATTCCCTTCGACATATAAAAATATGGAAGTCAACACACGCTTTTTTTCCTACGCCGTTCATGTCCATCAACAATTCAACGAGCATTTGTTGCTTGAATGAGATGAAAATTTCACAAAAGATTTTTACCTGAACCACTTACTTGACATAAAAATTCGCCGCTCTAATTCATTCTGTGCGGCGTATAGACAATAATGTAAGTCAACATACGCGTTTTTTCTATGCCGTTCGTCTCCTTCAACCATTTAAGATAGCTTTTTGTTTGTCCGATTGAGATGAAAAATTCACGTAAGATTCTCACCTTAAATGCTAACATCACGTGTATTTTCGCCACTCTAAATCATTTCGTGCAAGTCAACATACCCGTTTTTTCTATGCCGTTCGTCTCCATCAACCATTTAATATAGTATTTTGTTGTCCGATTGAGTTGAAAAATTCACATAACATTCTCACCTTAACTGCTAATATCACGTACGAATTCGCCGTTTAAAATCATTTTCTGCGGCGAATAAAAATTAGTGAAAGTCAACATAGTTTTTCTTATGCCGTAAGTAGACCACTTAAATTTGTTTTGAGTATAATATAGTATTTTGTTGTCCGGTTGAGTTGACAAATTCACAAAACATTCTCACCTTAACTGTTAACGTCACGTGCGAATTCGCCGCTCAAAATCATTATGTGCGGCAAATAAAAATTTGTGATAACATAAGATTCTAACCTTACCTGCTAACATCTTGTACAAATTTGCCGCTCAGAATCATTTCGCGCGGTGTATAAAAATTAATGATAGTTAACAAATTTTTTCTTATGCCGTAAGTAGAGAACTTAAAAAAAAATTTGAGTATAATACTCGATTTGATCACAATGATTCATCATATGTTCCACGTAATGATATTTTGCATGCACCATAGACTATTAAATTTATATGTACAAGCGAGCATACTTCCAATACTACCGTACGGATTTGCATACCTACTCCATGTTAATTAATAAATCGCCAGTACACATACCTATTCCACATTAATGAAACATTGAGCAGGAAATCTATGTATGGCAAATAATGATCTACACACATACATACTTCCACGTTAATTCAAAATAATCTATACACATACCTATTTCCACGTTCATCAGGAAATCTTTGCGGGGGATTCACAAATAAATGACTCATTAAATCTTAAATCATATGATCGCTGGTTATTTATGGCAATAACAATTCCGGATTTGGGAAAGCACAGCAAGCCGGAGAAATGACACACATTCAGATCCTTGGATATTAATGGCAATAAATATTCTGGATTGCACTAATCAATCTGATGTTTGAATTCTAAGGCAAACACTATTTGCTAATGGGTATACCCGTTAATCTCATACCTACTACAATCTAGCACATCTTAATGTGATCGAATGGTAGATAGGTTAGGTGCCTGGACTCCTTGGAGTCCCAATTCGCCTTCCTATATATATATATATATATATATATTACAAACCCTAGAATCAGAAAAAGTAGTCTCCCTTCCTCCGCCTCCCATCCTCTCTCTCTGTCTCCCGGCGCCGATGTATACAACAACCCAAATGTCCTAAAACTTATATATTTATTTTAAAATTATAATTTATTCTTTTTGGATTTTCTAGAATTTTTTTAGCAATTATTGAAGTGTTTTTGCATTTTAGCCAGCCAAAAATGAATTTCTAAAAATTATTAAAACTTGAACAGAGCATAGAAATAACTTATATGAGCTCTACATATTCTAGATTCCCTACCCAAAATGTTTTGCAAATTTTGAAGTTTAATTGCTAATTTTAGAAATTCAAACTCGAATTCTGTGATTAAATCAATTAGGAAACTAATTTTTAAGTTCTTTTCGCCTACAAGCCAAACCCCTCCCCCTCGGCCTAGCCCATTACTGTTGGCTCGGCTCTAGCCGCGCGCCCAAGCCGCCTTGACCTTCTTGTCTTCTCTGCACGAAGACATCTTCTCACCTCCCGCCTTCTCCCTTGTCGTTGCCCTCTCTCTCTCTCTCTAACTTGCGGACCCAGGAACCACTTGCCAGGCATCTGAGAGACCATGTGGAGGTATCCCTATGTTTGTGATAAGTAATTGACGCTTGTGTTAAAGAGTTTGAGTTTGTTTTAGTTATTCTAGGGTTGAGTACCTTTCATTAATGCTATTGTTGATTATGTTGTTTCATGCGGTGCTATGTGACGGTTTGCTTGTCTGTGTGACTACGGAACTTTGGAGCTAGGTCATGGTGAGGCATGGGAATATCAGGACTAGGCACAGGAGGTGTTGAGGTCCAGATGATCAGAGACATCAAAGATGATCGAGGCTGCTGAGGTGGTTGCGAGTCAGGAGATGAGGAACTGGAGCTGGAGCTACCGGTGATGGACATAACGGGCAACGACGAGTGGACTAGGACTAGGCTCAAGGAGGAGTCAGAGGTCCAGACGGTTGGATGTTGGTTGCGGTCGTGTGCGACGGAACAGAATAGGACTAGACTCAGGTGGAGTCGGAGGTCTTGGTCGGATTCAGGTGGACAGGACGGGCAGCGGCGAGGTGGATCGGGACTAGGCTCAGGGAGGAGCTGAGGTCCAGACGGTCAGGATGCCGGGTGCGGTCGTGTGCAACGGAGCGGACCGGGACTAGACTCAGGGAGGAGTCGAGGTCCAGACGGTCAAGGTACCGGTTGCGGAAAGCTTCCGGGAAGGTGCTTGAGGGCAATTTGGAGAATTGACTCAAGTTTTAAGTGGAGTGGCTGGTTCCCTCCTTTTGTGTGTGAGTGGTTTGACTCTTGCCTCATGTGTGGGAGAGTCAAGTAGTGAGATATGGACTGCAATTCTTGAATTTCCTCTTGATGATGTGTGCTCCTCTATTTAGGGGGAGTTGTGCGGTCCAGGAGGGAGCTCAAGTAGGAGAGTGTAGTTTTTCAGAGGGTTTGAGCTCCTGTGTGTGTGCTCTGCATGTGTTCTTCTCGGTGGAGAAGCATGTAGTGAGGTGGATTACATTTCTCCTTAACTGCATATGGGGATGTAGTGTTGTTTCACTGTTGTAATCATTCCTCTTTTATGAAGCATTCATGGTTCTGAATCATTTTATTGTGCTTTCTGTGTTTTGCCTGGGTCTCCCTGTTATCCCCAGTTCTTGAGTTTTAGAGATGAGCTCTTGATTGATTCTTGCAAAATGGGTTACTCTGTGATGGGAAAATACTCCAGGCCATTTGGCCATTCCATTCCCAAGAGCAAATAGAGGAATCAGTGATTTCTGTCATTTCCCAGCCCTACGCTTCATTTACACTGTTCTAGTTATTTGGGTCAAGGTCTTGCTCCTTTGGGCTGAGAGGGATAGCAGCATTTCTCATATTTCATTAAGTATAGCCAGATTCTGCATTTTCAGTTTTTTCTGTGCAGTCTGCTGTTCTCGGAGTCTCTGTCTGCCTTCGCGAAAATTGCATGCGGTCAGATTGGATTATCTAAGGCGGTTAGACCGGACTTTAGATGGCGGTCAGACTGCTAACCCTAGCGGTCAGACCGGCTGATCAACTGCAGTCTGACCAGCCTGGTGGAAGTGGTCTGACCGGAGGTTTGCAGGCGGTCTGAACGGCCTTTGCACTGCGGTCAGACCGGCCAGGCATGGTTCCTCTGAGCTGCCTTCCGCTGCAAGCTTCATTTCGCTGTTTTATTCGCCGATCTTTTCTCTGGATGCCAGTGAGCAAGAACTCTCCCTCTTCATAGCTTCTATAACTATCGGAGAGGAGATGTTGTGTGGATACTTTGGGGGCAAGTTTTAAAAAGGC
Source organism: Dendrocalamus latiflorus (assembly GCA_017311315.1). Taxonomy (NCBI): domain Eukaryota; kingdom Viridiplantae; phylum Streptophyta; class Magnoliopsida; order Poales; family Poaceae; genus Dendrocalamus; species Dendrocalamus latiflorus. The sequence goes on along the minus strand of CM029657.1, from coordinate 394,876 downwards.
ACCATTCATCCCCCTCTGTTGCCATTTCCGATTCTACAGCATCGTCTTCCACCTCTCGCCATGCTGCCAAGCCTAGGCAGCTCCGCCCCGAGTGCACTGCAACAAGCCATCTGCAAAGCCGCTGTAACTGTCACTGCACCGGTGGCATCATTGCCACACCCTTATCACCTGACGCGCCTACTCGAGTCGCCCCGTCAGCCACAACGTTCGTGAGCGCCTTGCTCGTATCATCGTCTGAGAACACCTCCAAGCGAATCTGCATGGCCCACCTATTTAAGCCCCGTTTGAGCTCGCCATTCTCTTCACCATACAACATCATCTCCGCTAGTAATTTTCATACCTTTGTTCTTTCTTACTTACTTTATAGAATTTGTGTCGTTAAACTTTTTAAAAGCTTGATCATTAATAGATTTAAAACTATTTAGATTGATTATACAAAAATTATATCATTAGATTTATTTTTAAAAATATTTTTATAATATTATAATTTTAGTAGTATATTTTAATATAAAAGTTACACCTTAAAACCGTAAAAAGTTAAAAACACAAGTAAAAAAATAACGTCACTAGACTCACATGAGTTTTAGAGTACAATATATGGTAGGATAGAGTCCATTGGGATTACAATCCCTTGTACCATCTTGCCCCCCAAGTCTTGTACCTCTATATGTACCGCCCGAGAGGCTCAATGCAATACATCCAATTCCACCCAACTCTATCTTCCTTCATGGTATCAGAGCGTCTAGGTTTAGATCCTAACCCTAGCCGCCCCTCGCTTCCGCACCGCGCGCCCCCGGGGAGATCTATCTCCGCCGGGGGCAGCGCCACCGTTTAGACGGCGGATCCTATTGATCCGGCCGCCATGTCGTCGTAGTCAAGCAGCAGATCGGGACGCCTCCCGCTTTGATGACTCCTCTGGTGGATCACTGTTTGGAGCTCCTCGCCTAGGGAGCCGCTTCGCCCGTCGCGTCCGCCCCTGCAGTCGCCCGCCGCTCGGATTTGGGGGAGCCACCTCGTCACGTCGTTTCCGCCTGGGGGAGCCGCCGCCTGGATCCGCCCACCCGCCGCCTCCTTCGGACCGCGCCGCCGCCGGCGGGGGGCCGCCTGGCTTTCCCCGCCGCGCCACCAAATCCGCCCCTGGACGCCGCCTCGCCGACGCCCTCCCTGGCCGGATCTCCATCCGTCGACCCTGTTGGTGTCGCCCCACCGACCGCCCACCACCCGAAGGCCGCCGCCGGCCTCTCGCAACCCTGCCGGTGCCGCCCCACCAGCCGCCGCCGGCCACCGCCTGCAGGCCGCCGCCTGGCTTTCCCCGCTGCTTCACCCGAGGTGCGCCGCCACCCGCCACCCGGTCGCCGAGCCCACCATCGACCGGCCGGCCGCCGGCCCGCCGCCCCCACCCGACCGCCTGGAGGCTTCCCCTTTCCTGGCCTGTAGGCTTCCCCTTTCTTTTGGAGTCCAGATCGGATTTGAGGAAGTTTAAGTAGTGTAAAAAAAGAGAGAGCGCTTGTTGCGATCCCACTGCTGCTGTTGTATCTTTTCTTTTTTTCCCGATCACTGATCGGGGTTGAGTCGCCCATCGCCCGTCGACCTCGCACGTATCTACTCCGACATCAGCGTCGACTACACCAGCCTCTACCTCTTTGACTGTGCGGCCAGGGAGGGCACGCGATGTCGAGGGGACGCCTTCGCGCGTCGCGTCTCGGTCATCCCGTCCGCACGTCTTCATCGCCGGTTCGTCATCACCACCATAGATCGGGACGCCTCCACCGACTTCTTCCATCGTCGTCCCGCCTCGCGCGTACTCGGTCTGATCAGCCGATTGTGCGCGATCCACCGGCTCCCGTGACGTCCGTCGTCGAGTACTACGCGCATCTTCTCCGAGCAACAGGGCTGCTGCTGTGTCGCCTCCTCGGGCTACAGCACCGCCGCGTGTGTGTCCCCTCGCCGTTGCATCTACATCGCCGTCCCCTGTGCATTGACGACTGTGCTGCGCAACCTCTTGTGCGCCATCTGTCTGCACATGGTCTTCGTCATACTGATCGAGCCTTCATCGCCGACATCGAGCGCTACCGCCGCCGCCGTACCTTGCGTCAGGACTGCTCGCCTTCGCGCCAGAGCGTCTGCCCGGGCTGCTCGCCTTCGGGTAGTAGCGTCCACTCCCGCACTGCTTCTTCTTCTTCCAGCACAATCACGCCTGGTTGGGGCCCTCTCCCTTATACGTCCGGTACTGGCAACACCGGTGCGTGCTTTCGTCCCCGATGCGTTGCCGGGTCCGGCAAACCTGGCACACGCCTCGGCTCTAGCGGCTTGACTGCATCGACTTCGGCATCGACCCTCCCGTTCCCGTCTCGTCTGCCTCGATTGCATCGCCGTTTTTCGCCTACATCCTTGACGGCCCTGACTGCGTCGACCTCGGCATCGCCCCCTTCCACGACGACTGCCTCGACGCGTCTCCGTCATCACCATGGCGCCTCTTTTGCGCCTGCGGCTTCATGCGCGACCGTCTCGACATCGGTAACCCGACCACGACTACGTCGACCACGGTCATCTCCAACACGGCATCCTCGACCACGACTACTCCGCCCTCGCGCTCGGCTACCTCGACATCGGCACAAAGGGCTACCGCCTTGCTTGAGCTACTTGTCGGTTCCTGCTCCAGTCACAGCATACGTGCCGCACCAATGGTTATGACTGCGGGGGGATGTTAGCTCTTCGGCTTCTTCTCCAGTCTCACCGTCTGCGACACTCCCGTTGTGACTGCGGGGGATGTTAGAGTACAATATATGGTAGAATAGAGTCCATTGGGATTACAATCCCTTGTACCATCTTGCCCACCAAGTCTTGTACCTCTATATATACCGCCCGAGAGGCTCAATGCAATATATCCAATTCCACCCAACTCTATCTTCCTTCAATGAGGACGTACTGCGGTGTGCTAGCTGGCAAGCACACAGGGACGGGCCGAGACGCAAGCCAGTCAAAATCGCCAGAGAGGCCGTACCTGGCATCCTTCCCCTTTTAAGGAAGCAGTCAGTCCTTTCTGCCACGCGCGTCTCGTCTCGTCTCGTCTACCGGCGACACACCGGGAAAGCTTACAGGAGAAGCGCAGAGCGGAGGGAGGAGAAGAAAGGGAGAGGAGCTAGATAGATGGGGCGGCCGAGGAGGGGGGAGCGGCGGATCGACGCCGCCATCGACCACCTCTCCGACTACGGCTTCCCCAGGCCCGACATCCGCAGGGTCATCAACGAGCTCCTACAGGTATGCATGTATGTGTATGTATTTTCTTTCTTGCCATCCGGCCAGTACGCTGCGAATCATCGCAAATGCATATCAAATGTATGCCATATTGTCGCATGATGTTGCTCGCGTTGTTGGTTCATGTGTGCATTTGTAGTTCTCTGAATGGTTCAGGGCCTGAACCTGATCGATCGATTGATTCTTCACAAAGAAAATACAATACAACTGATTGATTGAGGAACTCTTACTGATCGGCGTGGGTAACTCGTACTTCTAATTCAGCTCTACGGGAGAGATGGGTGGGTGTTCCTGGAGGAGGGATCGTACCGCGTTGTGCTCGACAAGCTTATGGAAGAACAGGTGCAGCAGCCGATCGTTATGAAAAAAAAAATCTTCTTCATTTAGGACTAAGTTGTTGCTCGAGATTTCAAGTTCAAAAAAAAAATGTTGTTGCTTGGGATTTCTGTTGCCACCCAATCAGATCTTTCAACGGGCCTCCTGTTTCTATGCAGCAACAAGAAGCGCAAATCTCAGAAGTACACGCACAAGCTGAATCTGAATCAGCCGCTAGACCTATTGAATCTCCTGCTCATGAACCTAGAGTACCACTACCCGGCCCTGCAGCTACAGCCACTGTTCGTCCAAGGCTTCCCTGCTATGGATGGATCAGTGAAAGTGACTCTGACAGTGAATCAGATGACAATGGAGAGTCAGCCATTGAGCAGCCGGAGCCTCCACCTGGTCCACGGCATGAGGTGAATGTGCCGACTCCTGGAGGTGGCTTGCTTCCTAGGCGGAAGCGACCGAGTGGCTGGGATGTGCGCCCTGCTAACTGCTGATGGTTCTGACCTCTCATCTACCTTGCTCTCGTTTATTTAATTTGGTATTGGTGACAGAATTGCTGTCACTACTCAGTATTATCATATCTAACCTTTGTTCTTTTGCTTTTGATCCATTGGAAGATGATCGCTACAGAATTTGCTTACACCTGCTAGGAACAGAAAACATATCATACAGAGACTGAATATACAAAATGTATGGCATGCCAGATGCATTCTTATGAACACGCCACTGGCGTAAATGTTTACGATGCTAAAACAAGAGTTGATTTCTGGAGTTTTATGTGAACCAAAACATGCACACAAAAAAAAAAGGAAAGTTGATCAGTAGTACATGCCCTTTCTACTTTCCATATGAATGCGCCTGAAGCTCAGAAAGCTCATGTATGGGCATACACCTCTAAGAGCATCAAAATTTAGGCAGCAAAAACAATTCTTCCAAAATCATGGCAACAAAATTTCAGTGAACTTCCAAGTTCCAACAGCAGTTATTGGATTGTAACTAGTATCTGTTCGAACAAGGAAGTCCATTTTACCGGATAGGATCTTGATTATGTCTGTCCCCTTGTTATAATGATGAGCCTTTTTTTTAGAAACTATAAAAAAAGTTTTTTTTGAGAAACTACAATAATATATAAGAATTGCCACGCAATGTTTAGCAAAGGATTTATCAGAAATGTAAACTTAGTGAAAAGGCCTATCGACATGATTTTCGTACTGTTGTTAATCCATATTAGGACTATAACCTAGCATTTGTGAATTAAAACCTCGAACATTGTGTTCTTTTGATAAAATACTAACCAATCATTGTCACCTGAATCTAGCAGATAGGCCGATACCAAGAGTTGCAAGATGGTGACCTACAAGGGTGGAGAAGTCTTGATGCAGGGAGTTCTGTCAGTCCATGAATTTACTTGCAGGGTAATTGTAGTAAAAGTATCTGTAGGAGAGCAGACACCTCTGAGATGGAACTGCTGTTTGGATGGAGGACGCCAGCAGAATATGCGGTGCTGTTTCACATTGCCTGTATCAACTTTAATTTTCTAGTACTAACATGGATTCACCAATAAGTTGCTTTTAACTACGTTTAAGTTGGCGTCATGCGATTCCATTGAATTGGTGCTGATAGTATTAAGTGTCTTGGCATGAACATCTCACTATCCGTTCTAGCTAGGATGTATTGTTGTCACTGTAGATTTGTCATGATCGTCCAAAAACAAGCAATATCCTTCACAAAACAGCAATATGGTGAAGGAGAACAAGAACTATTTGCATTACAGAATAAAATAGCTGCATCACAACTGGTAAAGTATCGAGCAGTATCGAGAGATTATTCACCCATTGCTTTTAGGCAGTGTAAGGGCCTGTTTGGGAGAGCTCCACCAGCTCCAGATCCACGAAAAACAGATCCAGATTCAATTTTGCTAGCCAAACAGTTCTAGCTCCAGCAGCTCCACCGTGGATCTGCTCCACCAAAACCATGGATCTGGCTCCAGATCCACCAAATTGGTGGAGTACCTCAAGGGGTGCTCCACCAAACTCAAGTTGGTGGAGTTGGGGAAAATTACCCAGTGCCACTGGTTACACAAGATACCGGTTCGTTCTAATTTTTTCTTTCTTCTTCCCGTCGCCGACCAGAGCCTTCCCTCGTCGCGCGCCGTTTCTCCGCCGCCCACACCATGGCTGGCTAGCCCTCGCCGCATGCCGCCGCCGCGAGATGGGCCCCTGCCATGGCCGCGCCCGCGCCCGGTCCGGCCGTGGCTGCGCCCACGCCCGGCCATGGCCATGGCTGCCGCCGTGCGCCTCGCCTGGCCTGGCCGTGGCCATGGCTGCCGCCGTGCGCCTCGCCCGACGGCGCCGCCTCGCGGGAGCCAGCCCCGACAACCCGCCACCGCACTCACTTCGTCCCGCCGCGTCCTGCCGCGCCTGCGCCGGCCGGGGCCGCGCCCTCGCACGCTCGTGGATTCTTTTTTTTCCTCGCGCCCGAGCCGGAGGAAGAAGAAGGAAGCCCGTGGATCCTTTTTTTTCATTTTGCCCCCTAACGCGTGGGGCCCAGGTGGAAGTGAGATAGAGAGGGAGGTGGAGCTGTACCAAACACTTTGATGAATCCCAGATCCACGATGGAGCTGCTCCACGGTGGATCCAGGTGAATCTGGTGGATCTAGATGGATCTGGAGCTGGTGGAGCTCTCCCAAACAGGCCCTAATATCCCAAATTTTGGTAACAAAAATTCTTGAGCGATGAAATTTGGAGATTTTCAAAAGCTTGCAATGCATGTCTTGGTTATTCAAATTTTTTAGAATTTATTTGGATTTTTTTTCGGATTTCATATCTTGTAAAATCAATTAATAAAAATAAAGTCAAGACCTTTGGGAGGAAGAAGAACACAAATGCGCACAAGTGTTTTTGCGACGTGCAAAACTCCCTCATGTTGTTCTGTTTACTCTCGTTAACATATATAAGTACAAAACCAACTAGTTAGAAGATTATAAGATAGGCTCTATCCGCTAACAACCAAATATCCTGACTCGCTAATACTTTGCGACATGCAAATGACTCACTAATCCTATCAACAAACTCAACAGACAGACATGAAGCTACATGCATGTAACGACTCCAACTCCATGCAGCACGTGTCTCCGCATGCACTCCAGCTCAAGCGATTATATGGCCCCGCTCGTTTCGGCTTCAGCTTCTGACTTCTGGTTTACTTTTCACTATTCATAATTTTCGTCTTTTTCTAAACTTTTGGATTTTTTGAGCTTTTTTGCCGGTTCTTTTTTCCCGTGTTCGTTTGCGTTATCTGTGATGAGCTAGCATATTTTTTCTATTTTTAAATTTAATTACACCAAATAAACCACCTTCAGCTACAGTGAAATTTCAGTCGCTACAGTGCAATTTTAGCCATAAGTTACAATTTTTCAGCCCAACCGAGCGAAGCCATAAGGTTCTTCAGGCGCCACCCTGATACCATGCAAAGGCCTACATCCTGACTACATGAAAATGAACTAAACAAACATGTAGATACATTTTGATAAAATTAATTTCAACAGACCCACGCCTCATCCACCCCCACGACAGATACAAGTAAGGTCGATATGTGCCCTGGTAGGGGTGGCAATGGGTGGGGGTCCGAGGAGGCCCCATGGCTCCACCCTGACCCCTGCCCCGTCTCGCTAAGGCTATCGGAGGGAGATGCCCCGACATTGGTTCCTACGGGGACCTAACTCCCATCGGAATCCCTGCGGAGGATAAAAAATATGTTAAATCGGTCCTTGTAGGGACCTGACTCCCATAGAGATCCCCGTAGGGGATAAAAAATATGTTAAATCTTTTTAAAAATAATAATATAACTTTATTTATTAATTTATAATTATTTAGACATATTTTTTTAAAAAAACCAAGCTTTAAAATATATATTATAACATATAGATTCAAGTTTTAGTCAAATATACAAGAAAATAATAAAATCTTCTATATAAAAAAACTATAATATATTATTTAAACTTTTTATATTTATCAGGTCCTTGTAGGGCCCAGGGGAAGGCGACCTCTGTTCCCGCCCCGCTAGCGTAACGGGGCCTCACCCCGTTCCCTCGTGAGGGGATCACCCCCACCCCGCCACCCATAGGGATATTTCCCATAGAGTCCTACGCCCACGGGGGAATTGCCACCCTTTGGCCCTACTCCTAGAGCAACATCGTCGTCGAACCTCACCGGCCTCCTCCTCCCTTCATCTTGCGCGTGAGCTTGACTAGAACTTGGCGGCGCACATTGAGTGAGAATTGAATAAGGATACTTTTGCCATGTCATCGGCCCACATCAGCCATAAGGGACTCCAGGTCAGCCTACTCCTAGAAAAAGCAAGTGCTCAATTGTAATATCCCATTATATTGATTCGCCTTCGTGCGCCTATAGTTTTTTCCTGTAAGAGTTTTTCACGTAAAAATTCGTATCTCTCATCTCTATTTCTGTATTCATCAAGGAGAATATTGTTAGACCATGTGGTTAGGTCTTGAATATTTGTGATGATGGATAATTGACAATGTTGCATATTGATGTTATTTGAGGCGTGTGGCGTGTGTGAACTTATATCGGTCAAGTTGAAAAGAATTTGTGTCAAGAATTTTTGTTGCTTTGGCCTTTACATATTCAGGGTAACTCGGAGGTGATCGTGGTCTACGGCAAGGACTGGGAAATGGCTTGGTGCAAAATTATAGCCCAAAGGGTCAAGGATACTTGAGGAGACAGTCGTGCTCGAGTTGGGGGCATGTGGAGATCAAATATGGACAATACGTATTGGAGCTACAAAGGTGCAGTCCGAAGGCTACGGCATGTGACAATTTTAGAATGTCCAAAATTGGATAGTGTGGAAAACTCATGCTATGTAAGGGTTTCGGGCTTCTTATTTGTTGCATTGGATATAAACTCGTCGATTTAAGGATAAGCTCAGGTTTTGAATCCTAGACTATAAATAGAGGCAGAGTTACATACTAACGTGGTTTTTTTTGAGAGAAACATTGTGTTGTAGGGGTGGCCCCCACCTAAGCCCAGCAGGCCTGTTAGGAGGTTATAAGAACCAGAGTAACACGCGTAATGACTCAAATGCCCCAAAGGGGGATGTACGGATGTAAGGGCATAATTGTAAAAGTATACTCCATATGAATATATATATCAGGATGAGGGGGAGGGTGAGCGAGAACACTCCCACCTCTCCACTACCATCTCTCTCTCTGTTTGGTCAGTAACCACAACAGTTGGCGCCGACCGTGGGGAGGACAGGGACAAGCCTGAAGACCGAAGAAGAAGGATGGCACCGAAAAAAGCTTCATCAGCGGCGGCGGCGGGAAGAAAGACGGCTGGGTCGGAGCGGCGCGTGAATACCGGGGCTTCGGCATCGGCCGTCGAAGGAGCTGGCGACGGCGAAGGCGTAACGGTCGCGGACGTCGACGCCCGCGCTACAACGACCGACCCCGCCAGCGCCGCTACAACGACATCCAACCCCGTCGCTGGCGCTGCAACGACAGTCCCCGCCACCCCCGCCGGCAGCGCGGATCAGGCGGCCGGGGGTAGCCGCAATGAAGCATCTGGCGGATCTGGAGATCGTGAGGCGATGGTCCCTGCACCGACCCGTCCGCTGGGTGTTCAGGCGGCCCCGACAGCACCTGCGGTGGAAAGCGCCCTACTAGCAACCGCGCACTCCGCGTCTTCTAGCCGAGCCACTGCGCAGAAGATCACGTCAGTCAGGCGGAGACCAAACAGATACAATGGCGCGCGTACAACGTGCTGAGCGACTTACAAGGAGCGGAAGGTGGAAGCAGACGAGAGACGGATGGGCTGAACCCGTCCTCGCGGGGGCCGTCCTGTCCAACATACTTCCCCCGGGAGGAGAGTGGCGCCACCCCATACATTGTGAACTCTTCGGCTAGGTCGCGCAGGCTCATTCGACGGGCGACACCGACAAGACTCTGTAGCCTTTGCGTGTCGTCAATCTCCGCCTTCAGACTCGGCGTACTGTTAAGCGAGATCGACCCACCTCGACATTGCATTCCGCTCTTATCGGTCACGGTGTAGTAGAACCACTGCCGAGTCCAGCCGGACTCCCATTGCCTCGGCGAGGCTGGCGCGGGGAACAACGTCGCACACGACGCCCGGAGCACGAAGTTCACACCGCCGAAGTTGGACACCGCCCCGTCAACTTTTCTGGGTCGACAGCGTGCGTCGTGCAGTGTGGCGAATAAGCTCGCGCTGGGACGCCGCCCCTCTGTCCGCATCGCCCACGTGAAGACAGCTAGGCGGAGTATTGCGTGGGGCGTCAGTTGGGCTAGCTCCAACTTGTAGGCCCGCAGGACTTCGCCCACGAACAACGTGGAGGGCATTCGAAGGCCGGCGTCGAAGAACGCGACAAAAACAATCGCCTCCATGGCCCGGGGCTTCGGCTCCGCCTCGTCCCGACGGGGTAGACGAGCCCCATCGCGATCCGCGATCTTCCCCTCCTCCATGAGTCGTTGCAGCGTCCCTTCGGTCACGCGGCTCCTCCCCAACACACGGGAACAGCAGCCTCCCGAGTGCTCCATGGCGTCCCACCACTTGTTGGCGCGCGAGCTCCCCCGCGGCACCAGCTCGTACTCCCGGGAAGGATGGGACACCTCGCCCTGGCTAGGCAAGCAACCGCTGCGGGGAGGGTGGGTGGCGTCGTCATGGCTAGCCATTGCTCTTCGCGACCAGGGAGAAAGAAGCAGGGAAAGGAGCAACTGGCGTTACAGTTAGCACGGGCGGAAGCAAAGCGGCAGATCACAAAAAAACAAGGGTGCTTCCACCTCAACGCTGGCACCTTATAAAGGCCGCTCGCCTCTCATGTGGCTCGAAGCGCAGACAGATTAAACTTGCAGCGATTCGGCTGCCCAAGATTTGGAAAGAAGAACCGCCGGGGCTTAGAGGGCCGTGCCCGGTAGGTGACCAAACAGCGCACAACGCCTCCACGCCCTCAACACGCGTCCAACTTCCCTGGGGAAGAGGCGAACGGCCGCGGTCACGCAACCGCTCACATCCCACGACGCACCAGTCGCGAGTCGCCACGTGTCCCACACACAGGATGGCAGACTGCACGACGCGACAGCCTGACCTCTGCCAGGCCAGGTGTCGGCGTGATTCCAGCCGCCATTAAAAGCGCACTACCAGACTGCACGGCCACAACAGCCTCCAATCTTAGCGCGAGAGCGGAGCGCGTGCGCGTCTACTTCGAGCTAGGCGCCAGCCTCCGCTGCCACCCGTTCGAAGGGTAGGGGACGGAGCGCACGCGCATCGGCTTCGAGCTAGGCGCCAGTTTCCGCTGCCACCCGTTCGGAGGGTAGGGGACGGAGCGCGCGCGCCTCAGCTTCGACCTAGGCGCCAGCCTCCGCTGCCACCCGTTCGGAGGGTAGGGGACGGAGCGCGCGCGCCTCGGCTTCGACTTAGGCGCCAGCCTCCGCTGCCACCCGTTCAAAGGGTAGGGGACGGAGCGCGCGCGCACCTACTTCGAGCTAGGCGCCAGCCTCCGCTGCCACCCGTTCGAAGGGTAGGGGACGGAGCGCGCGCGCCTCGGCTTCGACTTAGGCGCCAGCCTCCGCTGCCACCCGTTCGAAGGGTAGGGGACGGAGCGCGCGCGCGTCTACTTCGACTAGGCGCCAGCCTCCGCTGCCACCCGTTCGAAGGGTAGGGGACGGAGCGCACGCGCCTCGGCTTCGACTCAGGCGCCAGCCTCCGCTGCCACCCGTTCGAAGGATAGGGGACGGAGCGCGCACGCGTCTACTTTGAACCAGGCGCCAGCCTCCGTTGCCACCTGTTCGAAGGGTAGGGGACGGAGCGCGCGCGCCTCTACTCCGACTCAGGCGCCAGCCTCCGCTGCCACCCGTTCGAAGGGTAGGGGACGGAGCGCGCGCGCGTCTACTTCGACTAGGCGCCAGCCTCCGCTGCCACCCGTTCGAAGGGTAGGGGACGGAGCGCGCGCGCCTCGGCTTCGACTAGGCGCCAGCCTCCGCTGCCACCCGTTCGAAGCGTAGGGGACGGAGCGCGCGCGCGTCGCGCCTCCGCTGTACTTCGACACCACCTTCCATCCCACACCTCAAGCTCCCCAACCGCAAGTTTGGAGAAATTCACAGGCCGCAGGGGACGGAGGGGGCCAAAGGACTCGGCGACATGGCTTCGGCCCTGTGAAGCCCTTCACCATGAGAGCCTCCTGTTGTAGGGGTGGCCCCCACCTAAGCCCAGCAGGCCTGTTAGGAGGTTATATGAACCAGAGTAACACGAGTAATGACTCAAATGGCCCTAAGGGGATGTACGGATGTAAGGGCATAATTGTAAAAGTATACTCCATCTGAATATATATATCAGGATGAGAGGGAGGGTGAGCGAGAACACTCCCACCTCTCAACTACTATCTCTCTCTGTTTGGTCAGTAACCACAACACATTGTTTTTAGTATTAGGGCAAAATATTTAGTCTTGTTTGTTTTTCCCCAGCAGCGCCGCCATTTTTCTTTTCCTCCAGGCGCCGCGTGTTCGCTGAATCCTCGCGTGAGCATCCGGCCGTCATGTATCCCCACGTTGTTCCAGCAGTTTGCAAAGGCATCACGTGAAACCAAAGGCATCAACCAAGAGTAGTCGGTTTTCCGTCTAGACCCGCTCATTTTAGCTTGATTTTATGTCTTCCAGCTTATTTTTTTTTATTATTTGTAAATTTTTTTTATTTTTGGTTTTTCTGGCTCTTTTGTTGGTTTTTTCGTATTCGTTTACATTATACATAACGGATTAACCTGTTTTTTTTCTATTTTTAATTTTTTTAAATTTAATGTGCCAAATAAGCCATCTTCGGCTACTGTGTAATTTCAGCCAGTTACAGTATAACTTCAACCATAAGGTACTATTTTTAGCCCAAATAAGCGACACTAAGGTTCCGCTCATTTCGACTTAAGTTTCTGGTTTCTATCTTATTTTTTTTACTATTTTTAAATTTCGTCTTTTTCTGGTTTTTTGGTCTTTTTTTAGTTTTTCACTGGTTCTTTTTTTCCATATTTATTTGTATTGTCTGTGATGGGGTAACCTATTTTTTCTATTTTTATTTTTTTAAATTTAATTACGTCAAAAAAGTTATCATCAACTACAATATAATTTATCTAAGTACTATATAATTTTAACTACAAACTAATTTATTTTAGCTCAACCGTCAATAGGAGGCAAGGTTCAGCATCATCATGTCTCGAGCACAGGGGACAGGAGGCGTCATAGTGTGCATACAGTGAGGCATCCCATCGGATGTCACATCGGCGGGGGCCACGGCAGCTGAGGGAGTGTCCAGGAGACCAGGAACGGGTTTCATGCAGAGATCCAACTGCACGTCGCCTCCGAATAAGATACTAGCGGATTCCATGGGGAAAAGAACAGTGCACATCTGGAGCAGTAGACGTCGAGTGCAATCGCGTGATCTAAGAGCAAAAGACCAAAAAAAAATTCCAGCCAGACCGAAGGATTGTAGAAAACTTTTCTAACAAAAAATTAACTTTTTTTTCTTCTTTCTCTTTTTGCTGCCTCTTTTGTTTTTGGTTTTCTTTTTTTTTGACAGGTTGAAAGACATTAGTAGATTCAAAAGAGGTTTCACCGCGGATTATAATCATTCACTCTCTTCGATTGACATCGACGATCCTACAAATGGTATGTTGAAGCTAATAGAGGTTTTTTTTACAAACATAAGGTAATTCTATTTAGCAAAATATTGAAAATACATATGTAGTGCCTCCTATTGTGTAACATCCAGATTTTCAGAGAATTTTTTAAGCTTTAAAATAAAATTCACCATTTGGATTTTTCTGTAATTAATTCAAGCTTAAAATGAATTTTTATGAATTAAAATGATTTAGTATGACTAAATAAAATTTTAACATTTGATAGAAGTATTTTATTTAAGTTCCTTGTGCTTCAAGGATTTTCTGGATTTATTTGCTATTTTCTAGAGCTTAAATGAATTTATAAAAATTTCTAAAAATAGAAAAGCTCTAAAAATCCCCAAAAAGGCCTTTGGGCCGTAACCTGTCTTTTCCTCTTAGCCCAGTCCGTGCGTTAGCCCACTCCGGCTTGCCTAGCCTTGACGCGTGTCAAGCATCGGGCCGTCGTCCTCTCGCCCACACCCTTGTATCCTGGGCGCCCACCTGTTGACGTGTGCGTCATCGTCCTCACAGACTCTCGCCGTAGCTGTCTCCGATCGAGATTCCCTCGGTGTCCGAGCCGTGCCCGTCTCGGACTTGTTGTCCGTGCCGCCTTTGGTCTTCTCAGCGTTTGTGTATAAAACTCGAGCCTGCGCCTCGCTTTCCGCATCCTCACAGCCGCTCGCTTCTGCCGAGATCGCTCGTGCACTATCACCGCTGCACCTCCGCCGCTGCTTGCCGAGTCGTTCTCACCGCCGAGCCGTCCTCCTCTTCCACCCCGCTCCGCCGATCCACCTTGCTGACAGTCAGCATGCCGCCGCCCTCACTCGTCATCCCCGCCACAGTCAGCCGCAGCCACTACCTCGGTCCGCACACCCGCACTGCGCATCTCTTCGCCTCCTTCGTGCACACTGTTCTGTGAGCTGGGCCCCCTTAGACTAGAGTTTCCATGAACCGAGCCCATAGCACAGTAGGGTTTTCAAATTTCCAGCATTTCCTTTAGATTAGATTTTTCAAGAGCCCGTTCTTCTCCATCCTAGCTCTGATTGACCCGATTCTTTTTTTCTAAATTCATCTAAAATTGAGCTCTACCTCGTTCATTTCTCTCTTGTTAGATCACGCCTTCGAAGGAGCAGAAGAAAGAGCAAAAGATTAAGAAATTGGTAACTGAACAAGGCCAAGGCAAGTCATATCTTTTGATTCATGTTGAACCTAGTTTTCCAATCTATTATTTATTATTTTGTTTTAAATTATCATGCATTCTTATTTTATTATAAAACCTTTTGTATTGATAGTTAATGACTTATTTGATTAATTCCTCCTTGATAATTTGAATGCCATGATTGCATTATCACCATAGGATGGGTATTTATCTAGTGATACAATATTAGTTGTCACATGGGTTATACATTTAAATTGCTTAGCTATGCTTATCGTTACGTTGGATTCGTCATCACATGTGATTAATTAATTAATTAATTTTGACTTAATGAGATATTGAATTGTGGTGGTTAGTCACAGTTATAAAATTTGTGGGCCATGACATGGGTAGTATCATTGCTGTTGGTTATACAAAATGGTTTTCATTAGACGAATGATCGTGCAGTAAAGGGGGTGCAGTTTGCACATTAGGATGTGGATGTTTCGCCTAGGTAATATCTAAGGACTTAACTTTGTGCGCCATTGATCTGAGTCTTATCGTACAAACTATATATCCAGTTTGGGAAGGACCTGACTAATTAATTTGTGATATGTTGATTTCAATTCTGTCATTGTGATGAACATAGTTGCTGATTTCCATGAGGTGCAAGAGGGGGCTAAATGGCGAAACCTTAGTGTGGCAGAGTTGGGTTGAGATTGAGCATTATAAAGGCTTTGTTGTGAACTTCTTGGTCGACACGCCTAAGGAAGCGTGTTATACTAGTGACACTACAAGAAAGACATATCATGTAACTAAAGTTGTGCCACCTTTATAGAGTGTAAAACTATTTGAATAGCTGTGTCCCCGGTCATGGGCAATGCTCAGTGATTTCACATGAGGGGTAGGTTTTTCATAAAAATCTTGGTTGGGTTGAGAGCAAGTTGATTGGGAAGTGAATGGTTAATTCACTTGTGATTCATGCAATCCCTTGATTCATTAATTATTTATATACATCCTTTCTAAAACTATGTTATCAATCTATTTATTGTATTTACTATAAATTATTACTTTCTGCAAAATAACCACTCAGCCATCCTTTGGTAAGCCTTGCATACTATATTGCAATTTTTGTTACAAATGACTTGCTGAATACTCTATGTACTTACGATTATATTTATATTTGCTCAGTTGAAGGAGGAGAACCATACCAACTAGAGGTGAGTGAAGGAGGATGCTTCGATGACTTTGCAGATTAGGACTTTGCTCTCCAGTCGATTGCCTGTGGGCAGGTCGAGTGGCCACCTTTATCTATTGTTTTCCACTGCAATTATCTGTAAGCTTAGCCATAAGGTCACACTCTAATAATTAATAATATTTGAGTCTTTTCTTAGTAAATCGTGATATGGTCGATATTTCATCTATATTTATACTGTGTGCACTAGCGTGAGCCTGGACTAGTGCATAATATACAGGAGAGTCTGGATTTGCATATTCGGGTCTCGACATGTTGTTGCTACTAAAAATATTGTTGATGTTGAAGCTAATGCTAAGAGTAGAAATATTTTGTTGTAAGGTCTAAGTAGAAATGAGTTTATCAGAATTACTCATATTAAATCTGCTAATAAAATTTAGACTTCTCTAGTTGATTATCATGAAGGTTCTAAGTCTGTTAAAGATGTTCGTCAGAATCAATTTAAAAAGGAGTATTCTAAATTTTAAATGAAACCTGAAGTATCAGTAGATATACTTTTTGATCACTTCAATAAAATTATTAGTGATTTACAATCTGTTGATGTCATATATTCTGATTCTGACAATACTAATCAAATCTTAAATACTTTGAATATGTCTATTTGGAATGTATTAGTCACTACTATTAATCATTCTGTTAACACGGAAGTACACACTTTGAATGATCTTTATTCCAAAATGGAAACAAATGAGATTGATGTTTTGGGCAAGATAAACAAGTCAAATTCTTTGGGTTTAGTGATTAACCAAGCTGATATTTTTTTCTAGTTCCTTTATTGTTGTTTTGTCTGCACTATGTGTCTATTTCAGATGAATAGTTAGAGAAAATTCCCAAAGGCCAGCATGTACTTCTCTCCAACAAGGTGACTAAGGCAATTAACAATATCAGATCAAGACGGAGAGGAGGCCCAATTAGATGCTATGAATGTGGTGAGCCAAACCGCATCAAAATGAATTACTCCAAACTGAGCAGCAAGGAGGTAAATGATGACAGGGCCTCAACTTATCGCTCTTAATTCAAGATTAACTCAAACAAGAAGCGCAATTATCGTAGGATGGTCAACAAAATAATTTTAGCACTTTATGAGATTGATTTGAGTGATGATGATTATGGAAATGACGATAAGCATAATGACAAGAAGACAAAGGAGATAGAATTTACAGGGATGTGTTTTATCGTGAACAGTGATGAGCTCAACAACGATGATCGTTATAGTGATCCTGATGAGGTAAAACCTTTTTATACCGATTTATCCCATGCTGTGCTTAGATTGACGGATGAAATAAAAAATAATAAAAAGAAAATTAAAAATGTGATTTTATTGTTGAAAGCTTAAATTTAAAATCAATAGACTTAGAGCTTCTATTTCTAATGATGAATCCTTTGAGTATTGTCAAGTTTTACATTCTGAGTTAGAGACTACTAGAACAATTAATACATTAAACTTGGTTCAACTTAGTGATGTAAATGCTAAACTTGATGAATTAAGATTAGTACATCATTTTTGTGATGAAAAGTTAAAACTTACACATGATGAAATTAAAAAACTCAAATTTAGTTCTTCTATATATTTAGAGTCAAGTATTTCAAATGCTTATTCTAAAACTTGCTCTAATTATGAATTGCTAGAATGTAGACTTAATTCATTTTACGAAACAATTCAACTGATGCTTTATCATGGGATATTGTCTTGCTCTAACTGTCCTGAACTTCGCACATAAATAGAAGCATTCACTTGACGACTTAATAATTTTGCTGAAAAAATTTGGCTTAGTCTAGTACTTCTAAGAATTTTGTAAATGAACCTGTTAAATGCACAACTTGTCATACATTAGCTAAAGAAAATGAATATCTTAAGGACACTTTTGAGAGATTTTGTTTTGACAAGAAAAATCTAAATATAATTCTAGACAAGTCAAAAACAAGCATCAAAAACACCGGTTTAGGGTTTAATATTGCTAATTATGCCAAGAATAATCCACCTAAGTTTGTTAAGGTCATTGGAAGTGGGCTATTTAAATCAAAAAGTAAACCTCACAAAATTATGTTTAAATCTACTGGTTTTGTGCAAAGTTTATTGAATAATCCTGTAGGTGCTAACTCATCATCTCAAAAGAATTGCAATTATGTTAAATTTCAGTGCACCTATTGTGGAAGATATTGACATTTGCATGAATTTTGCTTTAAGCGTGCTAAGAAAGAGAAGAAGGAAAGATTGAATGCTTTAAGATAAAAAACGTGCACCTTCTTTTGTTCCTAGAACTAATACGAAAGCTAGGTTTTTAGAGACCTTTTATGATGACTTTAAATCTGTTTCACGTATTGGTTTGGGATATAATTCAAATAATTCACGCTCCTTTTTGCGTTCTGATCGCTCACATGCACGTGATTTTAGTTTTAGTTTTGTTGATGTTCCTCGATATCGTATATCTCAGTATTAGATTCCTAGATCTTATTTCACTAACCCCAGTCGGTGTGAGTTCGGAGTATGTTATGCAATGGGATTGTTCAGAGGGGGATTCTTTTTGTATATCATTGTAAAGGCTTGTTTTTATTTTTTTTATTTTGAGAATTTGATTTATTATTTAAGCCAATGATCATGAAACAAGTCATGATGTATATTCTGAGCTTTCTTGATCATGATTTTACATGCATAGCTTAACAAGGCCATAATTAGCTTTTTATTAAATTTTGTCAACTTTAACGAACAATGTGGCAAGGCTGAATTCTTTGAATAAGTTTGATTAGAGTGATTACTTCTTGATATGTGTCATATTTGAATACCTAGTTAAATCTTGACTGTATATCAAGTCTAAGTTTGAGCTATTTTAGTTCCTTCTTAAATTATTTTTAGCTTTTCCATGTGGCAAATTTTGGTGAAATTGCTAATTATGTATGTATCTCAATAATTCTTTCCCACGAGATGTTGTGTCTCCTGTTGTTACTACTGAAAATATTCCTGATGTTGAAGCTAATGCTAAGACTAGAAATATTTTGTTGCAACGTCTAAATTGAAACGAGTTTATCATAATTTCTTACAATAAATCTGCTAATAAAATTTGGATTATTCTAACTGATTGTCATGAGGGTTCTAAGTCTGTTAAAAGTGTTCGTCAGAATCAATTTAAAAATGAGTATTCTAAATTTTAGATGAAACTTGGAGAATTAGTAAATGCACTTTTTGATCATTTCAATAAAATTATGAGTGATTTGCAATCTATTAATGCCATATATTCTTATTCTGACAATACTAGTCAAGCTTAAAATGCTTTCGATATGTCTATTTGGAATGTGTTAGTTACTACTATTAATCATTCTGTTAACATAGAAGTACTCACTTTGAATGATCTTTATTCCAAGATGAAAATAAATGAGATCGATGTTTTGGTCAGGATAAACAAGTCAAATTCTTTGGGTTTAGTGTTAGCCACGTTGACAATTTTCTAATTTCTCTATTGTTTTTTGTCTGCACTGTGTTATATTTCAGATGAATAGTTAGAGGAGATTCCAGAAGAGCAGATTGTACTTCTCTCCAACAGGGTGATCGAGACAATTAACAACATCAGATAAAGACAGAGGGGAGCTCCAATAAGACATTATGAATGTGGTGAGCCAAACTACATCAAGATTAATTGCACCAAATTGAGTAGCAAGGAGGTCAAGGATGATAAGGTCTCAAGTCTCAACTCGTCGCTCTCAATTCAAGATTGACCCAAGTAAAAAGTGCATTTATTGCAGAGCGGTCAACAAAATAATTTCAGCACTTGATAAGATTAATTTAAGTGATGATGATTCTAGAAGCGATGATGATGACAATGGTAAGAAGATAAAGGAGGTGGACTTTATAGGGATGTGTTTTATGGCAAACAGTGAGGAGCTCAACAACGATGATTATTATAATGATCCTGATGAGGTAAAACCTTATTATACCGATTTATCTCCTACTATGCTTAGATTGATGAAGGAACTCAAAAGTATAAAAAGAAAATTAAAAATCATGATTTTATTGTTGAGAGCTTAAATTCTGAAATCAATAGGCTTATAGCTTCTATTCCAGATAATGAATCTTGTGAGTCTTGGTAAATTTTACATTCTGAGTTAGAGACTGTTAGAATAATTAATACATCAAATTTGGTTCAACTTAGTGATGTAACTGATAAATTGGATAAAATAAGATTGGCACATGACTTTTATGGAGAAAAGTTAAAACTTACAAATGATGAAACCGAAAAGGTCAAGTTTAATTCTTCAACATGTTTAGAGTAAGTATTTCTCACAACATGGCGGAGGGAGCTTTATTGTTGAACCACCTGACAGTTTTCGAGGAAGTTGTTGCCGACCTCGAGTCTATGAGGTAAAATATGATAATGAAGATTTAGATCTTATTCTACTATATTTTCTACCTAGTTCGTACTCTATTTTCAGAAATATTATTCTATATAGCCGATATACTCTTACTCTCAGTGAAGTTTATGAAGCATTGTATGCTAAAGAAAAGATGGAATTTATGGTTTCTGATGAAAGTTCATGTACGCATGCAGAAGGTTTGTCTGTTAGCAGTAGGCGATACGAGAATGGTTCAAATGATGATTCAAGAGATAGAAGCAAAAGTAGATACAGATCTAAATCTAGTAACAGGAAGTCATGCAAATTTTGTAAGAACGGTCATGACATTCGAATGCTAGAAGTTGCAGAACATGGAGAAGAGGAATAACAATTTCAAGAAGGATCAACAAGAGGATGAACCTAGAGAAATCATTGTCACCAAAGAATGTTCTAATGGAGATGTTCTCATTGTCTTTGTCGGTGATTCCAAAACCAGAGGTGAGTGGATTCTTGATTCAGCCTATACTTTCCATATGAGCCCGAACCGTGAGTGATTCGTTACCTATGAAACTATGCTATGTGGATCCATATTGATGGGGGATAATACACCATGCAACTGTTGCAGGCAGTGGTTCTATCCAGGTTAAGATATTTGATGGCACCATTAGAACCTTGTTAGATGTTCATCATATTTCAAATTTGAAGAGAAATATTATCTCGTTGAGTACTCTTAATACTAAAGGGTATAAGTATTCAGGTGGAGGTGAGTTCTGAAGGTCACCAAAGGTTTTCTTGTTATGATGAGAGTGATATGAAGGCTGTAAAACTTATATTATTTACGAGGCACTATAATTTTAGGTAATGCTGCTATTGCATCAAATAAATCATCCAATTTTGATGCTATTAATCTTTGGCATATGCGTATGTGACATATGAGTGAAGCTAGAATGATGTAATTATACAAAAGATGATTTCTTGATGGTCAAAGCATCGATAAGTTGAAGTTTTATGAACATATATCTTTGGTAAAGCAAAAGGAGACTCACTCTACAAAAGGCATATTGGATATGTTCACTCTGATTTGTAGAGAGAATCCTCTGCGTTCCGTCACTTGGAGGTGCAAGCTACATATTGTCTATCATTGATGATTGCTCAAGAAGAATTGGCATATTTCATCAGGCACAACTCAGATGTATTCAAGATATTTAAGAAGTGGAAGATTATAACTGAAAGACAAACTAACAAGTATATCAAGAAGCCTATGTACCGACAATGGCTTGAAGTTATGTTCTGAAGAAGTTTGAAGCTTTATGCAAGTCAGAGGGTATTATAAGACATTATACCTTCCTAGACACTCCTCAACAAAACAGTGTAGCTGAATGCATGAACATAACTATTATGGAGAATGTTACATTGCATGTTTGTCAAACTCTAGATAATCAAGAGTTATTGGGTTGAAGCCGCTTCCACTGTTTGTTATTTGATTAATCAATCACACAATTTGGCTATTGATAAGAATACTCCAATTGAGATATGGTCTAGCTGTCTAGTAGCTTATTCAAACTTAAGAATATTTGGTTGTCCTACATATGCTCATGTTAACAATGGTAAACTAGAGCCTAAAATAGCTAAGTCCACTTTCGTTGGTTATAAAATTGGTGTGAAACAATAAAATTATGGAATCCTGAAACTAGAAAGATGGTTATTAGCAAAAGTGCTACTTTAGAAGTAATCAATCATACATATGGATCATGTTTATTGATTCAGAATCTACACCAAAAGTCGATAAGGATAAACATTCAATCTCCTAAGAGATTAATTGAAAAACAAATGTTGTGCTTTATTGTTTTAAATATGGTTGAGAAATTGAAGGTATTGTAAAACCTTCATCTTGTTCAGAGGCAATCTCTTCTAGTAATTCAGAAAGGTGGATGCGTGCTGTCGGGCCCCCGGATTACCAACCCGGACCCTCTGTGTATTACATCACTAGTCCCAGATCAAAGCTAGTGCACACAGTCAAACAGAATGGAAAACATCACCATCAAACGATTTATTACAATAAATAAGAGTACTGACCACAGGGTCACATTATTACATTGGAGGTTTAAGACCTCGCACACAAGAAATAAGCGGAAGCAAAGATAACTCGAGGACGACCCATCAATTCGCCACAGGCAATTGACTGGGGAAGCGCGCCCTAGTCCTCCGGGAAGAATCCGTCGCAGCCACAAGCGAAGCAGTAGTCATAGTCCACCTTCTTGAGCTCACTTGCTCTGAGATTTTATTTTTAAGTGTAGCATGTGAGTACATAAGTACTCCGCAAGTCTTGTGAAAAATGCATAGATGCAAGGCATAACAAAGGAAGCCATATGGTTCTTATGCACAAAAGTAATATTTGAAATCTAAATTACCTACTAATTATTTTGAAGGCATCCATTTAATAAGTAAATGTTTTAACAGAATTAACTTTCTAGTGAAGGTTCCAACTACCAACACTAGCTACCCATTACCATTGGTCAAGATTTAAACTGCGGGTTCCATCCACCCTCTCTTGGCTCCATCCGCCAGGATTCCCTCCGAGAGTTCCCTCCACTCTCGGAATACAAAACTTTTGATTTTAAATCCAAAACCAGAAATCTACCATGTGAATGCATTCCTTGCCCGCCCTGACCGTGGGCACGGCTATTCGAATAGGTTTTACACTCTGCAGAGGTTTGTACAACTTTACCCACAAAGATAAATTATCCGAAAAGTCAACACGCTTCCTATGGCATGAGACCCAGATAAATATCACAAAGCCTTTACCTTACTTTTAATCTAGCTAGATACCACCGCTGAGGTTTCCACCGCAGAAGGGTTAATATCCGCCCAATCTGAAGCCCCCTCTTGCGCCATATGAGTACAGTAAATCCCTGTCCCTCACTGTGAATAACCAGTCCATCCCTGGCATCCACTTTCCGCTGGTGGCACCTAAACTAGACTATCATAAGTTAGTCAGCTAGGTCGTACCCATATAGACTTGTGGCTGTACGGTTAATGCTCAGTTTGGACAAACACAAGCGTCGGTCCTTAATTGACTAGGGTGGAACATACACTTAACAAGTTCTCGTGCTTACTGCACCAACCCAAACAGCCATCCACCCTAATCTAAACCAACTTTCACATTTTTATTTTATTTTGAAAGATCAGTGGCAACTCCAATTACCACTACATTATAAACACAAGGGTCCAGTCATAATTTCCTATTTTCAAAGATTTTACCAAAGTTATTAGATAGCATGACTAAGCATTAACCTACCATTCTAATATTCACAAAGATTAATAGTAATCTCATTATTGAGACAAAGGAAGTTCTAGGGTGACAATGTACATGGCAATCAATGTCAATGAGGGCATAACAAAGTTGGAATAACTAATTCCTAAAGATTTGAACTAGGGATTTTATGTAAATAGCAATGCACATAGTTTAAAATATGTAAAACATTTCAAAAGCATAGGTTCAAGATGATCAAAGGAGACTTGCCTTCTTGCAGGGTTTCTGGGTCTTCTTGTTGCTGTGAAGAGGGATCGTCGACAACATTAGAATCTACGCGAGAAAAGACGAAGCAAACAAAGCAAATAAATACAAACGAAAATTCAAATAAAATCCAAAAATTCAACAGAGGCCATAGTTGGATATATTATGATTTTAGATGAATTTAGAAATTTGAATGGCTAGATTTGGAGTTAAATGAGAAAGTTATTTTCATTTGAAAATCTCAGATTTGAATAAATCTAGAAATTCCCAAATTTCTGACAGGTGGGGCCCACTGGAATATTAGATTTTAATTTCTATTTTTTTTATTCTGAGAGACTGACCGGTGGGGCCCACTGAACAGTAACCACTGGCGGTCACTGACATGTGGGACCCACTGGACAGTGAGCCCACTGACTCGACCTCTGACACATGGGAACCCACTGGACTCCGGGCCCACTTGTCAGAGTCCAGCACAGAGGGGTGGGGCCCAGAGCGGCAGTGGCCAGCGCAGTCCGGCGGCCGCTGACGTGTGGGGCCCCACTTGTCAGCGCGGGATTTTAAAAGAAGGGTTCGGACCCAGCGTGCGGAGCCGGGGGCTCGAACGCGCGCCGAGGGAACCGGGGGAGGGAGGAGATCGCGCTGATAACCAGATGGGCGGGGAGGCTTTGCCTACCCATAATGGGTAGGTAATCCCTTTGAGGGTTACCTGCTGGAGTGGTCCGGCAGCCGTGGACGGAGGCAAGGTCGTCGGCGGCGAGGGAGGGTCGGAGGGATGCGGTTGACGCGTGAAATGCAATCCTTGAGCGGAGGGGGTTCGGTTGGAGGGGTCGATGAAGCGCGGCGACGAGCGGAGAAGGCCGGCGACGAGGGGGTGGCGGAGCTGGCTCGGGTCCTCCGGCGCGACGGCGCTCGGCGGCGGGGAGGGGCGGCTAAGGTGTCGGGGAGGATCGCACGGACAAGAGGGAGCTCGGGGAGGCGATGCGGGCTCCGGGGATGACCGAGGCGCGGCAAGGCTCGCCGGAGTTGGGCGAAGCTCGGAAAAGAGGAAGCTCGACGGCGGGGCGCTTTGGTGCCGGGAAGGGAGGTGGAGCGTGTCTGGGTGTTGGGCGGAGGGAGGCGAACCGAGGGGGGCTTTTATAGGGGCGCAGGGGGAGCAGGGGAGCGGCAATCGCTCGCCGGTGCTGGCGGCCGGAAAAGGAAGGGAGGGGGAAGAAACGGGAAAGGGGAGGCAGGGAAGGAAGGGAGGCGCGGAGATCGGGGATTTGTTTCCCGGCGGGGCTCGGGGTTGCCAAAACCGGGGAGAGGCAGGGAAGGCAAGGCCGGATCCGGCGCGGATTGGTCGCCGGCGCAAAGAAGGAAAGCGGGGAGAGAAGAAAGGAAGGAGGCGGCTCCGCGGGGACGACGGGCCTGACAGGCGGGGCCGGGTGGCAGCGGGAGCGAGAGCGCGTGCGGCTGACGGGCGGGGCCCGCAGGTCAGAGGTGAGGGAGGAAGTGAGAGCGGGCGGCTGGATGGCCCGCGCGGAGACTCGGCTCATCCGAGCCGTCCACGCGTCGGGCGAGGAGGAGGGAAGGCGGGGCCGCCGGCTGACGGGCCGGGCCCGCTGGACAGCGAGGGAGGGGAGGTGCGGCCTGGATCAGGCCGAGCGGCGACGTGGGCGGATCTGGGCCGTCCACGCGTCGGCGGAGGGAAGGGAGGATTTTTTTTATTTGATTTTAATTTCAGAAAAGGCTAGAAAATTATTTAGGCCTCAGAAAAATATGAAAATACCTCCAAAAATTCCAGAAAAATTCACAGAAGCTCCTGGACATATTTTGGACTAATAAAATTATTTCCAACTACTGTTGATATTTAATTTTCATATTTTGAATTACTTTTTAAATTCTAAAAATAGTTTTTAAATTCCAGAAAATCCAGAAAGGCAAATAAAAGCCAAGTAAAATCCAATTACCTTAAAATAATTAATTTGAATTTAAATTTTTCAAAAAGCCAAATTTTGGGATGTGACAAACCTACCCCCCTTAGAAAGAATCTCGACCCCGAGATTCGGATGGACTGGGAAAAAGGTCGGGGAACTCTTCTTTTAGATCCTCTTCACGCTCCCAAGTTGCTTCCGATTCTGAATGGTTGCTCCACTGCACTTTACAGAACTTGATAACCTTGCTGCGCGTACGGCGCTCTGCTTCCTCCAATATCTTGACTGGATATTCTGGATAGGTGAGGTCCTCCTTCACGTTTATTTCATCTAGAGGCATCTGCTCTTCTGGAACTCTAAGACACTTTCTTAGCTGAGACACATGGAAGACGTCATGCACCTTTGACAGCTGAGGTGGAAGCTCCAACTGGTAAGCAACTTCTCCTCGTTTCGCCACAACAGGAAAAGGTCCAATGAATCTGGGAGCTAGCTTTCCACTGACTCCAAAACGTCTCATTCCTTTGAGAGGTGACACCTTCAAATAAACATGATCCCCAGGTACGAATTCTAAGCTTCTACGTCGATTGTCCGCATAGCTCTTCTGTCTGGTTTGTGCTGTTTTTAATCTGTCCTGGATTAGACGAACTGTTCTTCTGCTTGCTTCACACATCTGGTCCAAACACTTGTCCTTCTCCTGTTTCCTTCCAATACAATGGAGTCCTACACTTTCTGCCGTATAGGGCTTCGAACGGAGACATTTGCAAACTGGATTGATAACTATTGTTGTAGGAGAACTCTGCATAGGGCAAACTCTGATCCCAATTACTCTTGTTTGCCAGTACACAAGCTCTCAACATGTCTTCCAGGATTTGATTTACTCTTTCTGTTTGACCATCTGTCTGTGGATGATAAGCTGTACTGAAGTTTAAGTTTGTGCCCAAAAGTTCATGTAGCTTTTGCCAAAATCTCGAAGTGAACTGGGTTCCTCGATCTGACACAATCTTCTTTGGGATCCATGCAAGCACACAATTCTTGACATGTACAACTCTGCAAGTCTATCCCCGGAGTATGTGGTCTTTACTGGAATGAAATGGGCGACTTTTGTCAAACGATCCACTATAACCCAAATTGAATCGTGCCCTGTTTTGGTTCTTGGTAATCCAGTTATAAAATCCATACCAATTTCTTCCCATTTCCACTCAGGGATCTGCAATGCTAGAAGTCCAGCAGGTCTCTGGTGTTCAGCTTTAATCCGTTGGCATACATCGCACAAGGCTACGTATTCTGCAATTTCTCGTTTCATACTTGACCACCAATACCTTTCCTTGAGATCTTGGTACATCTTGGTACTCCCAGGGTGAATTGAATATCCAGATTCATGGGCTTCCTTCATTAACTCCTTTACCTCTTTCTTTTCAGGTACAATAATTCTTTTCCCAAACCAAAGGGTACTTCTTCATCCTCTGAAAATCCGAGCTTTCCCTTTCTTCATATTATCCTTGATCTCCTGGACATACTTGTCCTCCTTTTGAGCTGCCTGATTTGATCTTCTAAGGTTGGTTGAACTTCCAAAGTGGCTAGGAATCCTTCCTCCACTACTTCTAGTTGAGCCGTTGGAATTCTTCTTGAAGGCAGGCATACTGTCCTTAATCCACAGCTTGGCACATAACTCTTTCTGCTCAAGGCATCTGCTACCACATTAGCCTTTCCTGGGTGATAATGTATTCCAATATCATAATCCTTTATTAACTCAAGCCATCTCCTTTGCCTCATGTTGAGATCGGGTTGAGTAAATATGTACTTCACTTTGTGATCCGTGTAAATTCACACGGTTACCAATCAAGTAATGCCTCCATATTTTCAGTGCATGCACTACGGCAGCAAGCTCTAAATCATGTTGGGTAATTTCCTTCATGGGGTCGCAGCTGCCTTGAGGCATATGCTACTACCTTTCTTTCTTGCATCAGTACACAGCCTAGTCCTGCCTTGACGCATCACAGAAGACTTCGAAATCCTTCCTAATGTCCGGAAGCGTCAACACTGGTGCAGAAGTTAACCTCTTCTTCAGCTCTTGGAAACTATCCTCGCACGGTTTACTCCATTCAAACTTCTTTTCCTTCTTCAGCAACTGGGTGAGAGGTCTTGCGAGCTTGGAGAACCTTCAATAAATCGACGATAGTAACCAGCCAATCCAAGAAAACTTCTGATCTCGGATACTGACTTTGGTTGTGTCCAATTGAGCACATCATTACTTTCTCGGGTCTACGGACACTCCTCCTGCCGAAATCACATGGCCCAAGAAAGCTACTTTCTTCAACCAAAACTCACACTTACTAAACTTGGCATACAACTGATTTCTCTGAGCTTTTCCAAAACTATCCTCAAATGTTCTGCGTGCTCTTCCTCATTCTTGGATATATCAAATATCGTCATCGATGAACACAACCACAAACTTATCCAAATATTCCATGAACACCTTATTCATCAGATTCATGAAGTATGGGGGCATTGGTTAGACCGAAAGACATCACTGTATACTCATATCCATAACGGTAGCAAATGCGGTCTTGGGTATGTTCTGGTCTTACTTCAATTGGTGATAACCTGATCGAAGATCAATCTTAGAGAATACACATGATCCTTTCAACTGATCAAACAGATCATCTATTCTGGGTAAAGGGTACTTGTTCTTGATCGTCACATCATTCAGGATCGATAGTCCACACACATGCGAAGACTACCATCTTTCTTCTTTACTAGCAGTACTGGTGCTCCCCAAGGTGACGAGCTTGGCCTTACAAATCCTTTATCCTGCATCTTCAATTTGTTTCTTAACTTCGCCAAATCATTTGCAGACATCCGATAAGGTCTCTTGGAAATTGGAGCTGTTCCAGGTACTAGGTTGATGACAAATTCTACTTCTGTCTGGCGGCATTCCGGGCAAATCTTCAGGAATACATCTGGGTACTCACACTATAGGTACTTTTTCCAGAGTCACTCCCTTCAACTGTTAACTACCTGCTCTGGGTAGGGATTGACTTATACCTTACTTGAATCCCATCAGAGTTAGTGATTGTAACAGCTCGGTCAGCACAATCTATCTGCCCTTTATACTTGGTTAACCAATCCATTCCAAGTATTACATCTAAACCCTTGGAGTCTATTATAATAAGATTCGCTAAGAACTTAACTCCATTTATATCCACAGTTGCGTAGGCAAACTGTGTTAGTCCTCATTTCCTTTCCAGGGGACTGGACTAGCATGGGGTTCTGTAGTTTACTCACATCCCAATTATACCTTTCAACCACATCTTTTGACACAAAAGAATGCGAAGCTCCAGAATCAAATAATGCTGATGCAATTACTGAGTTGACAAGAAACTTACCCAGAACTACGTCGGGTGCATCCTGGGCTGCTTCCGCGGTCACATGGTTGAGATGCCCTCTGCTCACCACTTGTGGAGTCCTTGGGGTTTGTGGTGCCCCACGGCCTTGACCTGCAGTCGGAGCTCTTGCTGGCGTAGTCCCCAGATTGAAACGAACTGGGGTCCACTGCGGGCGTTTCTGGGGACAGTTGCTGGCATAGTGCCCCATGCTCTTGCAGTTGAAACACTGCACTCCTGCTGCTGAAGTCTTGTTCTGCTGGGGTTGGCCACCATTGCTTGCCCGGGGAGTTTGTGATTTGGGCGGGGTCCTGAAAAGGGAGTCCTTGGCACGCTTGACTCTGAAGGTTTGTGAAAATGAGGTGTGTTGGGGCGAAATCGAGAGCTGCTTGCTCCTTGCTGGACTTGGAACTTCCTCTTCCGAGTTTCGTATAGCTGACGCTGAGCATCTTCTTGGACAAAGGCCTTGTTCACTAGGTGCTGGAAGGTCGAGTAATCATTGGACACCAGCTGCACCTTGAGGTTGGGGTCAAGTCCCTGCGTGAACCTCCAAATCTTGGTCGCCTCCGATGTGACCTCTTCAGATGCATACCTGGACAGTTGGGTGAACTTGTTCAGGTACTCGGAAACACTGAGGTTTCCCTGCTGCAGTTGGTAGAATTCTCTTTTCTTCATTTCCATTATTCCCGTAGGAATATGGGCGGTCGGAAAGCTTCAACAAACTCATCCCAAGTGATGGTTTGTGCATTTTGATGGGCGGCGCGGTAATTATCCCACAGTTAGCAGCGATTCCCTTGAGCTGGTGAGCAGCATATAGCACCTTCTCATTGTCGTTGCACTGGGCTAGGACCAATTTTCTTTCCACATCCTTGATCCAATCATCTGCCTCCAGGGGATCCACTGATCCAGCAAAAGTGGGAGGCCTTGTCCCATGAATTCTCCCAACTTAGACTGGGTGCCTGGTTGGGTGCCTGCTGGGCTGGCTGCACTTGGTTCTAGGCGAGAGCTTGAAGTAACTGCAGCTGCATAGTCATCATCTGCTCCAAGTTGGGGGCCTGAGCGGGAGGTGGTGGAATGTTGTCCTCTGGCTGATTGTTGGCGTTACGGCTGTTGCCAGGGTTGCTCCTTGTGTCACCATCTGAAGTGGTTTAGGATAGCAGAAGGTAAGAGGGAAATAGCAAAGGTAAGAGATTAGGGGAACTAAATCACATCCCAAGCCAACACACAAGAAGAACTAGCAACCACTTAGGGAAAACTTTATTAAAATCAAGATAACTCCATGAATGGCTGTACCACAAGTGCACATAGGCATGGTACAGTCCATCTAGCACCAAAACATAGCATAAAACGTTCTAAAGACGTGGACATTTATTTGGGTACTACTGACTCAAAAAACTACTAATCCTCTCCCAAATACGCGCTCCTCAGGGTCCTCTTCCGGGTCCTCTTCTGGATCCTCCTCCGGGTCTTCCTGGCGCTCCTCACGTGGTGCCTCGAACAGTCACACTCAGCCGAGGGACGGTTTACGACTGGAGGCAGTCGAACGCGAGCGGGAAGGAGAACGCTTGCGCTTCTTGAGAGTGAGACAGGTGGCAGACTGGGGAGTCGCACCTTCTTGCGTGCTGTGAGCCGAGTACGGAGTCCAAGAGTCGAAAAAGGCGCGCGGTTGCAGGGGCGGCGGCTGGTGCAGTGTGAAGACAGCATGTAGTCGGGTACAGCTTGGAGACGTCCCAGTCTAACTCGTCTGTCTGGCTTTGAAGAAGCTGCGCGCGAAGAGTGTCGGAGTGCTGATAGCTGGAAGTAAGAAGCATCCGGAGTTGTCCAATCTCCTCCTGAGCTCTAGCATAAGTGACTACCATCGCCTGGGTGAGCTGCACCTGATGTGACAATCGAGGATCATCAGCTGGAATGTCAAAGGATCTGGATACCTCGTCCTGTCTCGAGGGTTGATGAAGAAGCAAAAAGGGGACTGATGTACATCATCCTTGTGGCAGGTGGCACAACTCGTCAATGGCGAGGCGTGCTTACGTCCTGGACAGCGTCGAAACAGCGGGACCGAGGGTGCTTGATGGGGTATGTGTGGGAGTTGAATTCCTCTTCCCGTGCATACAGGAATACCTCCATCGTCCATGAGTCTCGATCCAGGATACGCGTCTTCCGCCCCTGAAAATGGGCGGCTGACGGTACTCCAAGCACTGCATCAGCTGCCAGAGAAGGCTAGCGAATGCTCCAGCATCCTCTCCATGTGAGTAGTAGTCCCACGGGGCAGAGGATGAACCAGCCATCTACAAAGTTGAGTAAAAGAAAAGATTAGAAAAAGTTTTTAACAAAGGGAGTTAGGGACAAGAATGAGATTCTAAGTAGGAGAGAGTAGAAGTAGAGAAGCTTAACATTTTTAATATACTCTTTTTATAAATGTAAGTCCTTATGGTTTGCCATTCTTAGTCTAGGTCACTCTACAGTCAAAGTGGCTCTGATACCATCTCTGTCGGGCCCCCGGATTTCCAAACCCGGACCCTCTGTGTATTACAGCACTAGTCCCAGATCAAAGCTAGTGCACCACAGTTAAACAAAAATGGAAAACATCACCATCAACGATTTATTACAATAACTTAAGAGTACTGACCGAAAGGTCTCATTATTACAACTGAGGTTTCACTGACCTCGCACACACAAAACAAAGCGGAAGCAAAAGATAACTCGAAGACGACCCATCAATCGCCACAGACAATTGACTGGGGAAGCGCGACCTTGTCCTCCGGGAAGAATCCATCACAGCCACAAGCGAAGCAGTAGTCGTAGTCACCTTCTTGAGCTTCAACTTCCTCTGAGATTTCTTTTAAGTGTAGCATGTGAGTACATAAAGTACTCCGCAAGTCTTGGGAAAATGCATAGATGCAAGGCTTGACAAAGGAAGGCTATATGGTTCTTTTGCACAAAGCAATATTTTAGATTCAATTACTACTAATTATTTTTGAAGGCATCAATTTAATAAAGTAACCGATTTTAACAGAACTAACAATTATTCCCTAGTGAAGGTTCCATCTACCAACACTAGATTAATCTTTTCCACTAAACCAGTTAATATTGCGGGTTACATCCACCCTCTCTAGCTCCAACCGCCAGGATTCCCTTCCGAGAGTTCCCTCCACTCTCGGAATACAAAAACTTTGATTTTAAAACAAAAACCAGAAATCTACCATGTGCATGCATTCCTTGCCCGCCCTTGACCGTGGGCACGGCTATTCATGGAAAAAGGGGAATTGTCGGAGTGGAGAATGTAGTGGACGAGGAGGAATACAATCAATTTGACGAGTTACCTCCTTTTGGAAATGGCATAAGGGTCGACGATGAACAACGTGACAAAAACTAGTTACGTACGCATTGATCATGATGAAGGGCTAATTTTTAAAGGAAATAAGCAAGTACAATAAGAATGTATATGTGAAAATGTGTGATGTAGTCAATTTTGAGATGTATATGTGAAAATGTGTGATGTAGTCAATTTGAGATGTATATGTGAAAATGTGTGATGTAGTCAATTTTGAGATGTATATGTGAAAATGTGTGATGTAGTCAATTTTGAGATGTATATGTGAAAATGTGTGATGTAGTCAATTTTGAGATGTATATGTGAAAATGTATAGGTGTGATGTATTGAGAATGACAAAATGTATTGGCATTTATGTATATGTGATGTATATGTGTGATGTATTTGAGAATGACAAAATGTATCAAGAAACACACTGTGTGAATGCAGCTGGTTGGTGTTGTATATTAATGCAGCTGTTTGGTGGTTGATATGAATGCAGCTGTGTAGTTATTGGTGTTGTCTTAATTGCAACAGCCAGCAAAGGCTTATCACAGACGGTTCTAAACTTAGAACCGTCTGTGATATCATATCACAGACGGTTCTAAGTTTAGAACCGTCTGTGATAGTAAACTATCCAGCCGGTTCTAAGTTTAGAACCGTCTATGATAATCTCCCTACATATACCCTCTGGCTAGGGTTTTCCGTGTGCACTGCAGTTATTCGATTAGATCTAAATCCAGAGCCCGTCGTCGCCGCCGCCTCCCCGAGCCCTCGCCGGCTGCCTCCCCCAGCCCTCGCCGGCCGCCTCCCCGGACGAAGACGTCGCCGCAGCCTCCTCCTCCTTCGTCGCCTCCCCGAGCCCGTCGCCTCCTCCTCCTCCGTCCCCGCGCCTCCTCCTGCGTCGCCGCCTCCTCCTGCTCTGTCGTCGTCGCCGCCTCCTCCTCCTCCGCCGTCCCTAAGGTCACCAAAACCCTAAGGTCATCAAATTCCCTCCCGAGCTTCATGCTTACTGTTAGTGTTAGGGTTGATGCTTGATGCTTCATACTGTTATGGTTAGTTGCTTAGTACATATTTAGGGTTGATGCTTCATGCTTACTGAGAGACCATGTGGTCGTGACTCCATGTGAATGATGAGTAATTGACAAAGGTTTAGGATAGTCGAGTTTGGATTGTGTGGTCGGACCATGTCGTTGCAGGGTGCAATGGGCTAGGTCAGACTTTGGTCAAACTTGGTCGTATGGGTTTAGGACGCCTATTCTTGTTTTCGACAGGTTTGGACTTCATCTGTGGTAAGTGTGATGGAAGTTACGCTTTCATGTATCGAGCGGTGCTATTTGACGTGTTTCTTGTCTGTGTGACTGCAGGACGTCGAGTTGGAGTCGTGGCGAGACACGGTGGACCGGACTAGGCGCAAGTGGCGCTGAGGTCAGAACGGTCGGGATGTGTCGAAGACGACGTGGACTCGAGGTGGTTGCGAGGCGTGCGAGGCAAGGAGCGCGGAAGCTTCCGGAAGGTTGTCGGGCCCCCGGATTTCCAAACCCGGACCCTCTGTGTATTACAGCACTAGTCCCAGATCAAAGCTAGTGCACACAGTTAAACAGAATGGAAAAACATCACCATCAACGATTTGTTACAATACTTAAGAGTACTGACCGAAAGGTCTCATTATTACAACTGAGGTTTCACTGACCTCGCCACACATAAAACAAAGCGGAAGCAAAAGATAACTAGAAGATGACCCATCAATTCGCCACAGGCAATTGACTGGGGAAGCGCGACCTAGTCCTCCGGGAAGAATCCATCACAGCCACAAGCGAAGCAGTAGTCGTAGTCACCTTCTTGAGCTTCAACTTCCTCTGAGATTTCTTTTTAAGTGTAGCATGTGAGTACATAAAGTACTCCGCAAGTCTTGGGAAAAATGCATAGATGCAAGGCTATATGGTTCTTTTGCACAAAGCAATATTTTAGATTCAATTACTACTAATTATTTTCGAAGGCATCAATTTAATAAAGTAACCGATTTTTAACAGAACTAACAATTATTCCCTAGTGAAGGTTCCATCTACCAACACTAGATTAATCTTTTCCAACTGAACCAGTTAATATTGCGGGTTACATCCACCCTCTCTAGCTCCAACCGCCAGGATTCCCTTCCGAGAGTTCCCTCCACTCTCGGAATACAAAAACTTTGATTTTAAAAACAAAAACCAGAAAATCTACCATGTGCATGCATTCCTTGCCCGCCCTTGACCGTGGGCACGGCTATTCGAATAGTTTTACACTCTGCAGAGGTTGTACAACTTTACCCACAAGAGATAAATTATCCTAAAAGTCAACACGCTTCCTTTGGCATGAGACCCAGATAAAATATCACAAAGCCTTTACCTTACTCTAATCTAGCTAGATACCACCCGCTGAGGTTTCACCGCAGGTAGGCTAACTGCCCGAAACGAAGCCCCCTCTTGCGCCATATGAGTACAGTAAATCCCTGTCCCTCACTGTGGATAACCAGTCCATCCCAGGCACCCACTTTCCATGGTGGCACCTAAACCAGACTATCATAAGTTAGTCAGCTAGGTCGTACCCATATAGACTTGTGGTTGTACGGTTAATGCTCAATCTGGACAAACACAAGCGTCGGTCCTTAATTGACTAGGGTGGAACATACACATTACAAGATCTCGTGCTTCCTGCACCAATCCAAACCAACCCATCCACCCTAATCTAAACCAACTTTCACATTTTATTTTTTTTAAAATCACAGTGACAACTCCAATTGCCACTTCCTTAATAAACACAAGGGTTCAACAATAAATCATAATTTTCCCATTTTCAAGATTTTCCAAAGTTATTAGATAGCATGACTAAGCATTATCCTACCATTCTAATATTCACAAAGATTAATATTAATCTCATTATTGAGACAAAGGAAGTTCTAGGGTGACAAGGTGCATGGCAATCAATGTCAAATGAGGGCATAACAAAGTTGGAATAATTTAAAATATTTTAAAACATTTCAAAAGCATAGGTCCAAGATGATCAAAGGAGACTTGCCTTCTTGCAGGGTTTCTGGGTCTTCTTGCTGCAGTGAAAAGGGATCGTCGACAACGTTGGAATCTACGCGAGAAAAGACGAAGCAAACAAAGCAAATAAATACAAACAAAATTCAAATAAAATCCAAAAAATTCAACAGAGGCCATAGTTGGATAGATTATGATTTTAGATGAATTTAGAAATTTGAATGGCTGAATTTGGAGTTAAAATGAGAAAGTTTATGCTCATTTGAAAATCTCAGATTGAATAAATCCAGAAATTAGGAAATTTCTGACAGGTGGGGCCCACTGGAATATTAGATTTTAATTTCTATATTTTTTTATTCTGAGAGACTGACAGGTGGGGCCTACTGAACAGTAACCACTGGCGGTCACTGACATGTGGGTCCCACTGGACAGTGAACCCACTGACTCAACCTCTGACACGTGGGATCCACTGGACTCCGGGCCCACTTGTCAGAGACCAACACAGAGGGGTGGGGCCCAGGCGGCAGTGGCCAGCGCAGACTGGCGGCCGCTGACGTGTGGGGCCCACTTGTCAGCGCAAGATTTTAAAAGAATGGCTCGACCTCAGCGTGCGGAGCCGGGGGCTCAAACGCGCCCCGAGGGAGCCGGGGGAAGGGGGAGATAGCGTTGGTAACCAGTCGGGCGGGGAGGCGTTGCCTACCCAATATGGGTAGGTAACCCTCTTGAGGGATACCTGCGGGAGGTCCGGGCAGAGGTGGTCGGAGACGACGGCGCCGGTGGCGAGGGAGGGCCGGAGAGGTTCGGGCGGTACGTGGAATGTAATCCTGGTGCGGAGGGGGTCCGGTTTGAGGGGTTGGCGAGGCTCGGGGACGAACGGAGATGACCGGCGACGGGGAAGACGGTGGCGCAGCTCGGGTCCTTTGGGCGACGGTGCTCCGGCGGCAGAAAGGGACGGCCGAGGCGTCGATGAGGATCGCACGGGCACGGGGGTGCTCGGAAGGGCGGTGGCTGGCTCTGGGGATGACCGACGCGTCGGCAAAAGCTCGCCGGAGTGCGGCGGAGCTCGGGGAGAGAGAGCGCACGGTGCTGGGGTGCTACAGGGCTTGGGAGAGGAGGTGGAGAGCGCTGGGAGGTGGTGCGGGAAGAGAGAAAGCCGAGGGAGGTATTTATAGGGGCGGAGGAGGAGACACGGGCGCGGGATTGCTCGCCGGTGTGTCGGCCGGAAAAAGGAAGGGAAGGGGGAGAAACGGGAAAGGGGAGGCAGGGAAGGAAGGGAGGCGCGGAGATCGGGGATTTGTTTCCCGGCGGGGCTCGGGGTTGCCAAAACCGGGGAGAGGCAAGGAAGGCAAGGCCGGATCCGGCTCGGATTGGTCGCCGGCGCAAAGAAGGAAAGCGGGGAGAGATGAAAGGAAGGAGGCGGCTCCGCGGGGACAACGGGCCTGACAGGCGGGGCCGGGTGGCAGCGGGAGCGAGAGCGCGTGCGGCTGAAGGGCGGGGCCCGCAGGTCAGCGAGGTGAGGGAGGAAGTGAGAGCGGGCGGCTAGATGACCTGCGCGGAGACTCGGCTCATCCGAGCCGTCCACGCGTGGGCGAGGAGGAGGGAAAGGCGGGGCCGCCGGCTGACGGGCCGGGCCCGCGAGGCAGCGAGGGGAAGGGGAGGGGCGGCCTGGATCAGGCGAGCGGCGACGTGGGCGGATCTGGGCCGTCCACGTGTCGGCCGGAGGGAAGGATTTAGATTTTTTTATTGATTTTTAATTTCAGAAAAGGCCAGGAATTTATTTAGGCCTCAGAAAAATATGAAAATACCTCCAAAATTCCAGAAAAATTCACAGAAGCTCCTGGAGATATTTTGGACTTAACAAAATTATTTGCGACTACTGTTGATATTTAATTTTCATATTTTGAATTACTTTTAAATTTTAAAAATAGGTTTTAAATTCCAGAAAAATTCAGAAAGGCAAATAAAAGCCAAGTAAAATCCAATTACTTTAAAATAATTAAATGAATTTAAATTTTTCAAAAAGCCAAATTTTGGATGTGACAAAGGTGCAGGAGGGGCGAAACGGGAATTTCGCAAGGCTGCACAAGCGGGAGCGGGCTCCGTTGGACGTACGGGCGTAACGAGGCGGAGACCCGTTAGCCAAGCGCTATAAAATGAGAGGAGGGCTGCATGCCCACTAGAGCACTCCAAGAGTTTTTAGGGTTTCCTTTAGTCAAAATACGCTTTAGTGGTTGTTTTGGCTTTAGGCTTTAGTGGTTGAGGGGCAGAGTAGTGTGTGTCCCCTGAGTGTCTCCTACGATGTGTTCTATGTGAGTTCATCCTCCTCCAATCATGTAGTGAGTGGAGTTCTTGAGATGGAGAGGGAGAGGATGAGTTGAGAGTCTTGTAATCATTCATCTGTATTCAATCGTGTCATCGGGACTCCTTGTAATCCCTTTTTGCTTTGGAATGAGAATCTGAATTTTTCTTCTGTTCGTGCTCTCTCTGTTCTTCGTTGCTCCATTTGGTTGATTTCTGAGCTTTTTGATTTTTGAGTTCTTGCTTGTTGGGAAGGCCCAAAATGGTTGCTCTATGATGGGTTAGTGCCACAAGATCATTTGATCGATTTCCCGAAGAGCAAACTTGGTTTAAATCTCAGATTTCAGTTTTGGCCTTCCTCTGTTCATGAACTCAGTTTCTAGGTTTTGGTGCTGTTCCTGATTCTCTTGTTGAGATGGCTTGAAATTTGGAATAAAGAGTCCAGAGGCTATTAATTAGCTACCCTCAAAATTTCATAGCCAAAGGATCAACGGTTGGGGAGTAATTTGGTTTTTGGCTCAGTTCTTGCAAGATTTCAGATTTTTACCCAAATCTGAAATTCTTGTTTCTTGGAGGGTTTTCTTGAAATTGGCTCTTGGCTTAGTCTTCTGGGAGTGTTCCCTAGCTATCTTTAAAGTTTCCCAAGCCAAGAATCCAAGAATCATTGCGAATCTCTCAGTTTTCAGAAAATCCCATTTGCTGTTTTTCTCGAGAGGTTCTACCGCTCCTGGAGAGGTACTACCGCTCAAAGGTACTACCGCTCGGACCAGCGGTACTACTGCTCAGCGGTACTACCGCCGTCTCAGAGGTACTACCGCTTGAGGCCAGAATTTTCCCGATTTGATTTTTCTCGCTTGCTGGTCTCTGTATTTGTGTTTTTCCTGCTGCTGGGGTGTCTTGTGAGCACTGGTCTTCTACCTTCATAGCTCCATAGCTATTGGAGAAGAAGATACGTGTTGGGGGCGATTTTTAGAAAGCGACATTCACCCCCCCTCTGTCGCCATTTCGGTCCAACAATTGGTATCAGAGCCGGTTAGCTCTTCATAGATCTTAACCGGTCTCAAGAGCCATGGCGACGGACAAGTACTCGACCAAGCCGCCCGTTTTCGATGGCATCGATTACCCCTTCTGGAAGAGCCGAATGGAGACATACATCCAGGCTCAGGGGTACGCCATCTGGCGCAAGGTCAAGGTCCGGTTTGCTGTTCCTGCCGATGAGAACATCAATGCTGGGAATATGCATGATGTTGAGGCAAACGCTAAGGCAAGGAACATCATATCCAGGGCCTGAGTCGTAGCGAGTTTGACCGCATATCTCATCTTTCGTCCGCCTTCGATATTGGGAGACCCTCGATGCATACCATGAGGGCACCACCCAGATAAGACGGTCGACAGGACCAGTTCAAGCGAGATTACAACAATTGAATGCTGCTGGTGAGTCCCTGATGAGTTTTTCGCGTTTTCACAAGATCTGAGCAACCTCCGAGCGGTCGGTCTCACATACCCCGACTCGGACAACGCTCGTCAGATGCTCGCTGCACTCGATCTTCGTGTTTGGGAGATGAAGGTGACACCATCAAGGACACACGGACCTCTCGACTTGACTCTTGATGCGCTGTACTCGCCTCAAGACTCACGAGATTGACATTGTCTCTCAAGTCGAAGTCACAGTCGATGGCTTAGTCACCGATCCCAGTTCGGCTTCTGGTCCTCTTCTGATTCTTCTTGCGGTTTCTCCCTTGCTGCTCTCTGTGACATAACTGATGATCAGTTAGAGCAGCTTGCGGATGATCAGCTGGCCCTCCTTGCTCGAAGATTCTCCCATGCTTACAAGGGAGGAGGGACAGAAAGAGAGGAGGACCCGTGATTTGCTTCGAGTGTGGTGGCCCCAACCACATTCGGGCAAACTGCCCCAAGCTGGAGAAGGGCAAGAACGACTACGGCGGTTCGGGCAAGAACGACTACACCGACAAGAACCGCAACAAGAAGCCTCCAGCTCAGACGCCGGGAAAGAAGAAGTTCCGCAACTTCGGGAAGGCCAAGAAGCTCTTCCACCGCGTCCTCACCGCCTTCGACGACCTCGACCTCAGCGAGGTGGAGGGATGGAGCGACGACGACGGGACGGGTGACCAAGAGCCCAAGGATGGCGGCGACGACTTCTCCGGCATGTGCTTCATGGCCCTCGAGGGCGAACTCAGCGACAGCGAGCTGTACTCCGACTCGGACGAGGTATGCCCCACCTACGACCAGCTCAATCATGCTTTTCTTAAGCTAGGTGGATTTCATGCTAGAGCTAGGGCTAGGTGTACTGAGTTAGAGAAGGAAGTAGATAGACTGTCACGGGAGATTACTTCTCTTACATCTGCTCCCTCGTGACGACTGTGATACATGCTCTGCTTGCTGGGTGACATGGAGAAATTAAGGACCTCGCATGATAGTTGTCCTCCGAGCTTGATACTGTTAAGGTGGAGAATTAGTCTGCTTGCTGAGTTAGAGTTGAGTAGGATGCTTCTATTCATCTACTACTGATGAGACTACTTCCCACCTCATGTGAGGATAAGGACATTGCTTAGAGGACCTTATACCATGCTGCTTGATCTGCCCGAGTTGTGAAAATTGCAATAATTGAAGATGAACCTAAAACGGGCAGATCACAAGATTGCTGAGTTGCATGCTTCTTTACTTGAGCCTATTGATTCTTGAACTGTCCAAATTAACTGCTGAACTTGAATCTGTCTCAAAACAGTTTCAAGAAATGATTGACAAAACAAAAATGGCTCAGTTGCGACTAAGGATCCTGTTAGCTCACCATGCATTAGTTGTGATAAACTAAAACTTGAACTCGTTGCTTTGAATGAAAATGTGTGAAGCTAACTAAGGACTTACTAGAGAAGCCACAATCTTGTGATGTGATTGCTGAGGAGGGGGAGAAGCCCCAGGGTAAGGAGAGACGCTAGCGACGGAACCAACCTGCTAGTAGTAGGACTGTCCTCAGAGTCGGCTGTGCGTGCACAAGCCATTCTTCCTCTGCTGTTGGTTCTTTCTGCTCCCTTACCTCTGCTGTTCCCTCTTCTCCCTGCTCTTCTTGCACCTCTCTCTTTCGGGAGTGTCAGTACCTTATGAACACTCTCGAGAGATTTGTAGGCGGCAAGAAGAAGCTTAATCTTATTCTAGACCAATCCAAGATTTGCAAGTTCAATCAAGGTCTAGGATATGATTTCTATGAGGATATGAGGAAGCATCCACCTGCTATTCTCAGACCCATAGTAGGAGGTGTGATCGAGGTGAGCCCAGATCTGATGAGGTAAATTCAAATCAGCGGGCTTTGTCCAAGGGATCTCTGACAGCAAGGTGATTCCACCTTGCTTCGGCCTCTCAGAAGGCGAAGCCTCTTCGTGCTACTTCACCTCTCAGAAGGTGAAGTACCACTGCACCTTCTGTCAGAAGGATGGCACTCGATCGAGAGATGCTTCAGGCGCGCCAAGATGCGCGTAGAGACCGTGCAGAGCACTTAGGCGTATTCAGGGTCAGCCCCAGATCCTGAGTGCACCTAAGACTAGCACGAGGTCTAGGTTTGCTTCTGACGGGTTTGGGCAGCATCGAGGACTTGGTTTTTCTGAGTCTTCTGTTTTCGTCCTCATGCTGCTCCGGGTCGTGACTTCCGCCGTCCTGAGGGTACATCTCGTTTCCCCCGTCGAGACAGTTACCCGCGGCGTGATCAGCGTGTTGCCGGTGTTCCGACTCGCTCTCCCGTAGCAGTCGGACCCCGCAACAGCTTCAGGTCTGCTCACAGACCTTCTGCTTTGAGTCAGAGAGCGTAGGGTAGATAGAGGTCAGTCGTGCTTGACTACTTCTGCTGCTCGACGTGTTGTTCAGTATTGGGTGCCAAAATCACTCTTGATTTACCCCAGTACTGAGACTTTACTCTCTGTTTGACTCAGGTTCGCCGGGCAGGGAAGGGAAAGGTTTGGCTGTAGACTCCGGTGTTCACGACACATGACCGGAGATTCCCGTTGGTTTTCTTCCCTTGCCCGTGCTCCAGGTGATGAGACGATCACCTTCGGAGATGCTTCATCTGGGCGCGTCATCGCCAAAGGTACTGTGCGCATTAATGATTCTTTCATTTTGAAAGATGTTGCCTTGGTTAGTAAGCTGCAGTACAATTTGCTTTCAGTTTCTCAGCTTACCGATGACGGTTTCGAGGTGAGCTTTAAGAAAAACAATTGCAAAATTCTTGATTCTTCGGGTAGTCTGGTTTGCGGGATTTCTCGTTTGGGAGGATCTTTCGTGCTGATTTTTCTGAGTCTTCTGGTGATCCTCTCAGGTGTTTAGTTGCTTCTGAGTCCCGCGACCTTTCTTCTGGCATAGGAGACTTGGTCATATGGATTTGACCATTTGACCCGAGTTAGCGGCCACGATCTCATTCGTGGTCTGCCGAAACTCAAGATGGTCAAAGATCTTGTTTGCGCTCCATGCCGGCACGGCAAGATGGTTGCCGCTTCTCACCCTCCGGTCACAGTTACTATGACCGATGCACCGGGACAGCTGCTCCACATGGACACAGTTGGACCAGCTCGAGTGCAGTCAGCAGGAGGGAAGTGGTATGTTCTTGTTGTGGTCGATGACTTCTCGAGGTATTCTTGGGTGTTTTTCTTAGCCTCGAAGGATGAGACGTTTTCACATTTCCGAGGTCTTTTCAGTAGGCTTTCTGTTGAGCTCCCGGGTGCCTTACGAGCGATCCGCAGTGACAATGGCACGGAGTTCAAGAATTCCTACTTCGAGAGTTTCTGTGGTGAGACAGGTGTAGAGCACCAGTTCTCTTCTCCGCACGTCCCACAGCAAAATGGCGTTGTGGAGAGGAAGAACCGTACCTTGGTCGAGATGGCCAGGACGATGCTTGATGAGTACTCTACACCGCGGAAGTTTTGGGCTGAGGCTATAGCCACCGCGTGCCATGTCTCAAATCGAGTTTTTCGGGCACACTTGCACCGCACTTCTTATGAGTTGAGATATGGGCGAAAGCCCAGCGTCTCTCATTTTCGTGTTTTGGTTGCAAGTGCTTTATTCTGAAGTCCGGGAACCTAGACAAGTTCGAGTCACGTTCTTGTGATGGATCTTTCTAGGTTACTCGCCTTCTTCGCGGGCTTATAGGGTCTGGAACTGCGAGTCTAGCAAAATGGTAGAGACCTGTGAGGTGACCTTTGACGAGGCCAGTCCGGGGACTAGGCCGATATCTCAGGTTCTTTAGAGCAGTCCGAGACCATCTTGTGGATGATGAGGACGATGGAGATGAGGGTTGTCTACCTGATCCAGTCCCTCATCCACCCCTTGAGGTGCCGTCTTCCACCGCACCTCGAGGTGATCAGCCCATGCCTTCTGCTTCTCTGGAGCTAGTGGCTCTGTTCCTACCTCGTCAGCTCACGAGGTAGAGGCCACTTCTTCATCTCATCCTGGACCTCCTAGACATATCCAGAAAGCTCATCCTTCAGAGCAGATCATTGGAGACCTTTCGAGCGTGTTACCCGCTCAAAATCTGGCTTATCTCAATTCTGTCTCCATTCTGCTTTCATTGCCTCCTTTGAGCCCAAAGATGTTTCTCATGCTTATCTGATGAGTCTTGGGTCAATGCCATGCATGAGGAGCTAGAAAATTTCGAGAGGAACAAGGTCTGGTCGCTTGTCGAGCCCCCGCGAGGTCACAATATTATTGGGACTAAGTGGGTGTTCAAGAACAAGCAGAGCGAGGATGGAGTGGTTATTCGAAACAAGGCTAGACTGGTAGCTCAGGGGTTCTCCCAGGTTGAGGGTCTAGATTTCGAGGAGACCTTTGCCCCTGTAGCTAGACTTGAGGCCATTAGAATCCTGCTTGCCTTTGCAGCTTCTAAGGGTTTCAAGCTTTACCAGATGGACGTCAAGAGTGCCTTCCTAATGGTTATTGAGGAAGAAGTCTACGTCGACAGCCTCAGGTTTCGAAAACCCCAAATACCCAAACCATGTCTTCAAGCTTTCCAAAGCGTTGTATGGACTTAAGCAGGCCCCAGAGCTTGGTATGAGAGGCTTAAGTCCTACTTGTTGAGTCATGGGTTTGAAATGGGTAAAGTGACAAGACCTTGTTCATCCGCCGGCATGGCATGACCTTCTGCTCGTCCAGATCTATGTCGATGACATATCTTTGGCGGCTCTTCCCATACTCTGGTTTCACAGTTCTCGGATGTCATGAGCACCGAGTTTGAGATGAGTATGATGGGGAGTTGACCTTCTTCCTTGGCTTCCAAATCAAGCAGACTCGGGAGGGTACATTTCTTCATCAAGGAAAGTACACTCGTGACCTCCTGAGACGCTTCGACATGAGTGATGGTAAGCCTGTGTCAACTCCCATGGCTTCTACAGCCTATCTTGACCCAGATGAGGATGGCGAGCCAGTTGATCAGAAAGAGTTCAGAAGTATGATCGGCTCCCTTCTTTACCTCACTGCCTCGAGACCAGACATACACTTCTCGTGTGTCTGTGTGCTCGTTTTCAGGCTTCTCCTCGCGTATCTCACCGCCAGGCGGTGAAGCGCATCTTTCGGTACCTTCGAGCTACCATTGACTATGGTATCTGGTACTCTTCCTCATCCTGTCTTTCCTTGAGAGCCTTTCGGATGCAGACTTTGCTGGCTGTAGGATAGATAGGAAGAGCACTTCTGGCACCTGCCAATTCATTGGCACTTCTCTCGTTTCCTGGTCTTCGAGGAAGCAGTCCGGTGTTGCACAGTCCACGCAGAGGCCGAGTACGTTGCTGCAGCCAGTTGCTAGCCAGGTACTTTGGATGGCTTCGACCCTGCGGGACTTTGGGTTAGTTAGACAGTGTTCCACTCTTTTGTGATAACACTTCTGCGATTAACATTGCTAAGAACCCAGTGCAGCACTCTCGGACCAAGCATATGATATCGTTCACTTCCTTAGAGACCATGTAGAGAAGGGTGACATAGTGCTCCAGTTTGTGGAGAGTGACCACCAGTTGGCTGATATCTTCACCAAGCCTTTGGATAGTTCGAGGTTTTCAGCTCTGCGGGGAGAGCTTGGGGTGGTTTGTCCTTATGGACTGTAGTGAGGGGGAGTTTTT
Source organism: Dendrocalamus latiflorus (assembly GCA_017311315.1). Lineage (NCBI taxonomy): Eukaryota > Viridiplantae > Streptophyta > Magnoliopsida > Poales > Poaceae > Dendrocalamus > Dendrocalamus latiflorus. Next base: position 350,350 of record CM029657.1, on the reverse strand, counting down.
TACTGCTTTACTATATTGATTATGCTTCTCTCATTTCTGTTGCATTGCATCGGGTGCATTGGGTTAGTCCTTCTAGCATAGGTTAGAGTGCTTCTCTGTCTAGTTGTTGCTTAGACTTCTTCTCATCTTTCCAGGTGCTCTATTAGCGCTTCTTATCTCACTAGGTTGAGCTCACTCACTTCAGGTTCTAGCGAGGGTTGGGCCACCCTCGGGTAGACAGGGTACGTGTTTGCTCTCTAGTGTGTTTACGTCTAATAGTCCTGGAGTCATATGGGGTAGATGAGAGTCAGTCTGAGCCATAGTTCTCTATATCTTATCTATGCTTTAAGGACTGCCTGTTTGCTGTTTTCTTTGCCAGCTTCTCGATTTATTGCTTTGGTTCAGGGGAGTTCATTTGGGAGCTTCTGGAGCTTAATATTGACTTAACTCAACTTGAACTAAAAGTTGCATCTATGTTGAGGGGGAGCTGGACTTTCTTGCATTTTCAGCATTCTAGCATTGTAATCAATCTGCATTGAGCCTTGATTATTATCCTGTTATGACATGCTTCAATGCTTTACACCTTGCCATGACTTGTGCTTAGCTTGCTAGATTTATCATGACTTCATATGTGTAGACTAGCTTTTGCCATGATAAGTTAATTAAAATTGCTCAACTTGAATTAAAACTTGTCATGCTAGCATTTGAGTTAGTCTTCTTGAGCTATCCTTTATGATTCATGCCATGTCAATAGGCTAAGTTGAGCGTTGAATCTCTATTGAGCCTTAGTTTGAGCTGTTTTAGTCTCTTGATGATACATGAGTTAGTACAAATGTTAAAAAGCAAAAAGATCTCTTTTGTGCGAAAAAACTGATTTCACCAATTCTTTCTCATGAGACGGCTTGCCATTGCACTAGGCATGAACTCAGGGGGAGTTTTGGATGACCTAGACTATCTTCTTAAGCTTCTGCTTGGAGTAGTCGCATAAGGCTTGAGATCTAGCACATGATAAACAAAAATTGGTTGGAAACAACCATGCTTTCAAAAGAAAATATGTTTTGTGCTCAATTTGCTTAAGCTACAAAAAGAACCAAGTACTTAACCAAATGTTTCAATCTTGAGCTATAGCACTCTATTTGGACTCAATTAGCTTCTTGTTCCGCTTAGCTTATTGACATGGCCTGCATCATCCTTGGATATCTCTAGTTAGACTTTGCTCATTGATGACTTGACTTGCTCACTAAATGCATTACATTTCAGATTGTCATCTATGTGCTCTAGCTGGCTTATATATATGTTGTCATGATCTAGATAGCGTTTTATTGAGTTATGGCTTGGTGTATTACATTATGGTCATTATGGATAATTCTCATGGCTCTAAATGCTTAAATAAACAAACTTCAGCCATATTCATCCATTGACATGTCATATTCTCTCTATTGCATCTTGATGTGTTTATTGCCAAAAGGGGGAGAATAGAGAAGAAAAAGTCTGTTGGGAACAGTTTAGAGCTTTGGAGATCAATTTGCTCTTTCAGTTGTTGCTCTAGTGTTCCTTCTGTCGACATGGTCATTAGCTTCATTCCTTCTTTGGACCATGTTGGATTCTTCAAATCAAACTCAACTTAATGCTTTTTCTGAGTTTGTCAATATACTCATCAAGGGGAGATTGAGAGACCATGTGGTCGTGACTCCATGTGAATGATGAGTAATTGACAAAGGTTTAGGATAGTCGAGTTTGGTTTGTGTGGTCGGACCATGTCGTTGCAGGGTGCAATGGGCTAGGTCGGACTTTGGTCAAACTTGGTCGTATGGGTTTAGGACGCTATTCTTGTTTTCGACAGGTTTGGACTTCATCTGTGGTAAGTGTGATGGTATTTACGCTTTCATGTATCGAGCGGTGCTATTTGACGTGTTTCTTGTCTGTGTGACTGCAGGACGTCGAGTTGGAGTCGTGGCGAGACACGGTGGACCGGACTAGGCGCAGGTGGCGCTGAGGTCAGAACGGTCGGGATGTGTCGAAGACGACGTGGACTCGAGGTGGTTGCGAGGCGTGCGAGGCAAGGAGCGCGGAAGCTTCCCGGAAGGTGCAGGAGGGGCGAAACGGGAATTTCGCAAGGCTGCACAAGCGGGAGCGGGCTCCGTTGGACGTAGCGGGCGTAACGGGGCGGAGACCCGTTAGCCAAGCGCTATAAAAGGAGAGGAGGGGCTGCATGCCCACTGAGCACTCAAGAGTTTAGGGTTTCCTTTAGTCAAAAAGGCTTTAGTGGTTGTTTGGCTTTAGGCTTTAGTGGTGAGGGGCAGAGTGTGTGTCCCCTGTATCTCCTACGAGTTCTATGTGAGTTCATCCTCCTCCAATCATGTACTGAGTGGAGTTCTTGAGATGGAGAGGGAGAGGATGAGTTAAGAGTCTTGTAATCATTCATCTGTATTCAATCGTGTCATCGGGACTCCTTGTAATCCCTTTTTGCTTTGGAATGAGAATCTGAATTTTTCTTCTGTTCGTGCTCTCTCTGTTGTTCGTTGCTCCATTTGGTTGATTTCTGAGCTTTTCGATTTTCGAGTTCTTGCTTGTTGGGAAGGCCCAAAATGGGTTGCTCTATGATGGGTTAGTGCCACAAGATCATTTGATCGATTTCCCGAAGAGCAAACTTGGTTTAAATCTCAGATTTCAGTTTGGCCTTCCTCTGTTCATGAACTCAATTTCTAGGTTTTGGTGCTGTTATTGATTCCCTTGTTGAGATGGCTTGAAATTTGGTATGAAGAGTCCAGAGGCTATTAATTAGCTACCTCAAAATTTCATAGCCAAAGGATCAACGGTTGGGGAGTAATTTGGTTTTTGGCTCGGTTCTTGCAAGATATCAGATTTTTACCCAAATCTGAAATTCTTGTTTCTTGGAGGGGTTTTCTTGAAATTGGCTCTTGGCTTAGTCTTTTGGGAGTTTCCCTAGCTATCCTAAAGTTTCCCAAGCCAAGAATCCAAGAATCATTGCGAATCTCTCAGTTTTCAGAAAATCCCATTGCTGTTTTTCTCGAGAGGTACTACCGCTCCTGGAGAGGTACTACCGCTCGGACCAGCGGTACTACCGCCCGTCTCAGAGGTACTAACCGCTTGAGGCCAGAATTTTCCCGATTTGATTTTTCTCGCTTGCTGGTCTCTGTATTGTGTTTTTCTTGCTGCTGGGTGTCTGTGAGCACTGGTCTTCTACCTTCATAGCTCCCATAGCTATTGGAGAAGAAGATACGTGTTGGGGGCGATTTTAGAAAGCGACATTCACCCCCCCCCTCTGTCGCCATTTCGTCCAACACTTTCTGCAGTGTTTAGGGTTGATGCTTGATGCTTCATACTGTTATGGTTAGTTGCTTAGTACATATTTAGGGTTGATGCTTCATGCTTACTGTTAGTGTGTAGGGTTGATGCTTGATGCTTCATACTGTTATGGTTAGTTGCTTAGTACATATTTAGGGTGATGCTTGATTCTTACTGTTAGTGTTTAGGGTTGATGCTTGATGCTGGTACATATTACATTGGTACATTGTTTACTGCAGTAGCTTAATTATTGCTATTTGGTACATATTACATTGGTACATTATTTACTGCAGTAGCTTAGTTTATTTGCTATTTGGTACATATTACATTGGTACATTGTTTACTGAAGTTGCTTAGTTTACATTGTACATATTACATTGCTTGTTGTGTTAGTATATAGTATATAGTATATATATATAGTATAGGCACATAACCCCTCTCTGTCCACATCACCCCCTCCCTTCTCCCCCTTCCCTCTACTCCTCTCCTCTCTTCCTAACATTGAGCATCATGTTTCACTTTCTTGCTTCCTCATCTTATCATGTGCAACCCTACATTTGAGAGGACAAATTAACCAATCAAGGAAGAGTATATGATCAAAGGGCATGAAGCAAGTAACACATTCTAGTGTATCTGGATAAAGAAATCTTGCGATTATTGCAAAAGATACATTGACCATTGGGTGGAAAGAAATACATTGTGTCGTCAGGCTAATGACTGCCAATTCGAAGCATAGCATAGCATCCGAGGCACATTTGAGGCCTGCAGCTTTGTCTTGAAGAATGCCAAGAGCTGTCTTCAGATGTGGCATTCCTCAAACTTAAATTATGAATCTTATTCCATAACCCATCTGAAGATCAGCTCTTGGCATTCCTCAAGACACAGCAGCAGGCCTCGGATGTGCCTCGGATGCTATGCTATGCTTCGAATTGCAGTCATGCGCCTGACGAAACAGTTGATCTTTCCACCCAAATGCTCCATGTATCTAGACAAAAAACAGCAAATGAAGCAAGTGACATACTATAGTGTTCCCGTTCAATGAACCGGATACACTAGTTTGTGTCATTTGCTTCATAGACCTTTGTTTAGGACTTTGCTATTTGGTTCATAGTATTAGCAACTAAAGTAGGTGTTAGGATAGACACTTCACCCCCTCTCTATGTGATAACTTTCTCATCTTATCCTAATAGACCCACAAAATGAGCAACATGTCACCCGCGCATTCTTCATAGAACTTTGTTTAGAGACCTTGTAGTAATAGTATTACAAAATTCAAGGCAATTTTAGTACAAAGTTCAAAAAAAAGAAATTCCCAGATTCTTCGGTGAGCAGCCGACATAGCCGACTTCTTTGGTGAGCGGACTATCCATCTGCTTCTTCCCACTCCTCTTCATCTCTGGTCTCTGGATCACGTACGCCAGTAGCGATGATTCAACTGAATCATCGCTACTGGCGTACGTGATCCAGAGACCAGAGATGAAGAGGAGTGGGAAGAAGCAGATGGATAGTCGCTCACCGAAGAAGTCGGCTATGTTGGCTGCCACCGAAGAATCTGGAATGTCTTTTTTTGCACTTTTGTAGTAAAATTGCACTGAATTTTGCGGGAAAAGAAGGACTTGATACATTGGTACATTGGTAAGATAGGCACATCACCCCCTCTCTATGTCCATATCACCCCGTCCCTTCTCCCCCCCCTCTACTCCTCTCTTGTCTTGCAATTCAATATGATTACTTATATCTTATCTAATAGACCCACAAAATGAGCAAATTCACCGCGCATTCTTCAACATCATCGCCAGAGGCGTCCGCTCCAACATCAAGACGCCAAGGAAGAGGGCTATCAAAGAAGCCTGAGGGCCGACATATCATCTCAGCGGTGAATGCGTCTGGGGTCCCTATCCTTCCTCAAAAAGTAGTAAACGCATTCCGAACCATGGTCGGAGTAGTTGCACGACAACGAATTGAGATCACATACAATTCGTGGAAGAACGTGCCTGACACTCGGAAACGTGAGCTGTGGACCGAAATTTTGGCATCGTTCGAGTTCCCAGAAGAACACCTGGACGCTGTGCACACAACAAACCTACAAAGTGGCGTGCAAAGCATGGAAGAACTTCAGAGCACGCTTGTCAGGAAAATACGTGGAGATGGACGAAAACGCCTGTTCATAAATACCCATTCCTGGAACCACAATGGGAAGAGTTCAAGGCGATGAAAACGACCGAAGATTTCAAAAGTACAAGTGTGGCGCACAAGGCCCTCCAGGCAAAAAATACACACCTCACAGACTTGGCACAGCTGGGTATGCGGGTAAAATCCCGCAGTGGAGGAAGGAGGATGAGCTGGCAGCTGCACAGGACATCGCCCCGCCGTTTTCCATATCCCGGATGACTGCGCTCGAAATTGGATTAGAGCAAGGTCATCTACAACGACATCAGGGGACGTCACCTTTCGAAACCCTGCAGACCAGCAAGTGACGAGCGCCTGGTAAGATATCGATCGAACTACGTAGCTTGTAATTACTCCACAACTTCGTACGAATTGAAATGACATGTCGTGCTCTTGCAGGAAGAGCTGAGTTTCAATCTACCTGGGATCATTCCAGGGAACAAGGGAGAATGATATGCTCTCCGTGGCCCTGGGAAACAAGGAGCACCCGGGCCGTACGAGAGGCCTTGGGCTTTACGTTCCTTGGAAATATGGTTTCCAAGATGACTCCGACATGTATCGGCGCAGGAAGAGAAACAAAGCCGAGCGTGACGCACAGCTACGAGAAGAGATCAAGGAATCTCTTAGAGAGGAGCTATTAGCTCAGATGGCTGATGTAATCAGAGATGAGGTGCAGAAACAGGCAGAAAGTCAGCAGGCCGCCACCGCCGCTCCTGTGCTAGCTAGCCCGCACAACCGTCCGAGTAGCTGCGCGTCCAATCCGACGCAAACCCAGTCCAAAATTCCTGTGGACGACATCCTGGTAATAATTATTACCTCTCGAATGCTTGCTCCATTGGTAGGCCTATTCGAGTAGCTAATTTTGTATCGTTATGTAGGAGCCTACGACGTGCAGGCTCCAAGTGAGATATGGCTCCATTCCCTTGTACGCTGCTTGGGGCCAGGCATATTTGTCTGGTATCGGGCCATGGTGCACGGTCAAGCTTTAGCGCCAGGCTTCGCAAAGTTAATGTGGATGGTGTGTATGCCAATTTTGAGGTGGTCCCGCTACCCAAGCCCCCCAACGACGAGATCGTGAATCTAGGACAGGCCATTGGAACATTCATCCAGTGGCCCGAATGCGACATATCCCTGGAGGCTTCTTCACCAGTTGGCAGGACCAGAAGTGCAGTGCGAACCACAGCAACTTGCACTGGTGCCATCTCCACACGGGCAGTGCGAACCACAGCTACCTGCACCAGTGCTATCTCCACGGGTGCTACTCTCGCCAGAGCAACTTGCACCGTCTATACCATTACAGTCGACTAGCATAAAGTCGACCGAAATCGAGGCAGTGGCCAGAGCAAATCAAAGACGAAGGATGATGACGATATCCCGTCCATGCCATTGGCCCGCAAATTCGTGCTAGGTGAGCCGATGGTATTCCAGGAAGAGCTCCCAAAACTAGGACTTGGTTGCCAAAGATTCCACCTTTGGTATATGGAAACAGTCCAATAAGCCAGAGGCATAACGGCGCTCAGGTATCACTGTCAAATTCAAGCTGGAACATTTCTTGCACGAAGCTCAGGATTGTGTCTTCGCGGTGACCTTTGACGATATATTTGAACTTTTCACGCTCAACGCTCTCGACGCCTCACTCGTTCGATGCTGGACGCTGTAAGTCTGTACAATCACAGTCTCTGTTCACGTAATACCGATATATGTCACAATTTGTTGTTTCTGTGTTATATATAGATTCATGCTGACCGAAACTCGATCATCGAAATCACAAATTGGTTTCCTGGACCCACACTTGGTCGCCATTGATACCATCATCGAGAATGCATCCTTCGTCGAGGACTATATTACAAAAGCACTGGTGGCTCACCAAGATAAGGAATTTGTTCTTATGCCATACAATGAGGAATTCCATTGGATTTTAATTGTAATTATACCAAAATGGAACAAGGCTATATACCTTGATTCTCTAAGTAAGAACAAATCCAAGTACACAGCTATCGCCCAAATACTCGATAGGTACGTACATTGTACATTGTACTCTTTCCTTCCTTCCGAATGACTAATCTAACTTTTTCGAATAACGAAGGTCGTTCGCCACATACGTTCAACAAACACGTGACTCGACGACAGGGGCCAAGGCCTTCAAACATGATCGCAGTTTCGGGTATTCGCTAGCTACACATTAATTAATCATATACAACACATAGTAGTAATGGCACTTGATTTAAACACATTCTTTTTTGCAGTGCCACCAGCAGCAGCCGGGCAACACGTGTGGATACTACGTGTGCCACCATATGAGACTACTTCTCGATTCCACCAAGATCACCAATTCTAAGGTTTGTTAATCTTCCCACATTATTTCATACATGTCAAGTTATATATGCGCGCGTTGATATTCCTATCGACAGGCTGCGTCCATCTCTACATCTGCATTGAAACAGCCGGATTTTGCAAAAAATTCGAGGAGAGCTCATTTGGTTTTGTGGACAAAAGTCGTAAGATCAGATGGAGAGTTCCACTGCCCAGAATGATTTTTTATTGTAATTCTAAGTGCAAATGCAGTGTACATCTTTTACAATTGTGTATTGTTAATGGATATTTATTTCAATTCAATGAATGATTTGCGAAATGGATGCTTTATGTTTGTGAAATGAAGTGTGTTGTCAATTGGATGTTTTATGTCTGTGAAATGAATTGAGATGTGAAATGTATCTGAAATGAAATGAGATGTGTCAATTGCATATGTTTTATGTCTGTCATTATCTGCTTGTTTCAGAGGGCATGGCTAGCATTTCCTGAGGCTAGCCAATAAACAGAAATATATTTAGGGGTTGAAGGGAATATCATAGACGGTTTTGAGTTAAAACCCGTTTGTGATAGCTGATAATCACAGACGGTTTGCGTTAAAAACCGTCTGTGATGACCAAAATCACAGACGGTTTTTACTTAAAAACCGTCTGTGATGATCAGTATCACAGATGGTTTTTAACTAAAAACCGTCTGTGATTATCAGTATCACAGACGGTTTTAAACGCAAAACCGTCTGTGATTATCAGCTATCACAGACGGGTTTTAAGCAAAAACCGTCTGTAATAGCTGATAATCACAGACGGTTCAAAAACCGTCTGTGATGACCTTCGATTTATCACTGACCCATAAATACAGACGGTTCACAAAACCGTCTGTGATGACGATTTCGAACCGTCTGTGATGACCTTTCTGTAGTAGTGTAGGCAACAGATATGAAATGTCTCTGGTGAAACGAGTATGATTAGGTGTAGATCCATTATCTTCGTTTCTGAATAGAAAGTAGTTAGAATATTTTCTTTTCTAAGATTATGATATTCGAGCCCTTTGAGGCTTTGTAATAAACTTTAGTTCTATGTAGCGATATTCTTATAATGTCATGTTTGTCTCTAATTATTGTTTTACTACAATACTATGACAGGCTTATTATTCGTTTGGGCGATGTTCTATCAGCTAAACGAATACTACCACATGGTACGAGGCATGCTATTGTAGTCTTATTTATTATGCTACGACTTCAATGCACTTATGCATTTTGTGGATCTATCTGGCCGGTCGGTCATTAGTATATAATACGCTAAGTACCAACCTTTTCACATATTTATTAGCTTATGATGCATGCATTATATTGCTGTATGGACGTGTTACCAATGTCGTGGATGTGTGTAGTAGCTATTGAAATATGGTACCAGTACAAATAACCCACGAGGTACTAAGGAAATCCAGAGCCTGATACATTTATTACAGAGACTTATATCATGCAATTCCTCGTATCGTTAGTAAGCTACTGTGCTAACCGTTTGTGAATTAAACTTGCTAATAAAATGTTATGGCTACAACAGAAAAAAATTCTAATACCAAAAAGAAACCTATATTTGTTGGCTATGGCAATAGTGGGCTTAGCCACTACGAAGTGGGTGCACGTGGCATGGTATGGGCACATTCGTCTGACCACTAGTTGAGGAAGTTATTCTAAACTCATCTGCATAATAGGATATATCCCCTAAGTAGAACATTGGAATATTTATTCTACCCTTATCTCATATACAATCCAGTAAAATCTACAACAAACTCTAGTAAAACATCCTGTAAATGTAAATGGACAACATAGTAAATATACTATACAACTTGCAGAAATTTGAATGCATCTGGGCATAAAATGACAGTTTTAAGCTTATATACCATAGGTACATACATCTACATCACATATGGATCGCATCAATTAAATGTTGAGATATGACCGGTTAGGTTAGGTACACATATATTGGTTAGAGCGAGACATCTAAATCACATCAATCAAATCTGGAGATACGACTGGCTATGTACGGGAATAAGAGACAGAGCAAACAATAACGTTTGGTTGTCTAGGCAAATATTATCTTTAATTCCTCTGATAGCAAAATTATAATTGACGATAAACCTAAATGCTCGTCTGATGAGGCTACGCCCATGGGAGTAGCCATAGAGCCTTGCGCAAGTCATCAACTACAAGTATTTACCCGCACCACAAGTCCCGCGCTAGCCATATTCTCGGAGAAGAAACCGTACGTATATGCATCAACTACAAGTATTTACTCCACCAACCATTTTGAATATTGAAGAGGGTAATTTTGTAGCGCACAGGCATACCCAAAACTTTTTTTTGTGGACGACGGTAGTAGTGTGAACTAGGATACACAGCACTCCTCTGCTTGCTCTAATATGTAAATTTAGGCTTTGCAATTTTGTACAGATAGTATACACCTATATAAATAAATATCATTTTTATAATACTTGTACAGCCTTAGACCAACTTGACATTGGCTTATGTCCCCATATCTCTCTCGCCATGTACTCCCGGCCACATAAGCATTCTTCACGTTACCTTCCCATTCAGGCTCATTTAACATAGAGCTTGGCCCTCTCTCCTTTTTAATTTTTCCTCTACTTTAGCTTCAATCTAAGTGGCATACTATAGATACAGCTAACTAAGGAACACCCAAAATTGCCCTAGATATATTTCACTACAGATATACTTGGAAGGAGTAGAAAAAGTGTGGTTAATAAGTGTGATCGAGCTGTGCTGAAAAAACAAACAACCATGACGCAAGCTGGTGCACATCGTAGTCCAGATCATTTTAGTGTGGACCAGCACCGATTTATAATGCACACAGCATTTAAACGCGCATGTACTACAATTTCTGTGAACCACATGTATACATGTCTAGCTCATAACAATAAAATGTTTGGATATGACCGGCTATTTATGGGATGGACGGAGTAGCCATGGTAAATCCTGTTTTAGTGATTTAAGCTTTTAAAATAAAATTAACTATTTATCTTTTTAATTAATTAAAGTTAATTTCAATTTTTATATATTAAAAGGATTTAATTTGACTAAAGTAAACTTCAATTAAATAAAAACCTATTTTATCTTGGTTCGTTTGATGCAAGGAATTTTCTATATTTTGTTAGATTTTTTGGATTTTCTACTATTTTCTAGAGCCTGACTTGACTTAATCACATTGTAAAATTCAGGATTCAGTAAAAATCTGGATCCCGTCCTTTTTCTCTTTCCAGTCTTGCCCATTTCTCTCCACAGCCTGGTTCGTGCCCAGCCTGCTTGCCCACGCAGCCGTCCCATTCCCTAGTCACTGCACGTCACCCATCCGAGTTGTTGCTGCACAGTCACTTGATCCGTCTGCGTGCCTTGAGTCATCCATCCGGCCTTCTCTCATGCTGTCGCTGACGGTTCGGTGTTTTAAACCATCTGTGATATATATATCACAGAAGGTTTGGAACACCGAACCATCTGCGGTAGCTATTTCAACAGCGGTGTTGATTACTCTTTTTCAGGTAGCCTCAGAAAATATGAAGATCATGTATATATAGCACAGGAAATCATTACATAAATTCACAGATGA
>CM029657.1:243860-338860 GCA_017311315.1 Dendrocalamus latiflorus | reverse complement strand
CTGCCCGTGCGCAGATTTCAGCGATGGCCAGCTCCTCCTCCAATGCATCTGACGGTTAGTACCCTCTCCCCTTTTCTCTCTCGAATCCCAGCAAGAGCCCCTCTCGGATCTAGATTCCTAGGCGCATTAGATATGCAACAGAAATAACTAACAACCTCCCTGTCCATGATAGTTTTGTTGTTCATTCTGAAGGTTTATCGGGTGGGCTTTGGCTCCTTTGGATTAATGATGTCACTATAAATGTCGTATGCAGTAGCAAACATTATATTTTGGCTAATGTTCATACCAGATGCTGTGGGCTTCTTTAAACTTGCATTTATGGAGGCCCCCACCATAATCAGACCTCTAGCATTTGGAATGACGTAGCCTGTTTTGTTGTTAGTACTAATGATGTAGACCTTTGAGGCTTCCAAATTAACCAACGGAGTTTTTTTTGAAACCAACAGAATTATGATCTCTTTTTTCTACTTGCTAGTAACACCGTCTATAGGATATCTTTTTTGAACAGCTATGTATACTAGTAACACTGTCTATGCGTGCGTCTGTGTATACATATGCAGGTGTTTTGTTTGACGAAATTCCGCGGTAAAACTAGTTTGAATTCGACCTCTGTTACGTACCGTTGGAGTAATTTCAACAAGTTTCGTTTCCCCTGACAAAAGAAAAGTTGTTTTGGGTTGTCTATTGCACAGTTAACTGAAATTTTGTTAAATCTTAGTGAATATTTTGTGCCATTGGATCACCATCCTTCGGTTGTGGGGCTGATTTCGGATGGGCTAGACTGTTTCGTTGCTTATCGGGCCCGTACTTTTCAGTTTTCCGCCCATTATGGCCTACTTGCTCATGGGCTGCCTGCTAAACTTCAGATTTAAAAGTCTTTTGACTGGCTGGCTGTGAGAGAATGATGTATATCATTGTCTCAGTAAGGGCGTCCGCAATGGTAATAGCTAGTACTAGCTATATAGTCAGCTGACGTGGAGGTGAGAGACAAAAGCAAAGACTATTTTATACTGTTGGACCCACATGCTCTTCTCTCATGTTCTTGGACTACGTGAAATAGATCAGCTATTTACTCGTCGCTAGTGACTACTCTCTCTCCTACTTTTTCCTTGCCACATCAGATCTAGCTAACTAAATAGTCAGCTGTTGGAGACGCCCTAAGATGAGGAGAATCTATTAGTTTGCTGCATCGAAACATGGCCAGGATATATTTTTGTTAGGACAAATACTATTTGGTTTGTGCGGGGTCAACGCCGAGGAAGCCAAATCGAGAAGCCATTTTTTTCACTGTAACCATTTTTTAAAATGTTAATCTCTTAACGTTCTTTTTTTAATAACTCCCTCCGTGTCCGTGAACTTATCGAGCTCGAGCTCGGCAGGTACGGACGGGGCCTTGAACCTGGATCACAAGCTCAAACCACGGAGGTCTCGCGGTGTGACCTGCCGCCGCTCACCTCGCCTCCTCATCCCAGCGCTGCTCGCCGGGGGCGCTGATGCTCTTCCTTTGGCCGCCGCTGCGCTCTCCTTGTGGCCGCGCTCCGTGTGCCTGCCGCCGCCCTCTCTCTCTCTGTTGCAAATCGGTACGTATGGTATTAGAGATTTGATTGGTTAGTTTCGAATTGAAATGGGCTCAATGCTGCTGCTTCGTCTCGAACGCTCCCCTCTGACTCCTGTAGCTTCCCACTGTTCGTCTTCTACCCCCATCTCGATATCTTTCTCTAACTAATCAATCTTCTCCATCAGAAGAGCACCTGTAGGCTTCAATCCTGTTCCCGAATGGACTGTGGGGCGTGTGCCTTGATTCCTTGTAAGGTGAATCCTCATTCTCTCAATCCTCTGTCCTTTCTATTCAATCCGTTCTTTTGCTCTTTTCCCGTCTGATTCATCGCGAATCCCAATTCCTTTCTCCAGCTAGTCTGAAAGATCTCCCACTGATTCCTCTCCAATCAAACAACCTGCTCAATCCACCCTCAACTCAACCACAATCCCCCCATCGCCCTCCAGCTTGCACCATTTCAGAGCTTAGGCCCGTTCAAGAGTGCCGTGGATTTTAGCTGAAATGAGCTATTAGTTTTTCTATGATATTTAATTATGAAATTTAATTAAAGGAAAATAATAAAAAAATATAAAATACACCGTTATATTTCTATGGATAATGAAAAGGTAAAAGAAAGAGAAGAAAAAAAAACTATGTTAAGAAGCTAATATGTACCTAGAAGCTGTTTGGAACGGGCCGCAGGGGAGTGGGTCGTAGTCTTTACAGCGTGATGATGCGCCATCTAGCTAAGTTAATTAACTCCACCAAAGCCTAGGTAATTTTCTTATCAGAAACCAGAGCTAGTAAATTCTCTAATATGGAAATAACTAACAACCTCCCTGTCCATGATAGTTTTGTTGTTCATTCTGAAGGTTTATCCGGTGGGCTTTGGCTCCTTTGGACTAATGATGTCACTATAAATGTCGTATGCAGTAGTAAACATTATATTTTGGCTAATGTTCATACCAGATGCTGTGGGCTTCTTTAAACTTGCATTTATGGAGACCCCCACCATAATCAGACCTCTAGCATTTGGAATGACGTAGCCTGTTTTGTTATTAGTACTAATGATGTAGTCTTTTGCACGGGTGATCTGAATGATATTATGCATAGTACTGAAAAACTTGGTAATAGCTCTCCCAGTTTCTCTCGTATGCGTCGTTTCTGTGTTCTTGTTAAACAAACAGGTCTCACCGATCTTGGTTATAATGTCCCTGCTTATATTTGGACTAACAGAAGATACTCATCTAGCGCTGCTTTTGAAGGATTGGACTGATGTTTGGGAAATTCAGCTTGGTGCAGTAAGTATCCAAACACTGTCGTTTATCACCTTCCAATTATTTATAGTGATCATGCTCCTATTCTTGCCATTACCAATCCTAAATCCATCACTAGAATAGAGGCTTCAAGTTTGAAAACTGATGGATGCAGGAAAAGGACTTTGTAGACGTTTGCAGAACTGCTTGGTGTACTGATCCTAATATTTCTTACTCCACCAAGACCAATCGTTTGAGCAAATCTCTAATAAAGTGGGTTAAAAAAGATAAAAAACCTGTTAATCAGTAGATAGAACAGTTTGAACAGGCTATTATGGATTGCCAACAAAACCCTCAGAACCCGCTTTAACTTATCTAAAGAAGAAAATCTGACGAAACAACATGCCATTGTCATGAATAAAATCACTGAATTCTGGAGGCAGAGATACAAAAAAAAAAGATTGGGCTTTTCAATGGGATAGAAATACTTCTTTCTTTCATGCTCTGATTAGTTAGAAGGGATGTCTCGGTTAATGTGCTTTGAATAGAATGATGTTTATTGATCCAAATGTGAAGAACCTCATGGTCTGTTTGGATCGCATGAATTTTACATACACTTTATAGGAAACAAATCAATTCCCGCATTCCAAACAGGCCTGAAAATGAATTTTGGAAACTATTGTTTATACACGTTCAAGTTATGATATTGAGCTCAAATCAGGGGATGCATCTTCTATACTAATGTTTAGAAATGATAATGAAATTTGGAAGGTTTTTTGTACAACAGATAGTTAAGTCTATGTACAAGCATCTCTCAAATTATCTGGCAGGCCCATACCGGTCATGTATCTGGAAAGCCGAAGGCCCCTTAAAGGTCATCTTCTTTTCTGCTTCTAAAAACCGTTTTTCTACCGTAAAGTACTTTTCTATAATAACTAGTTTTCAAACAGATTTGTCTTTTTAAGACGGAATCTACAAGTCGATTGTAGTACACATTATAGCAACTTCATTTATATCGGCCAAAATCGCATACAAGTCTATATCTCTCCGTACTCTCTCTCACGAACAGCCAAAAACCATAAGCTGCAGTTTAAAAGAAAAGACCAAAGTCTTATTATAGCTTATGTTCAGAAATGCTATCCTTATGAAAGACAATATGATTAAGAGGAAGTGGCCTGGCAACCCATCTTGTTATTTTTTCAATCAAAATGAAACTCCTCGACACTTGTTCTTTAAATGCGTGGTTGCAATATCGATTTGGGGGATTGTTGGCATTTACTTGGGGGCTAATTGTCATCCCAACTCATTGTGGCAATATTTTAGCTGGACCTACTGCTACTTGCTCAAGCTGGAGAAAATTACACTGTTGGTCTTGCAGCTATATGTTGGGCTCTCTGGAAAATGCGCAATAAAACCTGCTTTGAGCATAAATATATTAAAACTGCAGTGGATGTGGTTTATTATGCTTGCTCTTTTCTTTGATTTTGGTCAGGATTACAGGAGGAGCTCCAGGAGTGGATGCTGACGGGCGGTCAACAGTTATTCCAGGTAGCTTTACGAACAGAGCAAGCAGCCATAGAGACACCATTCCTTCAGTTGCGAGGTCGAGGAGCCTGATGAACAACAGGCAGGGAGATCAGAAAGGGTGTCTGCTTCATCACACTGAAGTTAAAATTTCATTTACCTGGCTCTGTAAAAGTAATATACTACTGGTTAGGGAGTTGTTTACTATCCGAAGCTCCACATTGGATTTCACCTTCAACATATGCAAGAACAATTATCATTTTCACCTGCACCCAAAAAATTTAATTACGAAACATCAATTCAACTCGGCGATTCAAGCTTTCGAATATCACGAGATAATCCATGCCTCCATGTATATGTGCATTCTGTTTCCTTAACAAAAAGAAAAAAGATAACTAATGCAGGCATCAATTAACTTCCACGTTCCAGTGGTTCAGTGTACAATAAGCTAACGAAGAACTTCCCGATTGCGTGTTAGCAGTGGCGAAGGACGGGAAAAAAATGAGGTGGGGCGGATCGCCCACCGCCCGCCGGCAACCCGCCTGCCTCCCGCCTCCCGCCGGCCGCCCGCCTCCCGAGTCCCGCCCGCCCGCCTCCCACTGCCCGCCCGCCGCCCGCCGCTCCCCCAGTTCCGTCGCCGCCGCGAAATTCAAGGTCTGGCCCATGCCACAGCTTGCCCTATCAGGTCCTCCGCCACTGCGTGTTAGGTTCAAGTAATCTCCAGCCCGCTCATTTCAGCTGAAAAAAAAGTAGCTTATAGCTGAAATTGTATTATAGCTGATTGAAATTATACTGTAGCTAACGGTGGCTTATTTAGCATAATTAAATTTAAAAAATTAAAAATAGAAAAACAGGTTAGTCAATCACGACCAATAAAAACGAATACAGGAAAAAACCGGCAAAAAAACTCAAAAAAGCCAAAAAGTTAAAAAAAAAAGGACAAAATTTAAGAATAGTGAAAAATAAGCAAAAAGTCAGAAGTTCAAACCGCAATGAGCGAAACCCTAGTCTATATTAGATTATAGTAAAGACCATGACAGCTCCAGTAGAAAAACAGGGCATGAATCAAAATCATGTATGGTTGTGTTCTTTTAGGTTGCGCTTGATATATTTTGGCTGTGCTTATCGAGACTGCAGTGGATGACGGAGACGTAAACATCTTTTGTTTGCGTTTTTTTGAAACAATAGTGGGCTATGGAGACCCTGTTTGGAACATTGCATTCTTGTAGGAATTTTGGACAAAATGAAATATCCAATCATTGGATGTTTCTTTTCCTACCAAATTCATGTGAGCTTTCTACATTCCAAATAGGACGCAGGGTGTTCTAGTATTTTTCAATAAGCGCTCACTTCATGTGGCATATTTTTAAGTAAATAGCTCAACTATATTTCTGAATTTGTTTGCTGTTCCGTTTGTATGCAATTTCTTTGTAACTCAATTTTAAGTAGAGTGTGTATTCAGGGTACCAGTTATCACACCCCACGTTTTAAAAATTAGCACCAACTTTTTTACTGTTTTCCTTGATACATTAGAAAATGGGTGCTAGTTCATGCTAGACTGCTAGTGTTCGCAGACTATGAAATATCTGAAAACATTCCGCTTACATGTGTCCCCTTCTGTCTTTATGCAGGAAAACTGGGACCGTATCTCGAAGACATTTTCAGCAAGCTCACTGGTATCGAATTTTGTCAGATCTATTGTTCCATTGGTACGTTTAGCCGCACTTCCTAATCCCCAATTCCGTAGATGTTATTCCCATCAGTCCATTGCTAGTGTGCACTCCCTTGTTTCTTGTCAGTTCTCCAATGAGAAGGCAGCAGAGATCTCCGAGTTCTTTGTGCCCCGCACTAAGCCGGCATTCGAGAGGACGCTGAAGCAGAGCCTTGAGAACGTGCGGGAAATTTTTTTGCTTTTTAGTCCAAAATTTGAAAGTTTTTTACATATGGACCCCTGAAGAAAAGATTTGCAAAAATGGACCCTCATCACGGCGCCAAATCATATGACGCCTACTATACATGTCACGGCGTCATATGCTTTGGCGCCGTTAATTGACACGTCGGAGCCAGAGTGGCACAGCACGGCGCCATGGTCTGTGGCGCCGTGATATATACCCTAGGCGCTAACTATGATGGTGCCGTGCTTCGGGACTTAAGCCCGAGCACGGCCCCCGGCCCCCCAGCTCCCCCCGTACTATGCTATGTTCAAACAGTAAACCGCCGCAGGCTCCCCTCTATTCCCCCTCCAAATCCTCTCAAATCCACCGATTTTTCTCACGGGTTTGCTTCCAAATCGAACAAGTAAGGTGAACTCTCTCCCCTCCCTTGATTTTTTGCAATAGATATGGATTATTTGAGCTACATTTCGTGGGGGAATATTTGAAACCCTAGATGAAATTAGTTCAATTTGGATCGGTTTTAGGTTAGATTTGCAATAGAAATGCGTAATGTAAGAGTAGTATTGTGTATAGAATCGTTTTGAGAGTTTGATTTGAGTGGGATTGATGAATATTTAGAAATTTGAGTAAGATTGATGTCGGAGAATAGATGCATTTATCGTTTCTTGGTGAGACTTATATCATTTTGTTGCCCTCATATCAATAAGCTACCAGTGAAAACCATTCATAAAGGTTCTATAGATTCCCTTTCAATTTTTTGTTTGGTTCATATTGACATATATCTTATAATTAGTTATGAGTATATCCAAAGTGATCAAAGATTATATCAAGTTCATTTAGATGGTATATCAGATTTGAGCATAACTACATCGGGAGTATAAGGTATTTTTCATATATACATTTTTCATATACACTAATATGAGCATCACATTGGGGAGAAGGGTAAATGGGACACCGGGGATAGAGAAACGGGGATGGAGGGTAAATGGGACACTAAATATGTTTTATAAATTTCTTATTTGAATATTTCTTAAACATTGAATTCTAAAATTTATCACAGGATGGCGAGATACCGGCTGCTAGACGAGTTCTACGAGAGGGAGCACCGCGGCAGGCTCACGGAGGACGGCCAGGTATGTGTGTGGTCGAAATGTACATGTGTTCAACTTGATGGTCATGCAGCTAACTTTTATAGCAATTTTCAGGACATACCCATACTTCGTCCTCGAACCCATGATGGGGTCCAGTTGATGAGATACGACAACCGCTATACCCCACTGCTGCGTCGTGCTGGGCTTCACACGGTCGCTAACCTAATACGGAGGGGCATGCCGGTTTTCAACCCCGCAGCTTTGACCGCACTTGTCGACAGGTGCATTTTCTCTATCGGGTCTATTTGTTTTCGCTTCTATATTCTTACGTACGTAACTAATTCTTTTCTCCTTGTACTATTAACAGGTGGAGGCCAGAGACACACACGTTCCACCTACCCTGTGGGGAGATGACCGTCACGCTGCAGGACGTGGCGATGATACTTGGACTTCCCATCAGGGGACAGCCGGTGGTCGGCCCGGCGGTGTCTGAGGGCTGGAGGGCACGTGTGGAGGCCTTCCTGGGCACGCCATTGCCTCCTGTCCCAGATAATGCCAGGCGAGGCTGCGTCTCGAAGGTCCACCTTAGATGGTTGCGGACTACCTTTGGTGAATGCCGTGATGCCGCGGACGACGCCACGGTGACCTTCCACTGCCGCGCCTGGGTCTTGCACATGTTCGGGGCAGTGCTGTTCCCGGACGCCACGGGGGATGCTGCTTCGTGGATGTACATCCACTGCCTCCAGGACTGGGGAGACGCTGGACAGTTCAGCTGGGGCTCGGTGGCTGCGTCTTCCTCCTGCAGGTGTGGTAATGCATTTATTTTTCTTACAGTTCTTTGTTTTCGTACATGGCTAATCGTGTGTTTGCCTCTATGTTCGCTTGGTAGGTGTGGATGTGGACACGCATTCCTGTTGGACGCCCTCGAGTGTGCCAGGCGCAGCCTTGGCGTCCACAGGGTGTGGATGACCTCAGCCCCACAGTGGCGTACCTGTGGGATAGCGTCTCAGCCCCGTTCGCGACCACAGAGCGGGCATACGTGGATTTCAGCAACGAGCTAGACACCTTGTCTCCCACGATGGTAAGTAATTGGTACTGCATTTATTTTTTTTCTACAGTTCTTGGTTTTTGTACATGGCTAATCGTGTGTTCGCTTACTAGGTGTCCTGGGAGCCTTACTCCGAGCCACAGGTTGTAGCGCTACCGCTCAGCACCATGTGCTGCAGGGACTCCCATATTTGGAGGATGAGGTGTCCGCTGATCTGCTTCTACGCCGTGGAGATTCACCTCCCCCACAGAGTTGCGCGTCAGTTCAGCCTCGTGCAGTTCTTCCCTCCAGAGGGGATGTCGACTTCTGTTGACTTGCACAAGTAAGTAACAATTTTTGACTTGCAGTTCGTACTAACAACTATTGTTGACATCTGCTATATGTACAGGTTCGACAGGGTCCGCCAACGAAAGGTGACGGACTTCGCTCATTACCACCGAGACTACATCCAGTGGTGGAGGAGGATGGAGGACAACTGCGAGCCGGACAGTACCCCCCACAGCAACGCCAGCTTCCGGGATTACTTGTCCTGGTACCACACTGCCACCCGCTACAGGCTGAGGCAGCAGTGGACCGATGTCGACTACGCGGACCTCGCTTCGTCCGAGGACGAGGACACCGCGTACGACAAGCGTGCGAGGGAGGGCACAGTGGTCGAGGCCGCTCCGATTCTTGATCGAGTGGTACGGAATGCATGATATTTACACTTACTTTGGTTCAATACGTTTATCTCGCACTTACTTATGTTTCCTTATTTCTTTAGGGGACTTCTCTCCAAACCTCGGTGCGGGACATTGACGAGGCTCTCAGCCACCCAGTTGGTGACCTGGACAGCGAGAGCCGCAGCCTGAGGGACCTCCTGCAGGTACGAAGATAGTTTGTTAAGTTAGATCCATTCAGCATGTATACAATTGTGACATATCATTACTTGCAGAGACTTCGACGTCGCCTCAGTCGGCGGCAGGTCGGTGTGGTTGCCGCGCACGCACGGACGTCGCACCACCGGCGGCCTCCCAGCGCTCGGGTGCCGCTGCAGCCTCGTCGTCACATGTCGGCACGCGCCAGTCCACGAGGAGCTCGTCACGCACTCCGACTTTTAGTCAGGGCGATGACGACGACGACGACGACGAGGCGGAGCAGGGTGACGACGTCGAGGAGGAGCAGGGTGACGACGTCGACGAGGAGCACGAGGACAAGGAGGCATCTACCCACGACGAGATTGGGATGTCGCAGATGCCTGACGCACCGTCTACTCAGGCTTCGCAGCGGCCTCGTCATTCGGCTCGTCCCCCGAGCACGTATACTCCAGGGAGTGATGCTCTAGCCAAGGGCAAGGGGAAGGCCAAGAGGCAGTGATGTTTTGAGACTTTTTCTATAGACATGTCATATTTTCAGACTTATGTGATATTTTGAGACTTTTGTATATTTATGTGGTATTTTGAGACTTATTGATAACGATGTTGTTATTTAGGTTTTCAGATGTTTCATGCGTGAATGTATGTGTGTATGTCTGTGTATGTGCATATGTTTTACAGAAAAGTTTGCTGTTTTTTTGTCAGGTGTAGCTTACACGGCGCCATATCCTTTGGCGCCGAGATGTGTATATACGGCGCCCAACTGTTTGGCACCTCTTTTGGCGCCAAACAGTCGAGCGCCGTATATACACATCTCGGCGCCAAAGGATATGGCGACGTGTAAGCTACGTGCGGCGCTCGCATGTTTGGCGCCGACATAGATGGTCTTGCAGCAAGGCACGGCGACCACGTTCGACTGGCTAAGTCAGTACACGGCGCCACTGCCTTCAGCGCCGTATGTGCATATCACGACACCGTGTGCCTTGGCGTCGTTCTATGCCACCGTGGTTCCGACGTGTCAATACACGGCGCTAACTCATATGGCGCCGTGACATGTACCCTGGGCGCCATATGCTTTGGCGCCGAGAGATGGGTCCATTTTTGCAAATCTTTTCTCCAGGGGTCCATATGTAAAAAACTTTCAAATTTTGGGCTAAAAAGCAAAAATTTTACAATGTGCGGATCAAGGCGAGGTGGATCGAGGGCATCAGGAGTGAGCCCAAGCTTGCACAGACGGTGCATGAGCTGCTAAACAGGCCCTGAGGTGCTGCTGCTAGAGTGTTTATGTTTCTGATGATGTACCTTCCTGGGGAACCTGGAAGCTGTTTGCCTGTGTTATTGTTGTGGTTGGTAATAACATGCATTCCTATCTTATCATCTGTGAAAAATGTCTCTTGTAATGTTCTTTGCGTGGAGTAATGGTGAGCCATTTTGTGTCGATTATTAGCCGAAGCATTATTACAGCAGCTCTCCAGAGTCGTTGTGATGAAGGCAAGAAGCGTAGGCTGCATAGAAGGCAAACGGATAGTGTCCTCATAGATTTATTATTGTGAATGTGCCAGATTGTGTCGAGGAGCCATGATTCAGGTCTTGTGTCACCACAGCACTTCACCAGCCACTCTGTTCCAACTTTGAAGATGCCAAATGGATGAGGTTTATCTATCATTCAGTCTTGGGATCCTGTCCCTCTTTCCAGAAATATTGACAGTCTCCAAGATGTATCGATCCTTAGGCATCAATTTCTATCTCTGTCACAATATGTTTTTCAAAAAGGTATTAACAATATAACACTAGGCCACCGATTTTTTTAGTTAATAATTATTACTATTTTCAAAATTAAAAAAGTGACAAAAGGTAGGCCAAGAATTTTTTTGAGAGATACAAGGCGGACGCACACCATATGCACATGCACAATTGCACGTCTTCTACGCACACTAGAATTTAACTGGAGGCTCAACAACCTTTGAAACATGGATACATGCTGTCTCATTGAACACGTATGTATATATACCTCTTTAGAAGGTACTATCTAAATAAACAGTATCCCTGCAATACCACTTTTGAGGAGAGAGTTGGGCTGGCTCCAGTCCAACCCAACCCACACCAACTCCTCATGTAAGGCAAGCCAGGGGAGGGGTCATTCTTATCCTCCCCTTCCCCGTGCCACACTCCTCCACGCCTCCCCTTGCTGTTTCGCACGCCGCCGCGGCCAAGCCGTGGCTACTCCCTTTGCCTGGCTACGTCGTTGAGCATCACCTCCGCCATGCTGTCGATGCACCGCCTTGCCCTCCACACGCCCAAGCCACCATCGTCGTCTGCTCTCCTCATGCCGCCCCTCCGCTGGCGCTTCCCTATGTGAGACACTCTTCCCTGCGCTTGCCCACTCGCCGTCACCCCTAAGTCGGTGCCGCTCCGCTTGGCCATAGGCCACTACCTCTGCATCGCCCTCCTCCCGCCGACCAAGAAGGGGAGAAGAAAGGAAGGTATCGGCCGTGAGGAGAAGGGGAGCTTAGCCGAAAGGGAAGGGGGAAGAAAGAAAGAAGGAGAAGGGAGGATTTGGCCATGAGGGCTAGCCAAAGAAAAGAAGAGATGAGGCCAGCCGTAAGGAAAGGAAAAAGAAGAGAAGGAGAGAAGAAAAAGAAGGGGGGAAATAAAGAAGAAGAGAAGGGGAAGACTGATTCGTTGCCCGATCCATCAGATCCGGTAAAAACAAGGGAGAAGGAGCCCAAATCTAGTTAATCAGAGCTAGGGTAACGCTTCAATTCCTTCTCCTTGCTAGGGTAAAGAAGAGATGAGTTGTGTAGAGATCGAATTGTCAAATAGCGAGATGGATGTATACAATGGTTAGAACAGCTAGTCGTCAGAATTCGTGTGCAGTGTAGTGGTGTTGTAGTCATGTGTATGTAGAACAAGTGAAAAGTGATGGCCGTGTGGTGTTGTGTCAGTGCATGTGTAACCGACTAGTGTTCATTAAATGATTAGTGAACTTGGTAATTAGTACTTGACTAATTAATGATTGATTAGAGCAAGTAATTAATTAGTGTATGTGATTAATGAGGTGAGTGAATGATTTGTATCGATTAATTAAAATAGATTAATTAGTATAGACTAATTAATAGAGGTAATTGCTAAAACTCTATAGAAGGCTAGAACACCACTTTTGGCATATCAAGTTGGAAGTTTGCCATCTGAGTCGGATGCTGCCTGATATGAGATCGCATGCCCTTTGGGACTGAAATGGGAGATATGCCTCCAGGATGGCCGTAGCCCGATATGGATAGTACGGCCTTCTAGTTGAAATTGGAGTTTTGGATGGTGTAATATTTAAAACATGGTAACCAAAAATATGTGAGTAGAGTTATGCAGATTACCAAACCCAGAATAGTTGCTATGTTAGGCTTCTGGTTTGAAAGATGTGATCGTTCGAGCACCCATAACAATGGGACATTATCTAGTGAAAGAGTGTGGTATGTGTTAGTTTTGCAAGTAGGAATGATGTCGTTCGTATGTGTGCATGTGTTGTTATGATGTATTAAGGTGGGTTGATGCTTGTTCAGGTGGAGGTTTAGATTTGGCGCCATCTATGCTTCGTCCACAAGGTTGAACAGGTAAGTGTATAGTAGAATAGTAGATTGTAATGGATGTTGATACTTGTTTTTCCATGCTATGCTTTACAACATTATATGAAATGATATCCTTGCTTACACGTTGATTGTGCTGGGATGAGTGATGCTTATGGTTGATTGTTAATGTTGGACAAGTTTGGCATCAAGCACAACACTCATACACAGGACCTACTTCAGTAGACATCCCTTAGGAGTGAAAAGATAAAAGATCTATTTTGGTAGGCACTTCTACGGCAGTGGAATTTGGGTAGTGATAAATGCTGATGTTGGAAGAGTGTTGCATCATGCATTGCACTCATACAAAGGACCTACCTCGGGTAGGCATTCCACGGGAGTGAGAAGATAAAGTTCTACTTCGGTAGGCGTTCTACGGGAGTGGAGTTTGGGACTGTATGAAAGAGGACAGGTCTTGAGGGGTTCATCAATGGATGAACATTCCGCTATACCAGTATAAGCTACAGTTATAGACACATCACATTGCATCGCACTACATCGTATTGCATCCGTTGCATTGCGTGAAAAAAAAGAAGACAGTGATACAGTTACACAGATTATATCTTATAGTTCACAGATATATGATTTATCGACAGTTACAGAGATTGTCTTATAGTTCAAAGATAGGGGATTTATCGACAACTAAAAAGATTGTGTCCTACAGTTCCTAGATATGGGGTTTAATGAATCGTTTTGTTGTCGTCACTATTTTATGATGTACTTGCTGAGTCTTTAGACCCACGCTTGTTTTATTATTTTTTAGGTGATTTGAAGGCAACATGTATAGGTGGGAATAGCCTCCTTATCTCACGTGCAAACAGTAATTCACAAATCACCTTTAGTTGATATAATTAGACTTTAATAATGTGCTTAAGTAGTTCGCATTAAATTTGGTTCTTTATGAAAATACTTCGAATTGAGTGGCTCATATGTTTCTTTCGATTGTTGGTAAATTTGATTGTTGGTAAATTTGTACAGTTGCTCAATGCTCTTCAGTAAGCATGTGTGCTTATGGTGTCGTTGGGTTAAAACAGAGGAGCTGCACCGGTTCCTAGCAGCAGCACATGTAAATGGTACAGTTTAGAGTAGTAGTAGCATTTTGGGCCCAGTGAGTGGGCCGGGGTGTTACACCCCTGAGGTAATGAGACAACCCAGGATCGAGCTTGGGTGAGTGAGTTGTACACCAGCGGTCTCACCAATCGAGAAAAACTCAGCTCTCAGTAGGACAGGAATTAGAAAACTAGGAAGAACATACTTATGAACAGCGCCCAGACCTGGGTGCTCTGCAGAGCCGCATCTAAGCCCAAACCGGAACCCCAAGTGGTCCGTCTTTTGTGGCAGCATTTTTATTAATTTTTGATGATAAATTTTATCTAAAAATAAATATTAATAATTAAAAAAAAGTAAATTTTAGAGAGACGACATAAGCAGTAAAAATAAATATTAATAATTAAAAAGAAGTAAATTTTAAAGAGAGAGGACATAAGCGGTGAAAAAGTGGAGGAGATGTACCTTCATGTCCGTAGCTGCCGAGCTCGAGGACAGGTCCTCGAACCTAGATTAAAAACCCTAAAAATTCAAAACCAAAAATTTCTGTGCTTTTTGCTGCATTTTTGAGTGAATTCTGGGAACTTTCCCTTTTTGGAAAGTCCCCCGCCTTCCCGCTTTCCCTTCTGGGCCAGGCGCCTCCCCTTCCCCTTTGGCGCCACCTCCCTTCCCGTTTTCCCCGCTGCCCGGCTCCTTCTCCCGCTGGCGCCCCCCCTCTGCCGCTGGCGCCCCGCTCGCTCCCGCCTTCTCCCTCTCTGCGGCGCCGCCCCGCTCCCCTTCTCCCGCTGGCGCCCATGCTCCTCCCCGCGCACGCGCTTGCGCTGCGCGTTGCGCCCGCGCCGCACTGCCTCTGCGCCTCGGTCTCGGACCGCCTCGGTCCGAAGGGGTGGCCATCCTCGCGCCACGTCGCCGCTCCTCCCCTCTCCCCGCGCTCGGACGCGCCTTCGCCCCTGCGCAGCTCACCTGCTCCCCCTCCTGTCGCCTCGCCTTTAAGCCGCTACAGGGCCGTGCGTCACCCCCCCTGCGCGGAGGAGACGCTTACCTGCTCCCGTCATCCCTGTCGACCCCGGAGCACCGCCGTTGCCTTCTCCCCTAAGGCTCCGCTCTCCCTCCGCTCGGGTATAAAAACCCCCCTCTCGGCTCCCTCTCGTTTCTTTGCTTCCTGAGTTTCCCTACCACCCGCAAACACCTCCCACCGCTCCCAGCCACCTCCCAGAGCGCCCGATTGAAGCCCCGCCGCTCCGAGCTCCGCCATTGCCGCCTTGTGAGCCGGCGACCCCCGGGAGCCAATCTCCCTCTTCCTCTCTCCATTTCTCAATTGCTTTCGCCCAAAGCTTCTCCTCGGTGTAATATTCATTTTGGTGCTTGCCCCTGGCCAGGTGAAGCTCTGTGCTGCGCCAGCGCCAAAGCTCCCCGCCGGCCGAACCCCCTCTCCCGTGGCCAGCTCGCCTGAAGCATCTCGCCCCGAACCACCGCCGCCAATGTGAGCTCCCAGCCCCGCTGACCGTGTAGCCGCAGCCGATTGGGATATCTCACCGCCGGTGACCTCCCTCGCCGCCAAATGGCCGAACCGCTCCCTTCTCTCTCCCGCTCTCCCCGTTGATTCCCTCGCCCTCCAAGTCCCCAAAATGGGTTCCCCAGCCCTAGCACTACCCGGTGGTACCCTCCTTTGCCATCGGGAGCCTTCGCCGTGGCCGGAGAGCGAAGGCGCCGCCGTCTCCGTCCCTCTGCTGCGCGTGCACGGCTGGAGGAAGAAGACGATGGCGTGGCCGCTTCTCTGCCGTGCACCTCCTCCCGTGCCTTCTAACGCAAGCCATCGGATGTCGCCTACCCTGCCACCGTCCGATCGTCATAACCGCCTCGCTTCCCATCCGTCGGATCCTTCCGCCGTACCCCTTCGCTCCACCGCATCCGACCGTCCACCTGAGCCACGCGTCGCTCATCCGAGCCGCGTGAGCGCGCGCGGGCGTGGGCCGAGCCGGCCTGCCCCGTCGCCCGATCGCGCGTGCCTGCGGGCCGCCGCGCGTCGCCGCCGTGGGCCGCGCTGGCCTTCGGCCGCGTGGGCCGCACAGTGCCAGGCCGCGCTGTAGCGCTGGGCCGGCCCGAGCACTGTTCACCGATTTTCCAGTAATTTATCAATTTCTAAAATCCCAGAAAATCCAAATAAATCCTAGAAAATCACAGAAAATC
This sequence comes from Dendrocalamus latiflorus, assembly GCA_017311315.1. Taxonomy (NCBI): domain Eukaryota; kingdom Viridiplantae; phylum Streptophyta; class Magnoliopsida; order Poales; family Poaceae; genus Dendrocalamus; species Dendrocalamus latiflorus. Next base: position 322,798 of record CM029657.1, on the reverse strand, counting down.
CCAAAAATTCCCAAATTTCACCACTTTGATCCAAAAATTATCCTGGACCCATTTTTGGCCTCCTCTTCCACAGAATCATCTCAAATAAATTCCTAAAATTCCCATTTGGAGATTTATGCATTTTATTCCTTTTTAATTAGTTTATTTTACCTCGCTTGATTAGTCTCAAGCTGGATTTAATTATTTTATGTGTTTTGCGCTAGTGTCGGAGATTCCGGAAGTTCAAGAGCAGGCTCAGGATCCAGGTGTTTCATCGTTCGAGCTAGCTGAGATCATCCGGATTGGCAGCAAGTCCCAAATCCTTTGATCATGTTGCAACCCATGTTATCTAATTATGTTAATATGCTATTTGCATTATGCTAGTTGTGAAATGTTAGTTTAAAGTAAAATAAAATGTTTAGAATGACATGTGATATAGTTAGACCTACCACCGATAAATGCCATGTTTAATTCGTAGCCATGCCATTGAAACCCTAGAAATAATTATCTGTTAATCTAGATAACTGTAGGTTATTATTATCATGCAAAAGTGTTACACTAATAAGGTTGTGGCTGTGGACCAATAGAATTTGGAAAACCGACTCTAAGGTAGGGTGGTATGGGACACCGTACCTTAGAGCGGAGAGTGCCGGCGTGCACAAGGTAGGGTAAGGGTTGGGGAAGAGCCGCGAGACGGTCTTTGCCCATCTTGTTACCCTAGGTTTGGAGTAGGGTAAGGGTGAGTGGGAAACCGCGAGACGGTCTACGCCCACCGCTTACCTTAGGTTGGGTCGCGGGCCTGGCGAGGTTGCGGACCATGTGAAAATATAAGGACTGAAACCCTTACGCTGAGCAAATGTCACAGTGATCGCTCAACCACAGGAGTTGACTTGTCAACACTGGTCTAGTAGCTGCTCAACTCGATTGAAACTTTACAGGTGTGGAGGAGGAGGAGGTTTAGCAGTGAGGTTAGGCAGGCCGTGCTATTCCATATGTGAAATATGTTATTCCATATGTGAAATATATGCTGGACTTTTGCTGTAAGCATGCAATGGTATACTCTTGCGCGACACTCCATAACTGTTCATGCGTGAATAGTTGCGGGATGCCGTGTCCGTACGCGCCCTAGAAACGGGGGCGTTACAAGAAGTGGTATTAGAGCAGGCTCTTTGACCGTAGGTTGAGACCTAAGGCAAACTAGGAAGCGATTTTATCGCAAAACTTAATTTAAGCCATAAAAAGGGTTTACGAAAAATATAAGGTTATTGCTGTCTTTTTCCTCTCTTGTTGCTACCTTACCTGTCTTAAATTTATTTCTGCTTAAGCTTTATTTTTGCAAATGTTTACTGTACTCCTTGTCTAATTTCAAATTTTCGTTTCCGGCAGATGGTGCACTACATCTTCTCCCGCCCCGACCGCATGGATGGTTGGCCCCGCAAGTTGTGGGAGATGTGTCGATACCTTGGAGCGACAGGAAACCACAGCCCAGTGTTTCACGCTGTGGGACGCTTCCGACAGGAGCAGTTCTACGAGTATAAGGCATGGGTGACTCTCGAACCCTTGCCTGTCCGCCCAGACCTGAAGCGGAGATTCATCGCCAGGAGGATCAGCGAGGACGATGCGGTCCAGGATGCAGCCCAGAAGGCTGCACTTTACCTGAGGGACTACTACGACCTGGAGCTCACAGGCTCACCCTTCGACCTGATCCCGCAGCAGCTTCGGGATTGTTTGGCAGTCCCGCGGTTTGGCGAGGGGGACGATCCCCGCTTGGCGGGCATCGCCACCCTCATGGGTGAGCAGGTGGAGCGCTATGACCGAGCAGTTGCAGAGTCCAGGAGGCTGCAGAGGCAGCTGTGGGACGCCCGTGAGCAGGTGCAGAACCTCCGGGAGTCCCTCCTCCGCTACGAGGCCCTTGCGGCAGGCGAGGCCTCTGATTGAAGAGAGTCGCCCAGCGTCCAGTCTTCTTGTTCTACGGTGCAATCCAGGCGTAGGCGCAGGATGACTACGGCGGAGTACCGTGCTAGGTTCCGTCCCGCAGCCCCTCTTGCTCTACCAGCACCGGAGGATATGGAGGAGTAGATGCTGGTCGTTAGCTTAGTCTGACCCTTTTGTATTAGCAATACTTTTGTATGTAATGCAAGTGTAATCATGAACCCTAAGTGGTCTGTGTACCACTTGCCTTTTGTAAATTTATGTTCATTAATCCTTTATGTTGCTTGCCTAATTATCAGTATGTTCTCTCTGTGTTCAAAGCTTTCTTCTGTCCCCTTTCGCTCTCGTACTTATCCTGTTCGCCCTGTACTTACCTTGTAATTCGATGTCTTACTTATCTAATCTGGTTTGCCAAAGCCACTGCAAAGCTAATCTCAAGTTCCCAATTGGCAGATGGACCCAGAACAGCAGAGTGGACAGACCAGCGGGCAGGGTGCACCTGCCACAGATCAGACAACACTTGTCAGCGTACTAGCAAAGATGGAACAAAATCGCTATCAGGGAGAACAGAATATTCTGCGAGTGCCAGATCTCCAGGTACCCAAGGTGGAGGCAATACCACTCGGGATGGTTCCCCAATAACCACCCGATGGGCAGACTTTCAGAAGACACGTCCACCAGTCTTCATCCCCTCGGCTGACCCAATAGCAGCCGGGGATTGGCTGGCAGATGTGGAAAGGAAACTACAGACTGTACAATGTGAGGACAAGGAAAAAGTGCTATACGCTTCCCACCTATTGCAGGGTGCTGCAGCTACATGGTGGATCAACTATCAGCGCACACTTCAAAACAGCGAAGTGACTTGGGAAGAGTTCTCAGAAGCCTTTCGTAAGGCGCACATCCCTGGTGGTGTCATGGAAGCCAAACGCCGGGAATTCTTAGCGCTTAAACAAGGTGGACGCACTGTCCTGGAGTATTTGCATCAATTTAACCACTTATCCAGATTTTCTCCGGATGATGTTGATAGTGAAGAGAAGAAGATGAGCCGATTTCGTGCAGGACTACAGCAGTCCTTGAAATTTCACATTTCCGCCATAAAATTCAAGGACCTACATGAGATGGTGGACAGTTTGATCACCTCAGAAGAGGCTCAAGGTGAGATGGAAGACTTCAGAAAGCGCAAGGCCGCACATAGGTCACAATCATCCTCACACAGTGCTCAACGAAGCAAGACGTCGGGATTATCCTCATTCCGATCCCAATCCTCCCGACAGTATGTGATTAGGGCTGTAAACGAGCCGAGCTCGAGCGAGCTTGACCTGGCAAGCTCGAGCTCGGTAGAAAATCGAGCCGAGCTCGAGCGAGCCTGAGATCAACATCAAACTTTAAGCTAGGCTCGAGCTCGGCTCGGACAAAACTCGAGCTCGCTCGAGCTCGGCTCGTGTAGGTTCGGTGGGGAGGAGGGAGGGAGTACCTGCGGGCTGCGAGACGACGCCGGAGTTGCCGTGCGGGCGCGTGACCTTGCCCCAGATGCAGCGGATCGTGCTGCCGCTGCTCTTGGTCTTGGCCTTGTAGATGTAGGCGATGCGCTTGCCGCTGTACCACCCAACGTCCTCCTTGGTGTTCACCCCCTCGATCTACAGCAGCGACGTGTTCTCGTACTGGTTCGACTTGGACCTGCGCAGCGCAAAAAACAGCAAGAAGAAAACCTCACAACCACGGCACGGATCAAGAAACGGCAGACGCTGCGCAGGAAGGGACGGTCACCTCTTGTAGCCCAGGATGGTGCCGCGCACGTACAACCTGACGCGCTGGCCTTGGCGTCCCTTCACCATCGTCGCCGCCGGTCGCCGAGAAGGACAGAGACGGTGGTGGTGGGAAGGAGGGAGGAGGAAGCGACGGCGCACAGGAATGAACCCTACGGCGTGGCCGCGTGGCCTGCGAAGCCGTGGCCGAGGCGCCGAGCTGCCGGATCCGGGTCGAGGAGGGGCGGCGCCGCCGGGGGAGAGGAGGGGTGCCGGGGGGGAGGAGAGGCAGCGGCAGCGGGGGAGAGGAGGGGCGCCAGGGGGACGAGGAGGAGCGGCGGCGGGCCAAGTCGAGGAGGGGCGCCGGGGGGGGCGAGGGGCGGCGGCGGGGGGCGAGGAGAGGCGGCGGGAGGCGAGGAGCCAAGGAAGGGGACGGGGGGCGGCGGCGGGGGGAGAGGAAGGGGACGGGGGCGGAAGAGGGGGGCGGCGGCGGGGGAGAGGAAGGGGATGGGGGGCGGGAGAGGGGGGCGGCGCTGGGGAGGGGCGCCAGCGGGGGGAGCAGGGGCGGCGGCGGCGGCGGCGGAGAGAAGGGGACGGGGGGGGAGAGGGGGTCGGCGGCGGGGGGGGGGGGGCGAGGAGGGGCGGCGGCGGGGGAGAGGAGGAGGGCGACGAGGGGGACGGGAGTGGGGGGGCAGCCAGCGGCGGGGGCGACGAGGGGCGGCGAGGAGGGGCGGGCCGCGGCGAGAAGGGACGGGCCGCGGGGGGCGGCGAGGAGGGGCGGGGGCGGCGAGGTGGGGAGGGGGCAGGAGCCAAGCCAGGAGGGGCGGCGGCGGGGAGCAGGCTACAGGCGGAGGCGCCGAGGCGCGTGGGGGAGAGCCGGAGACGGAGAGGCGCGGGGGTGGGGAGTGGCGCTGGGTTTTTGAGAGGAGAGGCGGGAGGAAGGCCGGAGGGGGTGTGGGGAAATGGAGAAGGGTGAAAAAATCTTAAGCTCGTGAGCTATTCGAGTTCGGCTCGTTAAAGCTCGCGAGCTTAAGATGAAGCTCGAATTCGATTCGTTTGGAGCTCGAGCCAAGCTCGAATCGAGTCTAGAGCGAGCCAAGCTCGAGCAGTTCGCGAGCCTCGAGCTTTTTTTACAGCCCTATATGTGATGCTACCAAAGAACCAGTCAGAACAGTCTCAACAGTACAACTCCCCTACACCCTTAGCCATCAAATGCCCCACTTGTGGTGGAAACCATCTCGCCAGCGCCTGCCCGCGAAGATCCAATGCTTGCTTCCATTGCGGAGAAATTGGGCATTTCAGAGATCACTACCCCAGGAAGAGCTTGCCATCAGATGCTGCAAAATTGCAAGTCCAAAGCCAGCAACAGCAAGAAACAAAGACACAAGCCAGCCCTAGTACTCCCAAGGGAGGCTATCTGCAGATTAAGGCAGCCGGACCCCAATCTCCAGCAGGCACAGCCAACTTCACGTCAGTAGGCAGAGGCGAGGCCGCACCAAGCCTACCTTTTATGCAAGGGTAAATCACATATCCGCGGAAGATGCAGCTGGAGCGAGTGATATCATTGCTGGTATGTTCCCGATCAACTCCATACCTGCATTGATTTTATTTGACCCTGGTGCAACGCATTCGTTTATTTCGAAGAGTTTTGCTTCAAGAAACCAGTTGCCTTCTGTTTCACTGCCGAGACCCTATGTGGTTGAAACCCCTGGGGTTAGAATGGAGTCCCACCGTGGGTGTGCGGGACTTAACATAAAAATCCAAGGGGTAGACTTTAGAGCAGACTTATTGCAGTTAGACATGTCCGGATTAGATGCCATCTTGGGCATGAATTGGTTGGCCAAGAACAAAGGCAAAGTAGACTGTGAAGTCAAAACAGTATCATTGGTTAATCCTGAAGGTCAAAGAGTGGTAGTAAAGACAGACCGAGAAGTGCTGAAGGATGCCAGAAAGCGTATGATCAACATGATAGCAGTCACCCCTGATCAAGTGCCAGTAGTGCAAGAGTACCCTGATGTCTTCCCAGAGGAATTACCAGGGAGACCCCCTGACAGGTAAGTGGAACTTGCGATAGAATTGGTACCCGGCACCAAACCAATTGCCAAACATCAATATAGAATGTCAGCTAGTGAGTTGAAGGAACTGAAGAAGCAGTTAGATGAGTTGCAAGAAAAAGAATTTATTCGACCAAGTGTTTCACCTTGGTCAGCCCCAGTCCTATTTGTGAAGAAGAAGAAGAATGGAGAGCTGAGGATGTGTGTTGATTACAGAGGTTTGAATGCTGTCACAATCAAAAACAAGTATCCCCTCCCAAGAATTGACGATTTGTTTGACCAACTCAAGGGTGCCAAAGTGTTATCCAAGATCGACTTGCGCTCGGGTTATCATCAACTCAAAATCCGAGAGCAAGATCGAGAGAAGACAGCCTTTATCACTCGATATGGATTATTCGAGTTCACAGTCGTTCCCTTTGGTTTAACCAATGCGCCAGCTTATTTCATGAATCTTATGAATCTGGTGCATATGGACCAATTGGACCGATTCGTGATAGTCTTCATCGATGATATTCTGATATATTCCAAGAGTGAAGAAGAACACAAGGAGCATCTGTACATGGTATTGACAAGATTAAGAGAGCACCAATTATATGCCAAGTTCGACAAGTACAGCTTTTGGCTGAAGGAAGTTGCTTTCTTGGGTCACATTATATCTGAAGATGGAGTCAAAGTTAATCCAGAAAAGATATCAGCGTTATGGAATGGAAACAGCCAAAGACCGTGACTGAGGTGAGAAGTTTTCTTGGATTGGCGGGCTATTATCGCCGGTTCATAGAAGGATTCTCACGAATATCTCGTCCGCTCACTCAACTTCTGAAGAAAGACAGACCATTCACCTGGACAGATGCTTGTGAGGAAAGTTTTCAGATACTGAAGACCAAGTTGACAACAACACCAGTCTTGATTCTACCCAACCCAGAAAAAGAGTTCCAAATCTACTGCGACGCCTCAAAGCAAGGCTTGGGTTGTGTACTCATGCAGGATGGAAAGGTTGTTGCCTATGCGTCCAGGCAGTTGAAGCCACATGAAGAGAATTACCCCACACACGATTTAGAACTAGTAGCTGTGGTGCATGCACTCAAAATCTGGCGGCACTACCTACTAGGGAATCGTTGTGTGTAGGGCTGGAAACGAGCCGAGCCGGCTCGAGCCAGGCTCGGCCGAGCTCGGTCAAAGACGCGGCTCGGCTCGGCTCGTTTTGGAAACGAGCTACGCGAGAGGCTTGGCTCGGCTCGACTGCCGGCTCGAGCCAGCTCGCGAGCCCGACCGAGCCAAAAAGGGTTGCCGCTGCTGACCGAGCCAAAATGGCTCGCAGATGCCCGAACGAGCCATTTTGGCTCGCCGATCGCCCGAACGAGCCATTTTGGCTCGCCGCTCACAGATACCCATCACAGATTCACACAGAGCAGGAGCAGCACAGCAGAAATAAATAATAGTGCATTTCAGATGTAATATTAATAGCATATCAGATTTAACAGCTTGAATGGCTTTTAACAGCTAATATAACAGTGTTGTGCTTGAATGAGCCAAAATGGCTTGAATGAGCCCAAACGAGCCATTTTGGCTTGAACTTCAGCAATCGCAGGCAGAGCAGCAGAGAGCATTCACACTTCACAGGGAGCATTCAGCCATTCGCGGAGCACCCCCCCCCCGTGGAGATGGAGGCCAGCAGAGGCTTGATGGCAGCGCCCTACAGCGCCGACTTCGGTGGCGGTGATGCAAGCGCGGGGAAGATGCTGCCACCGCGGGGGAAGACGCCGCTGCCGCCGCAGAGACGGGCGAGAGGAGGTGGCGAGCAGTGGCGGTGGGGGCTAGGGTTAGGGGTTTGGGGTGGGAGTGGGAGCGGGAGCCGGGAGGGGAGGTGGGGGAGAAGGCGGAGGCCGAGCTGGTGGAGGTGAGCGGGGAGGCCACGACGCTGGAGGTGGGGTTCATGGCGGCGGCGGAGGGGGATGGGGAGAGGGAATTGGAGATGGGAGGGGAGGTGAGATTCCCGGCGAAGCAGTGGGGAATCTGGGGATTCATGAAGTAGGAGGCAGCAGGCACCAGGCAGGAGTCGCAGGACCGCAGGAGTGGGTGGGAGATGGACGGGAGATGCGAGCCAAATAGCTCGTGAGCTGGCTCGCGAGCGGCTCGAGCTCGGCTCGTTTTTTTCACGAGCTAGAAAGCAGGCTTGGCTCGGCTCGAAATTTAACGAGCTCGAGCCGAGCCGGCTCGGCTCGTAACGAGCTCGAGTCGAGCCACGAGCCTCAAGCTATTTTTCCACCCCTAGTTGTGAGATATTCTCGGATCATAAAAGCTTGAAGTACTTGTTCACACAGCCAGAATTGAATATGAGACAACGAAGATGGCTGGAATTGATCAAGGACTATGATGTGGATCTTCAGTATCACCCGGGCAAAGCCAATGTAGTCGCCGATGCCCTCAGTCGAAAAGCTCGTCCCAGCAAAGTCAACACCACAGAGTACCCACCAGAGTTGAAAAGAGATATACTACGACTAAATTTGGTGATCACAGAACAAGGTAGTGAGGCAGCATTAGAGATTCAACCATTACTGACCGATCAGATCAAAGCAGCACAAGATGAAGATGAAGAGATTCAAAAACTGAAAAAGGACATTGAAGAAGGAGATTCGTCAGAGTATGCGATGGACGAACATGGAATCCTTACCTTCCGTGGTCGCTATTGCATACCCGACAAGAAGGAATTAAGAGAGTTGATATTATCTGAAGCCCATTCGTCTCAGTTCTCAATTCACGCAGGAGGTACCAAGATGTACCATGACTTGAAGAAAAAGTATTGGTGGAACCAGATGAAGAAGGAAGTGGCAGAGTATGTAGCCAAATGTGATGTCTGCCAGCAGATCAAGATAGACCACCAGAAACCGTCGGGATTGTTGCAGCCTTTGCCAATTCCCGAATAGAAATGGGATAGCATTGGTATGGACTTCATTACTGGACTTCCCAAGACTCGTGAGGGATATGATGCTATTTGGGTCATTGTTGATAGATTGACTAAAGTAGCTCATTTCCTCCCGATCAAGCAGACCTATGGGAAGGATAAGCTTGCAGAGTTGTATTTGACAAGGATTGTGACACTACATGGAGTTCCGAATAAAATTGTCTCAGATAGAGGAGCACAGTTTACATCCAAGTTCTGGGAAAAATTACATGAGGCTATGGGCACTGATTTGAACTTTAGCTCAGCATATCACCCACAGACAGATGGACAGACAGAAAGAACAAACCATATCTTGGAAGACATGCTGAGAGCTTGTGCTATTGTGTATGGTGCAGCCTGGAATACTTGCCTACCATTCGCTCAATTCTCATACAACAGCGGCTATCAAGCCAGCATCCAAATGGCCCCGTTTGAAGCGCTTTATGGTAGAAAATGCAGGACCCCTCTGAATTAGACAGAAACAGGAGAGCGACAACTTATTGGTCCCTAGATTGTTCAAGACGCAGAAGAACATGTTAGAATTGTCAGAGACAGACTCAAAATGGCACAAGACCGACAGAAGAGCTACGCAGATAACCGCAGGAAGGATTTAAGCTTTGAAGTTGGAGACTTCGTCTACATCAAGGTTACCCCATTCAAAATAGTCAAGAGGTTTCAAGTGAAAGGCAAATTAGCACCAAGATATGTGGGACCGTTTCAAATTATCGGAAGAGTTGGTGAGGTTGCTTATCAAGTACAGCTTCCACCCAACGTGTCAAGAATACACAATGTGTTCCACGTGTCTCAGCTTCGAAAGTGTCTGCGACAGCCGACAGATGAAGTGCCATTGTCAGATATTGAATTGCAGCATGACTGCACATATGCTGAAGAACCACTACAAATACTTGAAACATCAGAAAGGCAGCTCAGAAACAAAAATATCAGATTTTGCAGAGTACAGTGGAAAAACCATACAGCGGAAGAGTCCACTTGGGAACGAGAATCAGATTTGCAGCGGGATTTCCCCAACTTACTCCCTGGACCAAGTTAATCTCGGGGTCGAGATTCTTTTAAGGGGGGTAGGTTGAAAAACTCCAAAAATTTAAAACCAAAAATTTCTGTGCTTTTTGCTGCATTTTTGAGTGAATTCTGGGAACTTTCCCTTTTTGGAAAGTCCCCCGCCTTCCCGCTTTCCCTTCTGGGCCAGGCGCCTCCCCTTCCCCTTTGGCCCCACCTCCCTTCCCGTTTTCCCCGCTGCCCGGCTCCTTCTCCCGCTGGCGCCCCCCCTCTACCGCTGGCGCCCCGCTCGCTCCCGCCTTCTCCCTCTCTGCGGCGCCGCCCCGCTCCCCTTCTCCCGCTGGCGCCCATGCTCCTCCCCGCCTTCTCCCCCTGCGCACGCGCTTGCGCTGCGCGTTGCGCCCGCGCCGCACTGCCTCTGCGCCCCGGTCTCGGACCGCCTCGGTCCGAAGGGGTGGCCGTCCTCGCGCCACGTCACCCCGCCTCTGCTCCGGCCCACCTGGCAGTCGCCGCTCCTCCCCTCTCCCCGCGCTCGGACGCGCCTTCGCCCCTGCGCAGCTCACCTGCTCCCCCTCCTGTCGCCTCGCCTTTAAGCCACTACAGGGCCGTGCGTCACCCCCCTGCGCGGAGGAGACGCTTACCTGCTCCCGTCATCCCTGTCGACCCCGGAGCACCGCCGTTGCCTTCTCCCCTAAGGCTCCGCTCTCCCTCCGCTCGGGTATAAAAACCCCCCTCTCGGCTCCCTCTCATTTCTTTGCTTCCTGAGTTTCCCTACCACCCGCAAACACCTCCCACCGCTCCCAGCCACCTCCCAGAGCGCCCGATTGAAGCCCCGCCGCTCCGAGCTCCGCCATTGCCGCCTTGTGAGCCGGCGACCCCCGGGAGCCAATCTCCCTCTTCCTCTCTCCATTTCTCAATTGCTTTCGCCCAAAGCTTCTCCTCGGTGTAATATTCATTTTGGTGCTTGCCCCTGGCCAGGTGAAGCTCTGTGCTGCGCCGGCGCCGAAGCTCCCCGCCGGCCGAACCCCCTCTCCCGTGGCCAGCTCGCCTGAAGCATCTCGCCCCGAACCACCGCCGCCAATGTGAGCTCCCAGCCCCGCTGACCGTGTAGCCGCAGCCGATTGGGATATCTCACCGCCGGCGACCTCCCTCGCCGCCAAATGGCCGAACCGCTCCCTTCTCTCTCCCGCTCTCCCCGTTGATTCCCTCGCCCTCCAAGTCCCCAAAATGGGTTCCCCAGCCCTAGCACTACCCGGTGGTACCCTCCTTTGCCATCGGGAGCCTTCGCCGTGGCCGGAGAGCGAAGGCGCCGCCGTCTCCGTCCCTCTGCTGCGCGTGCACGGCTGGAGGAAGAAGACGATGGCGTGGCCGCTTCTCTGCCGTCCACCTCCTCCCGTGCCTTCTAACGCAAGCCGTCGGATGTCGCCTTCTCTTCTTGTGGGTGTGTGTGTGTGAGCCAGACCCGAGTGGATTCTACCGGGTAGAGCCTATATAAAGAATTGAGCAGTGAAACGACCTGGCTTTCTTAACTCTTTAGCGGGAGTTAAGGGATCGTGTGCGTAAAGCTGAGCAAACTCTGCAGAGTCAAATAAATGGTATTCGAATACGCCGTGCCCCCGGTTAATGGAGCTGTGTCACTTGGGTGATTCCAGTAGCGAAGCTTAAGTAGTTTTGTAAATGCTTAAACTTGAGTAGGTTGGATAATTAACTCTTTATGAAAAACCCCTGAGATCTTAAGAAGTAGTTTTGGGTCCGTCTTATCAAAATGTTTGCAAATAAAACTGCATCCACTCAAAGTTAATAAACCAAATATATTCCCTTCCTTTGAAGTTCCGTGCATGTAATAAGTTAGGGTCCCTTTGGGACTTGCTGAGCCGGTTGTTTGGCTCACGGCTTGCTTAATCCACTCTTTAGAGGATCAAGACTCTGGTGAAGGTCTCCCCGTCGAGGACGTCCCCGAGGAGTTCTTCGTCGACGAGGACCCGTGGCTTTAGGTCTTCGCCGCGCTCGAAGCAGATTCTGGAAGTCTTTTGTATTGTAAATATACTTTGGGCTTGCACGCCGCTGTCAAAAACTGAATGTTATTCCATATGTGAAATATATGCTGGACTTTTGCTGTAAGTATGCAATGGTATACTCTTGCGCGACACTCCATAACTGTTCATGCATGAATAGTTGTGGAATGCCGTGTCCGTACGCGCCCCTAGAAACGGGGGCGTTACATAGATCACAAGCTCAAACCAGGAAGGTCTCACGGTGTGACCTGTTGCCGCTCATCTCGCTGCTCACTAGGGGGCGCTGATGCTCTTCCTTTGCTCGCTGCTGCACTCTCCTTGTGGCCGCGCTCCGTGTGCCCGCCGCCGCCACCTTCTCTCTGTTGCAAATCGGTACGTATGGTATTAGAGATTTGGTTGGTTCGAATAGAAATGGTTCAATGTTGCTACTTCGTCTCGAACGCTCCCCTCTGACTCCTGTAGCTTTCCACTTTTCGTCTTCTTCCCCATCTCGAAATATTTAACTAATCAATCTTCTCCATGAGAAGAAATCTTTCTCTAACTAATCAATCTTCTCCATAAGAAGAGCACCTGTAGACTTCAATCCTATTCCCGAATGGGCTGTGGGGCGTGTGCCTTGATTCCTTGTGAGGTGAATCCTCAATCTCTCAATCCTCTGTCATTTCCATTCAATCCCTTATTGTGCTCTTCTCCCATCTGATTCATCCCAAATCTCAATTCCTTTCTCCAGCTAGTCTGCAAGATCTCCCTCTGATTCCTCTCCAATCAAACACCTGCTCAATCCACCCTCATCTCAACCACTATCCCCCATCCCCCTCCAGCTTCCACCGTCTCAGAGCCTAGGCCCGTTCAAAAGTGTGTGGTTTTTAGCTGAAATGACAAAAGTAACATCTTTTCTGAGGTATTTAATTAAAAATAAATAAATAATAAAAAACAGCGTTATATCTCTACGAATAATGAAAAATAAAAAGAAAGAAAAGAAAAATACACGTTAAGAAAACATCACACCCCAAACAGCTTCTATCGCCCTTAAAATCTGCTTCCATTCCTTTAACGTTGGAAAACGCAAAAATTAATACTAAAGCTCCCTGGTAGTAGGCTATCGCAGCTAAGGGTGCAATCGGAATGGGTACGGATAGATATCGGTCATCATGAATCATATTCTGTATTTTTTTTGGAGTCGGACATGAATAATATCGGATATCTATTTTTCCATTCTATATTCGTTCCATAAATATTTGTATGGTCAGTCGGACGGGAATTATCTGCTTTTTTGTACTTCTACACAGGACATTGGATATGACGGTGTAATTAGAGTGAACACAGAAAGACTAATCGCTGAGATGTCGAAAGAAGAGCACTCAATATTTCTCGTCTATTTACATATGGCAATCCGCCAATATATTATCTTGTTTCTAAGTGAAGTCACAATAGACTTCCTCATATCACTTTGACATATGGAAATATATGGATGTATATCACTCATCCAATATCCTATTTCATATTTTTCTTTAAAATTGGAGTTGAACACGGATAGTATCAGATACCCACTTACCTCCTTTGTATTTTCTCTGTAAGTCTTCGATCAATTGGTTAGATGAAAATTACCCGCTCCATTTGCACCCGTAATCGCAGCATGAACCTCCTGTCGTGGAACTGCAGGGGAGTGGGTCGTAGTCTTTACAGCATGATGATGCGCCATCTAGCTAAGTTAATTAACTCCACCAAAGCCCAGGTAATTTTCTTATCAGAAACCAGAGCTAGTAAATTCTCTAATTTGGAAATAACTAACAACCTCCCTGTCCATGATAGTTTTGTTGTTCATTCTGAAGGTTTATCGGGTGGGCTTTGCCTCCTTTGGACTAATGATGTCACTATAAATGTTGTATGTAGTAGTAAACATTATATTTTGGCTAATGTGCATACCAATGATGCTGTGGGCTTCTTTAAACTTGCATTTATGGAGACCCCCACCGTAATAAGACCTCTAGCATTTGGAGTGACGTAGCCTGTTTTGTTATCTCTATCTCTATCTCTACCCCTATAATCCACCAGTTAAAATTATCCTACATCCACCCAACAATTACCTGCTCCACAGTCATGACCTTAACTACGTCCACACCACAATATACACCCAAAATTACACCATCCTAAAAACGTTCGTACCAGATTAACTCTCCTCTATTCTCTCTCCTTACTCAACCATATCCGACGATCATCCTTCAATGGATCTGCGCTACCCCCTCCCTCCGCCTCCCGAAATCTGGACACATGTGGACCTCTAAACACCCAAAAATTCCGCTTTTGGGCCCTAAACCAAAAAAATTCCGTTTCTGGACCCCTTCCGACCGCGTGTTTCGCGAGATGGCGCCACGTGTCCCGGCCGGCCGCGCGACCGCCCGCTCCACCGCGCGACCGCGCGACCGCCGCCAGCCCGCGCGACCGCGCGTCCGCCCGCGCGACCGCGCGTCCGCCCCCGCCCGACCGCGCGTCCGCCCGCGCCCGACCGCGCGTCCGCCCGCGTCCGCCGCGCGTCCGCCCGCGCCCGCCCGCGCGACCCGGCCGCCGACCGCGCGTCCGCCCGCCCGCCCGCGCGAGCGCGCCGCCGACCGCGCGTCCGCCCGCCGCCCGCGCGACCGCGCCGCCGACCGCGCGTCCGGGACACGTGGCTCCAGCTCGTGAACGCGCGGTCGGGAGGGGTCCAGAAATGGAATTTTTTTGATTTGGAGGCCAAAAGTGGAATTTCGGGTGTTTAGGGGTCCAAATGTGTCCAGATTTCCCGCCTCCCCCCTCCTCCCCCGCGGCTCCTCCGCTCCCTCCGCCTCCCCCGCGCCTCCCCCCTCCTCCCCCGCGCCTCCCCTCCCTCCGCCTCCCCCATCCTCCCTCCGCCTCCCGGTCCTCCCCCGCGCCTCCCCTCCCTCCGCCTCCCCCCATCCTCCACCGCGCCTCCCCTCCCTCCGCCTCCCCCCATCCTCCACCGCGCTTCCCCTACGTCGCCATGGACACGGAGTTCCCCGGCGTCATCCACCGCTCCGCCAAGCACCCCGCCCTCCTCACCGCCGCCAAGCGCTATTCAAGGCCAACGTCGACGCACTTCACCTCATCCAGGTCGGCCTCACCCTCGCCGCCTCGCCCGACTCCCCCGCTCCGCCGCCATCTCCTCCTCCCCCCACCCGTCCGGTCCGCCGCCGCCTCCTCCTCCTCCCCACCCCGCGCCGCCGCCGCCGCCTCCTCCTCTTCCCCACCCCGCGCCGCCGCCTCCTCCTCCCCCCACCCCGCGGCGGTCGATCCCCGCTTTTTATTTTCTTCCAGCTTCCTCCCGCTCCCACTGGCCTGCTCGAATCCCTCCACATCCAGTCTCTCCAAACCCTAGGAGGCCACCATTAGGGTTAGGGACTCCTCCTCCTCCTCCTCCACTCGCGCCGCCGAGATGATGCACACCGGTGCCGCCCGCTACGACTTCGACCGCTTCGGCGTCATCTTCCGCCCCTCCCCGCGCCAGTCCGACTGCATGATCGTCGCCGGCACTCTCACCAACAAGATGGCACCCGCCCTCCGCAAGTGAGTATCAGTTTACCACCTTCCTCCTCTCTCCACTGCTCAGATTTCGATCTGGGATTTCGGTGTTGTGCCTGCTTAGATCTGGTGAAGGGTCTGGGTAGGGGAACAATGGGACTCGATATAAAGAAGTTTTGGGTTGGATTTGCTGTTTGTATGGATCTTCCCAGCGTAACCGACCGCTAATGTGATGTTAGTCTATAGTTTAGAAAGGCCCTATTCCCCATCTTTGGATTTGTTTTGAAAACCTGCCACAAATTCAAAACTAGCTCCGATCTTTGGATTGTCTCATTAGGATAGACGGGCTATTGCAGAGGTTGAAACATAGAAATGCCCTATACATTCCAGCATCAATAGTACTAACTATTAACGTAATTGAACGCATGTCCATTAGGATTGCAGATCACTCAAACTAAAGGGCCATGAAAACACCATAATCGAGTATATGCCCTGTATGACTTTGAAGAGATTGGAGAAGATGTATTGATTTAATGTTTAGATAGGGCATTCCATAGAGAGGTCTTAGGCTCTTACATTGTTGGTAACTCAACCATAAGTGAAGAAGATAAATTGATTTAATGTTTAGATAGGGCAATTCCATGGCAAGGTCTTAGGCTCTTACACTGTCTGAAAGTCAATCATACAGGTGAAGAAGGATTTGCTGGTGTGTTAGATACAATGTGTCCATAGGTTATTAAGGCTTGCTAAGTTTCAATATCCTACTTCATGAAATAATACAGTGCTCTTTGGGCTGATGGTACACTACCTTTGCAACTCCTTAATATCCATACTGTTGTGTACTTTATCATGGTAGAAAGAATCAGAAGACATGCGCTGTCTGCTTTGCATATGCATGGATTTGTTTATGCAAGAGATTGGAACACAAAAAAGAATTTGCTTTGATCAGGGTGAGGGATGTGGCTCATGTGCTATTTTGATACTTTGAAATCCAATACGAGCTATATTGTTGTGATTTGTGAATGTCTTGATCACTTAGGGTGAGGAGGTGTGGCTGATGTGCTGTTTTGATACATTTCGAATCCAGTAAGAGTTATATTGCGTGATTTGTGAATGTATTTGTTTACATGTAAATCAGTGCGTTGTTTGGTGAATCCTCGAGGAAGTCTGGATTATAGTTATCTGCTTCTACTACTCTCCATTCTTTTTTTAACATGTGTTTGTACTTGAGAAGATTTGACGAACAACTTCTGATTGTACCTGTTGCTATTTGGAGAGGATTCGCTTTAAGGTCATTCATTCTCTTGCCGGCTCATAGGTTTGTGATGGTCACATTGGTAACTTTCTCTGCAGGGTTTATGACCAGATGCATGAGCCTCGATGCGGCGGCCTAATGTTCTATCGCTGTTGGGAGGCCTTGTTGCAATCAAGACATTGATAATTACTGCAATAGGGCCAAGAGTTGGACTAACTCTTCAAGAAAGCATTAGGATAGGGCTGCTGCTTTCTCAAGGAGGCGAGTTTGGGTTTGTGGTATTTTCTTTGGCAAACAGGTTAGTTTTTATTAGAAATTATTTATTTTTGTTGTTTTTGTCTGGTCAGCTGTCTTGTTTTCGGTGCTTAGTAGCTACCTTGACTGAAACAGGCTTGGTGTCCTACCGCTGGAGTTGAATAAACTTCTCACTAAACATGCTTATATTCCAAGGAGAAGTGTCACTGACATGTACTCTTTTGACAAGTGTACAGATTTGGTAAGTGCTTTCTTTTTTTTCTTGCCAAATTTATGTAACTATCCTTCGGGGACCTTTAATTCTGTTAGCAAAATCTGCATCTTCTGCTTTTTAATATTTTTGGTTCATACATTCTCAGGAACACAATAGCGATGCACTGTACAATTAACTAGCTGCTTCAACTACTTCCTTGTTTGAAGCAAATGGCCATAGAGAACCTCTTGTAATGGACAATGTGCAGTGCTTTCTATGATACTGGAGAGTCATGTTTGCTTTGATAAAACTACAACTGACCTGCTTTAAAGCAACAAAGTTAGTACTGAGAATATCTTGTTGCTATGAGTCTATGACTGAACAGAACATAAATATAGAAGAATTGCTTTTTCCTTGTCCTTGTACTACCCTTGGGCTTGCTGAACTTGCTAAGAAAGGTGAAGTTTGGTTCTAAGTTTCCTTTGACCTGGTCCTGCACATCGTGATAATTGGATTCTACTTCCTATTTTTGTGTTTGATTGTGGAAACAAAATGATTTTACTAGAGCTTAAGGTTTAACATCTTGTAAATGTTGTCCCCTATATTTTAGAACCGGCATGTAATGTCAATTGATTTCTCATTTTGTTATGAACTTTTGATACTGGGATTGTACTACAGAATTGGCATTGACTATATTAATTATTAAGACTGCTCAATAAAATGATCTTGTTTCATGGCTGATGGATCTACCTTGACAGTAATTTCTGCAATGTCTTCAGGACTTCTTTGGATTATATTTGATAGATTTTTTTTAACCACCAGCCTCAAAGTATGCTCAAAAGATTGAAAGTACAAGGAAAAACAAAGCGAAAATCCATGAGAGCACCGGTCTTAGACAAGAAATTACCTAATGACCAGATGTCAAATCACTGTAAGTTCCTGCAGTTATTAGTTACATGGTATTTTCATAAGTATAGTTACGACTGTTATTGGCTACATGATATTTTCATGGGTATATGTGGCAGTAGAGTCTGTACTCCTTCAAGTTACACATTGCTACACATCAAATGTTTGGTCTGACCTTAGTTGTACTAAATGTTAATTAGCTTTTTATGACATCATTCTGTAATATGCTGTAGCTTTTTATGACATCAGTCTGTAATATGCTGTAGCTTTTTATGACATTAATCAGTAATGAGACGCTATACATTGTGTTAAATATGCGGCTCGAAATCTGGTCATGTAGATGTGGCGGCCTCATCTCCAAGCAGTTAGGATTGTAGTATAGCTGTACTTTATCTCTTGTAGTTAAAATGCAGTTCTCATATACTCTAAATATAGCATAATATAATGGCAATATTGTGACGTGCAATTCAAGTATACCAAACAATGTACTAGAATTTAGGTATTAAGCAATTCTAGCGTGATCTGAGTATTGACCGTTGATTAACAAAGCGTACTGTAGGTATTAAGTTTTGTAAATGCCGGTAAATTTTAAGTTTTAGCTACCATAACTAGAGATTAGCATGTCTGGGACCATGTAGAAGGGATCATCGTCTATGACAAAGAAGAGCCACAGCCCACATACATATGGTTATCCACGCCAACCACATACATATGGTTATCCACACCAACAAATTGGAATAGGAGGGATTTGTAGCTGCGAGATCAACGACGTTGGCCATGGCAGCAAATGGAGAGATCCCATGGGCTGAGGCTGGTGCTGAGTATGTCGTGGAGTCCACTGGTGTCTTCACTGACAAGGAGAAGGCTGCTGCTCACTTGAAGGTATAATTGCTACCTTCTAACCCAACCCAATTTCAGCAGGCTTCCATTTTCTGTTCTTACAAGCATGCTATATTCTCGTTAAAATATGTGCTTTTCTGGGAATTGCATGCAAGGAAGGGAAAAATCCTCTTGTTTATTAGAGTGATGGTCCAAGCTTAAGTTGTTATAATTAAAAAATGAGCAGTGCTTCTATGCTTTTCTCTCTAACAAGAGTTTATTTAGTTGTTGGCTTCTGGTATGCTATAGTAAGTTGGGACTAGAAATTTTGTGGTAGTCCATTGAATGGCCATTAGTTTTGTTGATTTTAGAACTGTTACTGAAATCATCTTCTGAGACTGCAAAATAAACAAATTTTTGGTAGTCATGTTCCATTGATAGTAAAATGAAACACACACATTAATTGTCTTTGACTCCATTGTTTTGCTTTCTACAATAGCCTTTTCTTTGTGCTTTTGATACGTGCTGTATGCACCTTCCCTTGTTTTACAGAAATTTCTTGTCTGTTTGGAAGAATGAAATCTCCAATGTTACAAATTGAGAGCGCCGACATATGTTCGCTGCGCTGCATTATCGCATGGTCCATGATAGTGGGAGACTGTTTTTGGCCCATTAGGTGTTGAATATTAGTAGCTCATACTATTTTCCTTATCAGGTCATACGACATGGACGACATGGGCAGTTGAACTAATTGTAACACTGATAGTTAATGTTTGGCGATTAGAACAATGATAGTATGAGTACTAGATAGGAACAAGTTGAGCATAAGATGGCTGGGGTGGTGGTCAGAAACTCAGAACACCTTTCGTTCGGTTGTTCTAATTAATTCCAGAACGCATACAGATTGAATAGGACTATTACAAAGCCTCCAAGATGGAATTCTGATGCTGTTTTCAGTCAGGTTGAGGTCTTATTCGTTGAACATTCCATTCCATAATAATCTAGAATGTTTCTGTTTGAAGTGAATTGCTTTCTCAGCTTGAACTTATTTATACAGGTATCCTTACACAAACTTCTTGCTCAAATTATTTAGATTTGCAGTAGATATTGCATGCCCCAATCGCCTTTTTAAGTTGAAAGTTCAGACAACTGAAGAAGCCTCTTGTTTTAGCTTCTGTTTTCAATGTAGAAAAGGGTTCTCTGACTAAAGACAAAAGTATGGCTGATATAAATCTTTGGTATCGGAAGGCAACAGAGACTTTGTGTGTCAGCAATTTCATTCGCGCACATTCTTTCCCTTTCAGAAAAGGTTTGCATGTAACCATCTACTGCAGGAAGAGGAAGCAAAGACAAAAGCACAAGTATTTTCAATAGGACAATGGTAAGAAATGAAGCAACTAATATCAACAACAAAGTCATCGGGGTTTTTTTTTGCCAAGAAATGTCTTATGAATACTGGGTGTGATATGTATGATATACACGTTTTGAACTGCTACTGTCAAGCTACTTGCATGACCTGGGACTTTTGTCTGCTCAGGAGCATCTTATGTCTGCATTTGTTGTCAAATCTTTGCAGGTTATGGCGTCATCCTGGGCGCATGATCTCCGGGAACAAGTTCAGCAAACAAGATTGTTAAGCTTTTGTAAATCGCTCTGTGAGCTTCATGCGATCCCACGTTCCCTTCGTCTCCAATCAAAGGTCTGAAGTTGCAGATGTTCATATACTTCTTTCTAGCACATTAGAGGTACAAATAATATATACACATTATAACACCATCTACCGAACAAGATGTTTTTTTATTGATGCAGCTATGCACCATAAGATCTCTAATATCTTCATCTTTGCCAATTGTCATGTGCTGAGTTGACTCATCAGACGAAACTTTCAGTATCAATAGAAATAACTTACTGCATCTTCTCCCTGCATCAATTCCAAGATTCTACTGCCATTGTGCATTTCTGCCTGCCACATGTTGTGTAAGCTGAAAGGAACTGCTTGCTGAAAACTCTTGGTTTATGAAGCTTACGAGTTATCAGGGCAGCGTATTCATGTCGATTCTTAAATCAGCGAGCAGTTGCTTCGCGAACACATATCAATATATTACTTGGAGCTAGAAATAACTGACTGGCAATGGTTCCTGGCAGCTCCACTTCAGTTACTGGATTAAACAACAATGAATACCAGATATCTAGGGGAAAGGTTATTTGACACCACACTCCCATATCTGATTTGGTTAATTCTGCTGCTGATTTTGATTCAGAACTTGAGTTAAATATGCAGCTTTTAATGTCACACAGTTTGTATAGCCATAGACATGGTCTTGTGATAGCATAAATAATGGCACTCCATTCAGATGAGGTGATTTTGGTACAGATTTACGGTTTAGCAAGCATTTTTGGTCGGCATGCTTGCGCTTCTAAACCGCAAAGTTAACTACTCATTCAACATATCAGTGGTTTTGAAACTTAATGAATTGATTACACATTAAAAAGTAAATATCTTATTTGTTGAAATATCCATTGCTATAGGCTATAGCGTCACTGTGCTAAAAGTACAATCAGAACCGGTAACCCCAAGTACAGAAGCTGAACTTCCTTATAATCAATGTATCATTTGGGCCTTCTGCTTGGAGGATGATGCCTTCTCTGGTTTGTTGTTTTGGTTATTTTAGGGGAGGAATGGCCGTGCCTTTCTGTTCTCTCATGCCATGAATGTAGTTGTGGGGGCGAAGGAGGATAGGCAACTTATGACTGGGTTACACACAGTCGCTGATATCTATTGCAATGGTTGCCGTGAAGTGTTGGGTTGGAAGTATGAGAGAGCATACGAGGAGACGCAGAAGTACAAGGAAGGGAAGTTCATATTTGAGAAGTCAAAGATTGTCAAAGAGAACTGGTAGTATCCAATATTAGACATGGCAGACATTCTGCTGAAGATCAAAAAATCATCGTTAAATGGTCATCAGTGTATTTTGGATCTTTATGCCTTTGTAAATAGCAGTCATCCACGGGTTTGAATCTTAAGGCTGCAACGCTGCATGTTCTTGCCTTACTGTCATTTGTAAAGTGAACTTATTCCTGTTCGTTTCTGTGAATAAGATACGGCATGTGGTTATTTGTTCTGGAATCATGATCTCTGATGTGCATAATTTGATTGGTCTTAAAAAGAATGCTTATAATCGTCATCTTGCATGACAATGTTTACTAGGGTTGTACTGATTCTGACCATGCATGATGAAAAGTGAATGAACAATTCTACTTTCAATTTTAGAGACACAATAAGACGTACTATGGTTCCCTGAAATGATGTCTGTGGTTGAGATGGAATTCATTAAAGGTTAGTAAACGTAGTCCATGAATCCTGGCTGCAACAGTGCTTTTACGACCGCGTGTTACGACTTGCTTGTTTGTTTTATTTTTTACAAATTTTATCTTATTTTGTATTTTACCGTAGCGTTAGCACGGGCACACTACTAGTTAGTACTAATGATGTAGTCTTTTGCACGGGTGATCTGAATGATATTATGCATAGTACTGAAAAACTTGGTAATAGCTCTCCCAGTTTCTCTCAAATGCGTCGTTTCTGTGCTATTGTTAAACAAACAGGTCTCACCGATCTTGGTTATAATGGTCCTCCTGCTTATATTTGAACTAACAGAAGATACACCTCTAGCCCTGCTTTTGAAAGACTGGACTGATGTTTGGGAAATTCAGCTTGGTGCTGTCATAAACCGGGGTAAACACCACCAAGAAGATGGCCGGATGGTGTCGGCGTAGAACGAGAGGGACTATAGACGAGGAAGATTTTAGTATTTCTCTGATTGATTCCAATAGCATGCGGTAGCCCTCTTATATAGATGAGCTCCCCCTAACAGATAGAATCTAACTCCAATTATATCTCTAATAAAAGGAATCTAATCTCTAACTCAAATAGAAACCAATCTCTAATTCCTAATAATAAACCGACTAGGGCCTTGGGCCCAAGGCCCACACCCCTGACACTACACCCCTTACGGACATGCAGCTCGTCCTCGAACTGCTAGGCGGCGGTCATGGGCATCAATGGAAAGCCTCCGACGCCGGTGTAGAAGACGAACGGTTGCGAGGTCCTACAGCGGATGTTTTTTTTTAAATTTTCTTTTCTTTTTTCTTTTTTCTGGTGGCTTAACTAACTGGTCGATTTAAAAACCGACCGACACCCACGAGGCCCGAACGCATCGGTCGAAACTCGCGTGCTTGGAGTTGAGTTGGGTGTGGTCGTATCAGTTGTGCACTCTCTGTTCTTCTTGTTTATTCTCTGTTCTTTGGCCGTTTCTTTCCCTTTCTATTCTAAGAGAATGTTCTTGTTCGATTTGCCCATGATCTGACTACTGTGTGTTGGGGAATCATACTCAAAACCATCTTGGATATTCTATTCCCATGAGCAAGGTCTGGTTGTCTTTTCATCCTCTCAGTCTTGGTCGTGAGCGCTCTCGATGAAATCTTGTGAAGATCTCTATCTTCTTGATAAGTTTTCAATTATAGTTCAGAGCAGTCTCTTGAGGCCTTATTCTTGGTATATTCAAAGGCTCATGGCCAGTTGATCTGTGAATCAAAAGTTATTTAGAATCTGGATCTTGCGGTCGTGCACTTTCTTGCATTTCCTCTATTTTCTCGAGAGCATTTTGACCATGTTCAGTTCTGTTGCTTCCTTGTTTTTTGTGTTGAATCTGAACTGAAGTAGTCTTAGTTAGTGCAAGTCTAGGTCTGGAACATCGATTGGATTTACGAGTATGTTGGTTTCGGCCAAGACCAAGTTCCATACCACACCGCATTGATTTCAACCACGTTGATCTTTGGGTTGCAGAGAGCTTTACGACCACGTTAGTCGTTCGACTACTCGTTGGCTTATGACTACGTTAGTTCTAGTCCCGTGGTTGTCGACCAGAGGGCTTTATGACCACGTTAGTCGTTCAACCACTCGTTGGCTTATGACTACGTTGGTTCTGGTCTCCGTGGTTGTCGACTAAGGCGATTTACCACCACGTTGTCGAGTATCGACCACATAGTCGGGCCTGCGACCACAAGCTATGTCTTCCACCACGTGGTTGTATTTACGACCACGTTGTCGCATTTCGACCACAGTGCTGATCTCCGACCACGGTCTATTCTCTGGCATCTTTTTTGGCTGGTCTGGTCTAGGGTGGTTTCGATCTTCGACCACATTGGAATTCTATCGACCACGTTGTTGAGACTTACGACCATGTGGTAAGTCTCGACCACATTGTCAAATTTCGACCGGCTCTGTCGTTTTCTTGTTCTGTTCATACTGCCTTTCTGTTTTCTAGTAAGGCTTCAACTCTAGTTTTCATAGCTTAGTAGCTATTAAAGAAAAGAGTTAAGTGGATACTTGGGGGATTTGAAAGCACCATTCACCCCCTATTGCCTGTCCGATCCTACAAAAAATAAATGTTTGTAGGTTATAAAAATTTTAGATTGTTATTGTAGAAACCTACTAAATATTCGTATAAATGGATAGAAACCTCCACTGGTTTCCGTAGCCTCCAATTCAGGAGACAAATATGAATTCATGACTTATATAACACAGCGCAAGCTTGTATCACTTTACCCATAGTCACCTTGATTTTTATAGCGAGTGGATCTTCGTATTTTCTTAGATGTGATGCACAAATTAGAATACAGAACTTTTACCTCTATCTTAGTATATTACATCCACTTGACTTACTTATAATTTTTGGCCTGAGGTGGTGTACTGCCCTCACCTGGCTCCTTCGTAATTATAAGACAGTTATTGGTCGGACTTATCTCATGAGGCCCAACATCCAATTGAGATCTCACCCGACACTCCACATCACTAATTTATGTGCCGAGCATATCTTTTATGACCTAAAGTCCAATTGAAATCTTGTCTGGTTCCTCCCTAGATAAATCTACTTACCCGGTTGTGGAGTGCATAATAACTTTGATAGAGTTACTAATTCTGCCCGTCTTTCAACGGAACAATGGTTGATACGATTGATACGGTCTATTATGCAAGCGAAGTTTGTAGGTCCTTCTATAATATCCTATATAAAGGGTCCAAACCTGCCATTTTTTTAATTGGGGGACCCTCCATCCACCTCTTACTTATACTGCGGATCAACTGCTACATCAATTGAGACAGCTATATCCTTTCATTTCCTTCTCATGGCATTCATCCGATTTACATCTGATTTCACTTTTTATGCAAGGTGATAATATTTTAGTAGGTAAATACTTATTTTACTGAAGATAATTTGATCATATGTTCAAGGTATGCTTGCCTAAGTAGCTGTTAGGAGTATGGGTTTTAGGGTCACTTGAATAAAATCTTCCCTCTGGTACTGTTCCCTTCCAGCAATTTAGCATATATGCTACGGTTTAAATTGTGAATACAAAAAAATAGATTAAATTATACTAAGGTTTTTCTGTGTGATCCCTGAAATTAATTTAACCAATTTCAGATTTTTACAACTTGTTTACTATTTTGAATCAATGCATATAGTTTTAATTCGCCGTGTACAAATTCTTATTTGCAGACAACAATTAGTTTATTCTAATAATCATAAATAGTTATTATTGGGTTTCTATAGTTTAAATACGGCTAATAAAAATTAATTGGATATTTAAATGTATAATAAAGCTATCTAGACGAAAGTGCACAAATACAAAATTTCTACACGCTTAATCTCTCTCCTCCCATTCTATTCGGCTGAACAATCTCTGGCTTCTCCCGAATTTTTTAAAATAATCATTTTTATTCAAAAATAGAAAAATATATCTGTGTTTTAATTTTTTATAGAAATAGCCCCCAGTCGCTTAACCACTAGGCAATTGCACCCTGTCGCCCAATGGTCGAGCGCCACGTAGGAAGTCGCCACACCGTTGGGCAACAGCAACGATTGCCAGTACTATCCATATTGTTTTACGTAATTGCCCCTCTCCCCTCGACCGTGAATCAACTGGTTAGTGACATGTGTCATTTCCACAGAAAAGGCCTAAGGAGACGTGCAGCCCCGCACATGGAAATGTGCCTCCATGACCACAGCTGGCCTCGGGCCCATGCACGTGGGCCAAACGGTAGAATTTTTTACGAAAATGTATTCAATTTTTACAAAAATTTAGATATAGAAAATGAGGTTGAAAAATTAAAAAATTTTGTATGGAGCCTTGTAATGTAGTTTACTTGCTTGTATAATTATTTTGTAATTTGAAACGTTCAGAATTTTGCTCCGTAATTTGTTTATGTGTACTATCTGCACGATTGCGACAACCCTGAAGCAATGGTCTTAAGCAGGATGTGTGATGTTCCACTCACCCTCAGGGGTTATTTACCTGGATAAAAGATATGGAACCCAAAGGTTCCTTACTTAATGCAAAGGTAACGGCAGAGTATTAACAGTTGCGCAGCATGTTTGTTGCTTCCCAACACTAACAAGTCAAATCAACGTGAAAAGGCCTCGACCCACGCAGAAGTATCCAAGTTGGGGGCCGAATACGAAAGCCAACGTAGTGTGGTTTCTCTCTGGGAATTGTTGTCTTACGATTAGGGGTGAAAATGGGTCGGATTAATCCCGATCGATCCGGCACCGAATCCGATTGGTACCGAATTCGACTAGTACCGAATCTGGAGAAAAAAATATGGGTTAGGATATGGTAACAGCAATATCCGTCCGAATCCGAATATCCGTTCGAATCCGATACATCTTCAAGTTTGATTTCAGGTTAGTGCTACTATTTGACATTTCATTTTCTTTTGCAATGGTAAAATAAAATCTTCCACATCAGCTATTAAATAGTAACATCAAGTCAGTGCGTCCTACTCCATTTACTGCACTGTATGCATTCCTTACAAACAAGTAGGGGTGCAAACGAAATGGGTTAATCCCGACCGATCCGACACCGAATCCGGAGAAAAAATATGGGTTAGGATATGGTAACAGTAATATCCATCCGATTTCGACCCGTTTTCACCCCTACTTACGACCTAAAGGCAACGTTTCTTATGAGATTTCTATAAAATTTACGTACAAGAGATGGATGATGGCAAAAGGGCAATTCAAGCGCATTAACCAGGCACTAAGCGGAGCGACGCACATACGCATGCAGCTCGGCACGGGCACGGGCACGGGCCAGTGGCGACGGCACATCACATGCAAGCAACAACGTGCGAACTGTTAGGAAACCTGACTTTGGGCCAGCAGCCCTGGCTCATGGTAGACACCTCATCTGAGACTATAAATAATGAGTTATACCGGCATATTTTGTACACATACAATCAGAAATTAATAAAGAAAGACCAGAAATTCATTCTAGCTCTCTGTGTGTTTTCAATCTATTATTCTGTCTTCTATGATTGATTCGTTTCGTTCTAAGCAGAGGAATTGATCAGACTGATCACCAGCGATAGTTCTTCAACACGTTATCAACACGAGATCGTTCCGGTGAATCAAAGGTAATCATCGAAACTCTAATAGATTGAATTATCTAGATCGTTGTAAATTCACAATTTTCGTGTTCTAGACTGATTTTCTACAGTGCAAATATGCTCTAATCTACCGCGAGCAGACATGAAGTCGCAGGCACAATATCGATCGGTAGATTGCATCACGGGGTAGATGTTGATTGCACTGTAGATTACAAACAAACGAAAAAATTTTGCACACATCGGCTCTGCACAGCTACAGTGCGCAAAAGGATTGCCGGCCTGCCGCCGGCCACTAGCCTGACGCCGATCCCTCTCGGGCGCCGGCCAACAGCCAGCGCCGACGCACACTAGCCCGCAGCCGCCTTGCCACAACCGGTCCACACGCACGTGCCCGAAGCACTCTGCCTCGGCTCCCGCGCGAAGTCGGCTACTGCCCGAGGAAGCTGGGTCGAAGCACTGACGCCTTGGCACCTCGGTTTCTTCACGCGATGCCGCCGGCCCGAACCGCGCGTCGCCTCAGTTTCGGCGCCGCCGCCGCCGGTGCTTGGACTCGGACGGCGCACCCCCGCACGGGCCACCGCCTCCCGCACGAGGCGCCGCCGCCGCCGGAACTTTGCCTCGAACGGCGTGCCCCCGCACGAGCCGCCGCCTCCCGCACGAGGCGCCGCCGCCGTCGGCCTCGCTGTTGGTCGCAACCCGCGCCCGCTCGCTTAGACCCGCCGCCGCCCCCACCAATGCAAATGGGGGTAGGGGAAACCCAACCCCATCCCTTTGTGTCGCTCAGGTGGGCCACTGGGCCAATGGGCCGAAGAAAATGCATAAAACATTATGAAGCATTGCGAGAACTTTTTGTACCATTTATTTATCCGCAGTAAATTATTCCATGCATGTTTACCAGCAGTAAACTTATTTATTCCTTTAATACACATGTAAATGACTGGCATCATGGACCAGGAGTTCAAGGAGCTGGCCAGCATGGCCAAAACTATCTGACATGGGCATCCGATGTCGAGATAGTGCTTGGAGCTAAGAAGCTCCGCGCGGCTATTGGAATTGGCGGACCGCATGACTCCTAACCCACACCTGAGGAGAACGATTAAGCACTTCATTTTCTCAGCATCACCTCTACCTCACTCTCAAGAATGAGTACATGGCAGAGAAGAGCGCGCTAGCACTCTGGACCACACTCAAGAAGTGGTTTGAAAGGCTAAACTACACCATTCTTCCTCAAGCAGAGCAAGAGTGGATCAGACTGAGGTTTGCCGACTTCAAGACGGTCGAGGAGTACAATTCTGCCTTGCACAGGATTTGAGAAGATTGAGAAACTCT
Source organism: Dendrocalamus latiflorus (assembly GCA_017311315.1). Taxonomy (NCBI): domain Eukaryota; kingdom Viridiplantae; phylum Streptophyta; class Magnoliopsida; order Poales; family Poaceae; genus Dendrocalamus; species Dendrocalamus latiflorus. The sequence continues at coordinate 294,396 of CM029657.1, read as the reverse complement.
GTGTCAAGCAGATCACCAACGAGCAGAAGATTGAGAAGACCCCATCAAATTTTCACCCCAATGCTGTTCAATCTACCCGTAACTATCGTCAAGACGGCTACAAGGAGTACGCCAAATTGATTGATATGATGCAGGTTGCGAAGGCTCAAGACGAACTTCACCGCAAGAATTACGTCACTCAGCCATCGGGGAGCTCCGCTGGCCGCGAGGCCAATGCTGGGAGCTACAAGGTGTGAAAGCCCTTGATGAAAAGAAGGGGGAAGAAGGGTAAGGCCATTGCCCAGAAAGACAAGTCAGATGCACCGAGTGACAAAAAGGCTAAGAAGAGTGGCAAGACCTATGGCCAGCAGAACCAAGGTTGCTACAAGTATGTCAAGTGGGGGCATTGGTCACGAATCTGCAAAGAATCGCAACATGTCATTGACGCCCATCAAGCACAGAAGAAGGATGACAAAGGGCAGCCTGAAGCCCACTTTGTAGCGGTTGAGGGGGAGCATCCTGAGTAGCTGCCTGAGTTGATGGAGGTTGAGACCATCTCGGCAGTAGCACCCCCTTATGACCTAGAGGCAGCCACCGCCATGATTTCTCTCGAAGAGAAGATCACTCCCGAGAAGATAGCCGAAAAAGTCTCTGATTTTCTAGTAGATTCAGGCTAATACACAGAATGCATTAGACTTTAATTGTCATTTATTTTGTGTTAAAAGGACAAGTTAGAACTTGCATGGATGCTACTTTAGCATTTGTTTTATCGTGATGGTTGGATGATTTTGAATAATTTATTCATTTATTTAGTTTATGATGACATGATATGTTCTAATATTGGAATATTTTATTTATGTATTGAATGCCTTCTAATAAATGTTAATAAAATACCTTATATTAGAATGCATGTGGCGCCCTATGGAGGAAGTGTGCTTAGCCGACAGTGGCACAACGAATACTATCTTAAGAGAGACTAAGTATTTTCAATCGATTCGTAAGAATGTTGGCAGCCTTACGACAATCGCCGGAAGCGATGCATGTATAATTGGTTTCGGAAAAGCCACAATTATACTTCCAATGGGCACAACTTTGGTCATTGAAGAAGCCTTATTATACCTAGAATCGACTAGAACTCTCCTAAGTTTTAAGAATATTCGCGCCAACGGTTTATACGTTGAGACTGAAGAAAAGTACGGTAAGAAACACCTGCTCATTACGAAGCGCGAAGAGAATGGAAAAAGAGTATTAGAAAAACTTCCTTCACTAGAAACTAGGCTATATTATACCAACATCGAGGCACCTGCAGCCTATACTGTCTTGAAGACAGTGTTTAGAAGCTCTGAACTGTTCTGTCTCTGGCATGACTGATTAGACCACCTAGGTCTTAGAATGATGAGAAATATAATCAACAATTCCCAAGGGCATAGTACTAATGTAAAGAATTTCCCGAATCACGAAGATTTTGTGTGTCCTGCATGTGTCATCGGGAAATTAATCACTAGACCCTCCACTCTGAAAGTGAAGGATGAAGTCCTTGCATTCCTGGACGCATTCAGCGAGACATTTGCGGTCCCGTTCAGCCTATTTCAGGGCCATTTAAGTATTTCATGGTGCTCATTGATGCTTCCTCGAAATGGTCGTATGTGGGTCTATTTTCCATAAGAAACCATACTTTCGCAAAGTTGATCTCGTAGATCATTCACATCAGAAATGTGTTTGCTGATCATCACATCAAGTCCATAAGAATGGAAAACGCCAGAGAATTTACTTGAAAGGCATTTGATGATTATTGCATGGCAATGGGGATTGCAGTTGAGCATTCGGTACCTCACGTCCATACCCAGAATGGTTTGCCAGAGGCATTAATCAAGAGAATTAAATTTATTGCCTGACCCCTTTTGCAGAATTGTAATTTGCCAGGTACATGTTGGGGACACGCAGTCCTACATGCAGTGGATCTCATCAACTTTAGACCATCGGCCTACAACATCCATTCACCTATGTAACTAGCGCAAGGGTTACCACCGAAAATTTCTCATCTAAGAAGGTTTGGATGCAAGGTTTATATACCTATACCACCTCCGCAGCATACCGCAATGGGCCCTCTCCATAAGATTGGGATATACGTTGGTTATGAGACTACATCCATAATCAGGTATTTGGAACCCATGTCGGGAGATTTGCATACCGCCCGCTTCGCTGATTTCATTTTTGATGAGGATACTTTCCCAACATTAGGGGGAGAAAATCAACCCCTTGATGATACGGGAATTCATGCACATGACCTGCGCACTAGTGAAACAGAGAAAGTGGTCCAGAAGATCATTGACTTGCAAGCATTAGCAAACCGGTTGTCGGATCACTTTAGTGATTTCAAGAGCGTGACTAAGTCGCATGTGCCTGCACGCAATGCACCGGAGAGGGTTGAAATACAAAAGAAAACAGAAGGTATCCCGAATCCCGTCCAGAGGCCTCAGAACAAAAGGACGAGAACTCCATCTCCTCGAATCCCATGTAATCGGGGACGCCCGGCGAAAAAGGATAAGAAAAACTTATCACAACCGATCACTAAAATCCCCCAAAATGAGAAGGGGAGCCAGTTGAGACCTGATACAAGTATGACACATTCAGAAAAGGGCATACCAGATCTGAATATCCCCATGAAAGAAGAAGTCGGCATGGATGTGTGCGCACATATCGGAGCTGAAAAACTAAAGGGACTTGCCACCACAATTGAAAGAAGCGATGTGCAAGAAGAATCTCCAGAAGAAGCAGTTCATGAAGAAATAGTTATAAATTATGTGCACATGGGAGAGTCCATGAATAGGACAACAGTCAATATCGATATCTACTTCGCAAAGAAAATTGACACAATCATCAATCTTAATCCCGAGCATACATCACCGCTGAATATAAGAAAAGATCAGATTGGGAAGATTGGAAGAAGGCAATAGAAACTGAATTGCTATCTCTAAACAAAAGAGAGGTGTTTGGGCCCGTATGTTGCACACCTCCTCATGTGCATCCTGTAGGGCACAAGTGGGTATTTGTTCGAAAGTGAAATGAAAGAAACGAAGTAGTGAGATACAAAACAAGGCTGGTAGCATAAGGTTTCGCTCAACGTCCTGGAGTTGATTATGAAGAAACCTACTCCCCAGTCATTAGTGGAATTACCTTTAGATATTTGATCTCAACGACAGTGAACTTGAATTTAGAAATGAAATTGATGGATGTGGTGACTGCATACCTTTATGGAAACTTGGATTTGGAGATTTATATGAAGGTCCCTAAAGGAATCCCTCTCCCAAACCAAGACAGAGCAAATAGAAATCTGTACAGTGTGAATCTTAGAAAGTCCCTGTATGGACTGAAGCAATCTGGCAGAATGTGGTATAATCGCTTAAGCGACTTTCTCTGGAAGAAAGGCTACACGAACAATAAAGACTGTCTCTGTGTGTTTATACGGCGATCCCAGAATGGATTCTGTATAATCTCAGTGTATGTAGATCTGAATATCATTGGGACAGTGGAAGACATAAAGAAGCAAGCTCCTACTTGGAGTCAGAATTTGAAATGAAAGATTTGGGAAAGTCCAAATTCTGCTTAGGCATGTAGTCGAGCATGTCCCTGAAGGAATATTAGTACATCAGTCGGCCTACAGACTGAAGGTGTTAGAAAGGTTTGGCTTTGAGAAGGCATACTCATCGAAAGTACTGATGATCGGTGGGTCTTTACAGCAAGAAAAAGATTATTTCCGACCCAGGGAAGAGGGGTAGGAAATCCTGGGACCAGAATTCTCATACTTGAGTGCAGTGGGAGCACTCATGTGCTTAGCAAACTACACTAGACCAGACATTGCATTTGCCGTGAACCTATTTGCAAGGTACAGTACAGAACCTACCAAAAGATATTGGCTGGGCATAAAGGACATCTTCCGATACCTCCAAGGAAACAAGGATATTAGATTGTTCTACAAAAAGAATCAAGATTTGAACTTGATTAGCTATGCAGATGCCGGGTACCTGTCTAACCCGCATACCGTAAGGTTACAAACAGGTTATGTATTCCTGTGTGATGGAACTGCAATTTCCTGGAAATCGTCTAAGCAAAGTCTCGTAACTATTTCGACGAACCACTCAGAAATTATAACGCTGTATGAAGCCGCACGAGAATGAGTTTGGCTCCGCCGAATGATTCATCACATCCAGCAGCCATGTGGGATGAACATCGTGCAAACCCCTATAATTATCTATGAGGATAATGCAGCTTGCGTTACACAAGTGCATATGAGCTATGTGAAGAGTCATTTTACAAAGCACATCAACCAAAAATTCTTCTATGCTCATGAATTGCAAAAGATGGACGAGATTAAAGTACTGCATACTAAGTCATTTGAAAATCTGGCAGATTTGTTAACTAAATCACTCTCTGCATCTAGTTTTGAATGGTGCGTGCGAGGAATTGGAATGAAACTCGTAAGTAAATCTTAATCATGAAGATTAAGTACGCAAAAGAATAAAGTCCTAAAGACTGAATGAAATTGGGTGAATTGTTGAGTTTTCCCAAATTTCTCGACCAAGGTTTTTAATTAGGCAATTCATGCGTCGTAGTATAACATGTATCATGTACTCTTTCTCTAAATTTTTCCCACTAGGTTTTTATGGAGTTTTAACGAGGCATGAGCGTGTCGGATGAGTGCCCAAGGGGAAATGTTACGAAACCTAGGCCTGGGCTAGCAGCCCTGGTGCCATGGTGGGCACCTTACCAGAGACTATAAATCGGGAGCTGTACCGGTATATTTTATACACATACAATCAGAAATTAATAAAGAAAGATCAAGAGTTCTCTCTACCTCTCTGTGTGTTTTTAATCTATTATTCTGTTTTCTAAACAGAAGAATCATCGGACTGATCGCTAGCTACATTGCTCAACACGAACAACTCCCCGATCGAATCGCTTAAGGATCTCGATGGCGAATCTGAGAGGATCCGGTCTCTCCACGCAGGCGACCCAACCCGAGTGGCCTGGACCACCGGGGAGTGCGAGTGAGTCCTACTGTTCAGAGAGAATAATCTTAGGTCAGCCTGAGATCAACAGCATATATATAGACACACACACACACGAATTTGTTTGCTCTTCTACCCTGATGGCCGGTCGATCGATCGATGGTCCTAAGTCGCAATAGTAGTAGTAGTGATGGAATGTGATCGGTTGCGTCGCAGGACATGGCAACTAATGGCTTAATTATGCTGCTTGTTTCGTCCTATTTATATTGATTTTAAAAAACTGTTTTATAGTAAATAACTTTTTTTAGATACCTAACTTTCAAACGATGTATCTTTTTAAGACAGAATCTACTAGTCGATTATAGTACACACTATAACGATTTGATTTATATCAATCAAAATATCCATATAACTCTCTACAATCTATTACTATTTATAAACTAAAATCAAAAGCTATAAATAAAAGTCAATATGAACGGACATCATTGACCCACTTCCAGTTTTACACATCTTCGTTCAAGTCCGCTTTACGACGCGATCACGGGTACAGCACGTAACAAGTCGATCCCTGTGCTCAGACAGGTGAAGCAAGCTAGTGATTTTATATTAGGATCAAGATTCTAGATAGAATTCGTTTTCATGTTAATAAGATCAAGATCCTACAATACGGATCGAAATCCTAATAAACCTGTAAGCAAGTACTAGTATCACTGCAAAGACCGATTGTTCAATGTACAACTAGCCGGGCTATTCAGTGGGAAAACGTGTATGCGACCTTTTATCTTTACAAAATTCGTAACTATGTGATGACGCACACATACGTGTGAGGAGCTAAAGCCACATTTAACATTGTTTTACATCGTATTTCAAAAAATAACTGTATACACACTTTATTAATAAAAATATCACTTATGTTGTCCGATGGGTGAGCGGTAGCGCCTGCGAGGCTACACGCAGTGTAGCCGCCTACGGCAGGCGCTTGTCGCCCCATCACCAGACGGTAGGCAGCCTATCGCCCGGTGTGCAGACGGCAAGTTGCCTACCGTCTGGTGAGGGGGCGGCAAGTGATTAAACCGGCTTACTTATTTGCCCTAATTTTTTTCATTTAGTATTTGTTTAAATTTTTAAGTATATCAAATGAGCTCAACAAATTACAAAAAATTATGTACAGCCTCCTGACACATCATACCTCAGAGATTAATTTTTGAGTAATTTTATCCATTGCGAATGTTGCTCAAAAATTTATAAAATTTCTATATTTTTACAAGTTTTTACATATAGCAAACAAGCTCCAAAAATTACAAAATTTTATGTAAAGCCTCCCAGTACAGTCATGGTTATTGTGTAATTTTTTTAGAATTTTATGTGGTCCGAATTTGTGACATTTATTCGGATTAACTTAATCATGAATTTAACGATCGTCACGCATCTTTTGAAGTGGCATGTTGGCTAATCGTGCTATATATTATTTGCTGCTATCTAGTTCACATAATTGTCACTCTCTATGTATGTGCCCCTCGTGCGCTCTCTTGTTCACACTAATGTCATTATTTCCGTGTCATCACCCCTCGTCCGCTCCCTTGTTTGCACATTTGTCAGTGTTACGATTCCGTTCCCCCTCACCCGAAGCGCTGCTTGTAATAATGGATCCTCAATGTACGGGGTGAGTGCACCGGGTTCACCTTTCGTTTGGCCATAAATACAAACTTCTAGTAATTTGTCGTTGCTCATCCCATCGCTCATCGTAGAAGGTGATTGTCGTGGTGGTCGCTGAAAATTGGAAGTGTGTAGCTCATTAGTTCGTGAAGCCAGTGCGTAGCTCAAAATTGGTAGTGCTAATTTCTTCTCCGGAAAGGCAGGTAATTTTTGATCGTATGCTTTCGATGTTACTCCCATAATTGTAGTCAATTAGTGTTATTTAGTTAGTCGTGGTTTATATTATGAAGTAAGTATATCATAGTAATTTAGACATAGTTTCTACTATTTTTTTGTATGCACGGTACCCATAATTTGTTAGCTCGGGTAAGTAATGAGTTAGTGCTAAGGATGACGGTAATGAATGGTTCGTCATTTTTTCGGATGAGTAATCAAATTATCATAAGTAGTGAAGTATCCGTATGTAGTTACACGCATGAAATCACTGACTTGTAGTATATTGCTGTCATTATCAATTTTCGCACTAATATTTCGTCTGTCTCATTTGTTGCAAGGTACTCTCAAAATTAATAGTGCATAGCTAATTATTTGGAGAAGGCAGTGCAAAAGTCATTGAGGACGCGGCAATGCTAATTACTTCTCCTGAAAGGCAGATAATTTTTTATAGCTTGCTTTTGGCGTTATTCTCATAGCCATAGTCATAATTATTGTTATTTACTTAGTCATAATTAATGTAGTTTGTATTATAAAGTAAGTTTTATTGTCATTATTAATCTTCGCACTAATATTTGGTCTGTCCTATGTATCGGTCGGTATGGCTTTATCGGAGCTTCTAAAACACTTGTATGATGAGAAACACCGTTGCCACTCATGGATGACAGGTGATGCGGCTGGCCTTTCGCCGTTCAAGCTCCGGGTGGGAGGAATCCATGGGCGTTGGACGAGCGCTACGTCCTAACCCTGCAGGCCACAGGCTTATTGCCCTCTGCGAGACTGGTCTCCACCAAGCATGAGTTCACCATCGATGGCAGCCAGCTCGCGGCACTGGTGGACAGATGGAGGTCCGAGACACACACATTCCACTTTCGGTGGGGTGAGATGATGGTCATTCTGAAGGACGTCGCGTTCTTGACCGGTCTCCCTCTCGGGGGTGATTAGGGATGGCAATTGGGCGCGGCGGGTACGGGTAGTGCTCGCCCATACCCGTACCCGCGACCCCGATTTATGCCCGCGGGTATACCCGCGAAAGACGAAGGGTGAAAAACCTCGCCCATACCCATCGCCCGCGGGTACCTGTCGCCCATGGGCATACCCGTTTACCCGCGAACTGAGAGTCACCATCTGAGAGTTGAACTAATGACAGGTACATATAAGCAACAGCTGTTGCTAGAAAATATAATAGTTATCAAAAAAGATTATAACTATCAATAGCAATTAGAGACATGCAAAATTTTATAACAATCAATAGTCATTAGAGATTTTGCTATGACTGCGCCACCTGCCAATCTATATCGCGGGTAAATGGGCGGGGCAAGTATGGGTGGAGCTTGCCCATACTCGTGCCCGTTTACCCGACGAGTAGAGTGTTTTCCCCATTTTCATACCCATGGGTAAAGAAAATATCCCATACCCACCTTCATTAGGGTATTTACCCACGGGTATACGAGTAAAATGGGTACAATTGCCACCTCTAGGGGTGATACACTTGTTCCAGCCCATGCACCAGCCGACTGGAAGGAGAGGCTAGCGGACCGGTTCGGCTGGCCTATCTCGGAGAGTGTTCGTGGCATCCCCCGCGCTTGTCTAAATAATTTCAGTGTGTGCCCGCAGGTTGCACCACTGGAGGTCGTCAGGACGCTCCTCGTCGCGTTCCTTATCCAGCTCTTTGGTTGGAGCATGTTTCCAGCTACACACGGCGATATTTGCAATGCCAAATTCATCGGCCTCATCGAGTCTTTGATGGACGCAAAGTTCGGGGTGATGCCTCGGTACAGTTGGGGATCAGCGGTTCTGTGCGCCACGTATCGGGGGTTATGTGACGCTTGCCGGCGTGCCACTATTGGTACCCTAATCTGGCTATCCGCTACGTGCTCCTACAGCTGTGGAGTTAGGAGCACTTCCCTATCAGACGTCCGACCATCGTGATGCCAATGCACCCATTCGGCGAATACGCCGACCTGATAGACGGGCCCACTATGGGCCTCTGGTGGACTGCTACCCGTCTGCGGTGGGTGTGGGGCAAACCGTCGAGGTGCTATGTGCTATGGCATAACAAGTTGGAATTGTTGCATGACAGCGATGTCATATGGAGTCCATAGACAGTAGATTTCGTACATCGTGTATCGCCGTACAGGCTATCCCTGCAATGCCTAGAGGACGGGGAGCTATGGGCGACGACACACCATCTGGTGTTCTCGTACATGGTAGAGACTTACGCGCCACAGTGTGTGATGCAACAGTTGGGTTTGCACCAGGCCGAGCCCCCTCTGGATGGCAGGTTCTGTAACATCCTAAATTTTGGGTGTTTGAAAATTTGAGAAATTTAAAACTTTATTTGCATTTTACTGGCATTTGAATTTTGGTTCAGCATCATATTTGGGTTTTCATGAGTTTTGTGTTGGGCAAATAACATCTGAAAATAATTCTCGAGCACAAAATAGCAATCATAAAAATAAATAATTAGATAAATGAATACAAATAATTTAAAACGTATTTAACAAAAAAAATAATAAATAAGAATAATTCAAAAAAAAAACTAATTATGAAATCAAAACATGGTTTATGATGTGGACCTACTTCTTTTTCTCTCCCCTTCTTTTTCTTTTCACTCTCCTCCCGTTTCCTTCCCTGGCCGATGGGCCCTCTTCCTCCCCTGGCCACAGCCCCGATCTCTCCTCTCCCTCAGCGCGCTGGCTCTTTCTTCCTCCTTCCTTCTTCCGTGGCAGAGCTCCATCCACGTCGCCCCTTCTTTCTCTCTGCTCTGCGCGAATCCCGCCGAATCTTTGCCGCGCTGCCTTCCCTCTGCTCTGCACGCGCCGCTCGACCGTCGCATCCGCACACTGAGCCCCGCGCCTCTCCTGCGCCGAGCCCCGCGCTCGTTGCCCGTCGGACATACCCCGCCGACCGGTCCTCCACCACCACGCTCCCCCGCCCCTTTTCAGCTACAAGAAGCCACGGCTCCCCCATTTCTCCCCGCGCGCGCCACTCTCTTCTTCCCCTTCCCTGTCTCCTCTTCCGCCCGTGCACCGGCCGCAGCGCCTCCACGCCACGCTCCGCCCTCCGGTGACGCCCCGCCCCACCAAGCGCGTCCCAGCGTGCCTCCTGGAGCCCTCTACCTCCCCTCTCACCTAATCGAATCCCGGTGCTTCAGGCTCGTCGCACGGCTCTCTTCTCCGAAACCGGCCGACGCCGTGCTCCCGTGCAATTCCGTCGGTCCGTTGAAGCTCCGGTCGATTCCGCGCTCTGGGCGCCTCACCATGGTGCTCCGGACCTTCCCCCACCGTCGGCCGAAGCTCTTCGTCGCCCGAGCTCTCCGGCCACGGTGGCCTCCGTTGCGCTGCCGCCCGTGCCCGCCGCCGGCCCGCTACGACGCCTCCTGGCCAGAGCCATCACCTCCAACGGCTTCCCCACATCCCCGTGTGTCCGTTTTGGGCCATCGCCAGCGCCCCCCAGCCGTTTCCCTCCGGCGACGCCGCCGCCTGGCCGGGCACCGCCGAGCCCTCTGTTTGAGCCAATGCCAGCACTCGCCTCTTTTAAGGTAACCTTCCCATTTGTGTCACAAACCGTCCGCAGCCAAGTTGATCAAGTAGCTTCATGTGTACGTGTGAGGTCCCGAGTTCAATCCCCATCGGCCACATTTTTGTTCTTCTTTCTTTCGCATTTTATTTTGTCCCTTTTATCCCTATATAATTAAGGGAGAAATTTAGGAGAAATTAGGCTAATCTGTGGGAACTAGTAAAATTTAAATAAGGCTCTAAAGAGTTTAGGTATGATTTAAATTTGAAGAGGTTATCATGATAAATGATTAGTGTGACTTTAATACTTAAGTTGTAAATATAATCATTTATTAAAAATATTAATGAGGAGAAGTGACCTTGGATGAATGTCTATATTTGACAAAGATGGCTTTGGTTAAATGTCCCAAACTTAATAAAGATTACCCTTAATGATAATTAAAAATCCATGCCCAATATTCATCATGCTACCATTAATAAAACCTCTGCGACATATTTTAATGCAATAGCCCTAGGTCGTCAAGATCCAAAATAATTTCACAAACTTAAATATTCTAAACTGAACACGTAATCACTAACATGGGTAGTTAGGGCCACATAAAATGATACATATCAAACATTGCTCAGATTGTTAAGTTTAGACTAAAATTGGAAAATAAAGTTAAGCATAATAGTAACTAAAGCATAGATAAAATGATAATAATACCACTAATTAAATCTTAATACTAGATTTAGTAAATAATAATGTTGAGCATGAAATAACAATCTATGGCCCATACAGCTGAACTCTAATTCAAGTAGGAATAGGCTTAATGAAAACTAAGACTACATAAAATGTCACACATAGAATGCTATGCACCTACATCCTAAAATTTATTCAGTACGCCAAAAGGCCCTGAAGAGTAACGCTCGATAAAATAATACATACTCATAAGTCCACCCTAACTCATGGAACTTCCTTGATAAATAACAAAGTAATAAAAAGAGATTATTACAAAAACATCCAGTTATCGTATGCTATTATCGACCTTACCTCAATTAACCCAAACCACCCATTAACTCATAATAAGACTAAGTCAAGTTTATTTGGATTTATTTGGATCTTTTGAGTTATTTGCTTTTATCTTGGATTCAGTCATTGTCGCGTAATTAGAAAATGGAGTCTGAAGATTCTATGGATCAAGTGGAAATGAGATCAACGAATACCAGAAATTAAAGATCATCGCATGAGGCAACTTTGTGTGAGCTCAAGACCGCGGTACACCGCGCCAGGCGAGTCAATACTTTGATCATGTTGATCCAATATTTTCTGCAAATTACTTTGATTTAAATTATCAAATTGCATGCTGTTATGTTTATGAAAATACATGTTTAATTCAATAATCTAGTTATGTGCCTACTGTTTACCTTGGATAATATTACCCCTCCTTTGGAATATTTGAATGTGCGAACCTTGTCGCCCTAGCAAAATTATAATGGTAACTTTTGAAAATAAGTCCCTAATTATATGCCATGCTTAGTACTGCATAAATACTCAGGGGCACTGAAATGTCCCAAACATCATTGTCATTTGAAATCATGAGAAACTGGTTGGGGCAGTCATGGTGGGAATGACTGCTATATTTTGACATGATTATTTTATGCTCCCAAAAATCCCAAGTTGCTTAAATATCTGAGCGGATGGTTTGGGGGCTGGTATGTGGTGCGGTGGGAGCACAAATTATGGAGTGTGGTAGAACCGCTCAGATAATACTAAGGACTGAATCTTGTGATGACCTCCTGATGTAAAACAGTACAACCACAAGTCTATAATGGGTACGACCTAGCTGAATAACTTGCAAGGGTTTAGTTCAGACATCACCGAGGGAAGTGGGTGCCAGGGTGTACTGGTTTACCCACAGTGAAGCACAGGGTGTACTGTACTCGCACGGCGCAAGAGGGGGCTTCTGACTGTGGTGGTGTAACCCTTCAGCGGTGAAACCTCAGCGTGGGTGGTGTCTAGCTAGATCGGAGTAAGGTAAAGGCTTTGTGATAAATTATCTGGGTCTCATGCCTAAGGAAGCATGTTGGCAAAAAGGATAGTTCATCTCTTGTGGTGAAAGTGTACAAACTCTGCAGAGTCAAAACTATTCGAATAGCCGTGCCCACGGTCAAGGGCGGACATGGGAACTTACTCGAGATAGTTCTATTTAAAAATGTTTGGAAAATGGGAATGAAAAAGTGGAGGGCAGCGGAAAGCCCAGATTTGAGTTGTCCTGGGTGTCGTCCCAGTGGTAAGTTAAGCGGCTATAACGCTGAAAGATGTTATACGGTGTGATGCCGTATATATGGAAAAATTATGGTGATATTAGGCATATGGTGTGATGCCATATGTATGGAAATTCATGTTAATATTCCTTGAACATTATGTTTTGTTCCAAAGTTGCTAGGTGTCAGGAAGTTTTACGTATTGTATTTTAAATAGTGGCATTTCTATTATTATAAAATAAAATATGGGTGGAATATACGGGGTCGTGAGTAAAGGAGGTGGATGTTTGTTGTATGCACTTAAAGGTATTGGTGGATTCAGGTCGATCAGGAATGGTAAATGATAGTGTGGATTCTGGGAGAAATAAATTAGTGGGGTCCAGATGAATGGATCGTCTAGATAAATGATCTAATTGAATTTTCGGGAATTTGGAGGAATAATACGAGTATTGGATTATAACTCTTGATTAGTGATATTCTTGGTGGATATATAATGGTGGGTCGTAGAATTGATCAATGATATTCTTGGCGGATATATAATATTGAATCGTATGCTTGATCAATGATATTCTTGGTGGAGGTACAATAGTGAAGTAGTTAGAGATGGAAAATAGAAAATAAGGTTGATAATTGGAAGGGAAAAATTATGGTTGTGGACCAATAACAAAAAGATTGGATTGATAGGAATGTAGAATACAAAAGATGTTGGTGGATTAATTAATCGATATCAGATAAATGATGTCACTAGCTGTTTGGAGTTTTTAGGCAGCAATTGGTCGGTGGGTTATATAAATAGTGATACTCGCTGTTTGGGGATTAGGCAGCATTTGATTAGTGGATGGAATAATTGATGATATTCGCTGTATGGAGTTTTAGACAGCAGACCATATAGAGAGTGAATGATCGGTGGATTAGTTAAATGATATCGTTCACTGTTTCGAGTATTAGATAGTAATCAATATAGAAAGAAAGAGATCGGTGGATTAGTTATATGATGTTATCCGCTGTTTGGAGTTTTAGACAGCAGTCCATAATTAAAGTGTAGCGTGGTGGATTAAGTCAATTACGGCAATTGTTGTGTGGAGTTTAGATGGCAACAATAATACTATAATTAACTCATGATAATGCTACTAAAGGCGATTTTTGGCAAATGAAATAACCCGAGCCTTCCTTTGTTAAGCCATGCATACTATTTATTTGCATTCTGTGTATTGGCTCGCGGAGCACGGGGTCGGAGTGCTCATGCTCGCTTTTGCGACAAAATTCAGAATCAGGAATCAAATCACCTCGCCTCAGCAACAAGATTGGACAAGCTGGCCGAGGAGATGAAGATGTCAAGGGCTAGGTCGCGAACCTCCAGTTGGCTGCCTGTGGGCATGTCCTGAAGGTCCCACCTGTGTGCTTCGTTCTTCCGCTGCTGCAAATTAATGATTTCGGCCTAATTGGCCCATGTGTAAGTTTACTATTACATTTACGCTTCCGCATGATATGATCTTTGATATTCAGAACTGTAACCTGTGTGCACTAACTACTGATCCAGGGATTAGTGCAGTGAAACACAGTAGATTCCGGATTATAAAATCTGGGTCTGACAGGGATGGTATCAGAGCATATCGACTGCAGGTCGTGACCTAGTTAGCCTGGCCGTTAGTTTCATGACTAGAAATATTTCGTTAAAATACTATTTCCAGAAATACAAGTTATACTGCTCATTCTTATCTCTCCTAGATGATTCTCTCTCATCTAAACGCTGCCTTAGCCATTTTTACTTCTAGAGCTCTCTTACCCCGAATTCAAAACAATAACATAAGAATGAGAGCTGATATCAATTTACCCAAAAAAAAAAAAAGCTTTCCTCTTCTGTCTATTGATTTCAAAAAAAAAAAATTGTTCCTCTTCTCATACCCCTACTCCAAATTTTAAGGTTAGGAACATCGAAGATGTTCATGAAGATAAGGTGGTTTCGTTCCAAACGAACTATATAGACGAACCATGTGCTCTCTTATGTGTGTGCTCCCCGAGTAGACGATGTATTGTTGCAAGATTCTATTTGGCCCTGTGCACTGCCTTCTTGCCCTCGGGCGTTACATTTCGCGGTCACAGGAAAAGAGTGATTTTAAAAAAAAAAAAAAAAACTTATGTGATCCATGTGCCACCCCAGTTTCCCGGGGTGTACTCTTTTACAATTATAATGGGTTTAGATTTCCGTATCCCCACGATTCTAACCGTACCTCCTGCTATTCCCTCTCGCCCCTTTGCTACAAACCCAGACGGGTCTACCGAAGCCAAGTGATGGATAACTGAAGCCAAGGCAACCAAGGATAAGTGAGGCCTTCGCATTTTTCCAACTAAGAACCCAATCAGCACGAGGACCAAGATTCGAGATAAATCAAATTGCCGCCAACCATAATGACATTCGTCATTTATTTAAGGGGGGTAGCACTAAGAGACAGAACTGCCAAAGGACTACTACGATACATATCCTTGGAACTGCAACAACCTGGACTTGGAGCTAATCAGACCAGTACAAGGAGATTCGCAAGGCCACCAATCTTCTGGAGATGAGGACTACGAGATGTACCTTTAGCTGAAATTGTCGTGTCTGGCAAACCTAAAGACTAAGACCGGGATCCCAGTAGAAGTAAAAGGACCCCACCTAGAAGTACATTTGCATTCCCAAAGCCCTCTACTCCTAGGGCATAGACCATTGTTACCCACCTATCAATGTGAAATCCTACAACCATATGTCCCCTAGGCGATGCAACTACTCTATTTTACGGGGACGTAAAGACAATAATGTCAAAAAGCAAATAATTGAAAGTCTACGACCTATCCAGGAGAACAAGGTTTCTCTCTTCCCTTTTGATTTCTCTAAGTTCTAACCCCTATTGTGCAGATTTTCATCTCTCAGTGGAGCTAAGGAACTATACGTCGAGCAACGCCCCGAAACCCATTGCTAGCCAATATAACCCACCTTCATTCTTTCTGTTCTACCGGAATCTCGGGGTCGAGATTCATTTAAGGGGGGTAGATTTGTAACATCCTAAATTTTGGGTGTTTGAAAATTTGAGAAATTTAAAACTTTATTTGCATTTTACTGGCATTTGAATTTTGGTTCAGCATCATATTTGGGTTTTCATGAGTTTTGTGTTGGGCAAATAACATCTGAAAATAATTCTCGAGCACAAAATAGCAATCATAAAAATAAATAATTAGATAAATGAATACAAATAATTTAAAACGTATTTAACAAAAAAAATAATAAATAAGAATAATTCAAAAAAAAAAACTAATTATGAAATCAAAACATGGTTTATGATGTGGACCTACTTCTTTTTCTCTCCCCTTCTTTTTCTTTTCACTCTCCTCCCGTTTCCTTCCCTGGCCGATGGGCCCTCTTCCTCCCCTGGCCACAGCCCCGATCTCTCCTCTCCCTCAGCGCGCTGGCTCTTTCTTCCTCCTTCCTTCTTCCGTGGCAGAGCTCCATCCACGTCGCCCCTTCTTTCTCTCTGCTCTGCGCGAATCCCGCCGAATCTTTGCCGCGCTGCCTTCCCTCTGCTCTGCACGCGCCGCTCGACCGTCGCATCCGCACACTGAGCCCCGCGCCTCTCCTGCGCCGAGCCCCGCGCTCGTTGCCCGTCGGACATACCCCGCCGACCGGTCCTCCACCACCACGCTCCCCCGCCCCTTTTCAGCTACAAGAAGCCACGGCTCCCCCATTTCTCCCCGCGCGCGCCACTCTCTTCTTCCCCTTCCCTGTCTCCTCTTCCGCCCGTGCACCGGCCGCAGCGCCTCCACGCCACGCTCCGCCCTCCGGTGACGCCCCGCCCCACCAAGCGCGTCCCAGCGTGCCTCCTGGAGCCCTCTACCTCCCCTCTCACCTAATCGAATCCCGGTGCTTCAGGCTCGTCGCACGGCTCTCTTCTCCGAAACCGGCCGACGCCGTGCTCCCGTGCAATTCCGTCGGTCCGTTGAAGCTCCGGTCGATTCCGCGCTCTGGGCGCCTCACCATGGTGCTCCGGACCTTCCCCCACCGTCGGCCGAAGCTCTTCGTCGCCCGAGCTCTCCGGCCACGGTGGCCTCCGTTGCGCTGCCGCCCGTGCCCGCCGCCGGCCCGCTACGACGCCTCCTGGCCAGAGCCATCACCTCCAACGGCTTCCCCACATCCCCGTGTGTCCGTTTTGGGCCATCGCCAGCGCCCCCCAGCCGTTTCCCTCCGGCGACGCCGCCGCCTGGCCGGGCACCGCCGAGCCCTCTGTTTGAGCCAATGCCAGCACTCGCCTCTTTTAAGGTAACCTTCCCATTTGTGTCACAAACCGTCCGCAGCCAAGTTGATCAAGTAGCTTCATGTGTACGTGTGAGGTCCCGAGTTCAATCCCCATCGGCCACATTTTTGTTCTTCTTTCTTTCGCATTTTATTTTGTCCCTTTTATCCCTATATAATTAAGGGAGAAATTTAGGAGAAATTAGGCTAATCTGTGGGAACTAGTAAAATTTAAATAAGGCTCTAAAGAGTTTAGGTATGATTTAAATTTGAAGAGGTTATCATGATAAATGATTAGTGTGACTTTAATACTTAAGTTGTAAATATAATCATTTATTAAAAATATTAATGAGGAGAAGTGACCTTGGATGAATGTCTATATTTGACAAAGATGGCTTTGGTTAAATGTCCCAAACTTAATAAAGATTACCCTTAATGATAATTAAAAATCCATGCCCAATATTCATCATGCTACCATTAATAAAACCTCTGCGACATATTTTAATGCAATAGCCCTAGGTCGTCAAGATCCAAAATAATTTCACAAACTTAAATATTCTAAACTGAACACGTAATCACTAACATGGGTAGTTAGGGCCACATAAAATGATACATATCAAACATTGCTCAGATTGTTAAGTTTAGACTAAAATTGGAAAATAAAGTTAAGCATAATAGTAACTAAAGCATAGATAAAATGATAATAATACCACTAATTAAATCTTAATACTAGATTTAGTAAATAATAATGTTGAGCATGAAATAACAATCTATGGCCCATACAGCTGAACTCTAATTCAAGTAGGAATAGGCTTAATGAAAACTAAGACTACATAAAATGTCACACATAGAATGCTATGCACCTACATCCTAAAATTTATTCAGTACGCCAAAAGGCCCTGAAGAGTAACGCTCGATAAAATAATACATACTCATAAGTCCACCCTAACTCATGGAACTTCCTTGATAAATAACAAAGTAATAAAAAGAGATTATTACAAAAACATCCAGTTATCGTATGCTATTATCGACCTTACCTCAATTAACCCAAACCACCCATTAACTCATAATAAGACTAAGTCAAGTTTATTTGGATTTATTTGGATCTTTTGAGTTATTTGCTTTTATCTTGGATTCAGTCATTGTCGCGTAATTAGAAAATGGAGTCTGAAGATTCTATGGATCAAGTGGAAATGAGATCAACGAATACCAGAAATTAAAGATCATCGCATGAGGCAACTTTGTGTGAGCTCAAGACCGCGGTACACCGCGCCAGGCGAGTCAATACTTTGATCATGTTGATCCAATATTTTCTGCAAATTACTTTGATTTAAATTATCAAATTGCATGCTGTTATGTTTATGAAAATACATGTTTAATTCAATAATCTAGTTATGTGCCTACTGTTTACCTTGGATAATATTACCCCTCCTTTGGAATATTTGAATGTGCGAACCTTGTCGCCCTAGCAAAATTATAATGGTAACTTTTGAAAATAAGTCCCTAATTATATGCCATGCTTAGTACTGCATAAATACTCAGGGGCACTGAAATGTCCCAAACATCAGTGTCATTTGAAATCATGAGAAACTGGTTGGGGCAGTCATGGTGGGAATGACTGCTATATTTTGACATGATTATTTTATGCTCCCAAAAATCCCAAGTTGCTTAAATATCTGAGCGGATGGTTTGGGGGCTGGTATGTGGTGCGGTGGGAGCACAAATTATGGAGTGTGGTAGAACCGCTCAGATAATACTAAGGACTGAATCTTGTGATGACCTCCTGATGTAAAACAGTACAACCACAAGTCTATAATGGGTACGACCTAGCTGAATAACTTGCAAGGGTTTAGTTCAGACATCACCGAGGGAAGTGGGTGCCAGGGTGTACTGGTTTACCCACAGTGAAGCACAGGGTGTACTGTACTCGCACGGCGCAAGAGGGGGCTTCTGACTGTGGTGGTGTAACCCTTCAGCGGTGAAACCTCAGCGTGGGTGGTGTCTAGCTAGATCGGAGTAAGGTAAAGGCTTTGTGATAAATTATCTGGGTCTCATGCCTAAGGAAGCATGTTGGCAAAAAGGATAGTTCATCTCTTGTGGTGAAAGTGTACAAACTCTGCAGAGTCAAAACTATTCGAATAGCCGTGCCCACGGTCAAGGGCGGACATGGGAACTTACTCGAGATAGTTCTATTTAAAAATGTTTGGAAAATGGGAATGAAAAAGTGGAGGGCAGCGGAAAGCCCAGATTTGAGTTGTCCTGGGTGTCGTCCCAGTGGTAAGTTAAGCGGCTATAACGCTGAAAGATGTTATACGGTGTGATGCCGTATATATGGAAAAATTATGGTGATATTAGGCATATGGTGTGATGCCATATGTATGGAAATTCATGTTAATATTCCTTGAACATTATGTTTTGTTCCAAAGTTGCTAGGTGTCAGGAAGTTTTACGTATTGTATTTTAAATAGTGGCATTTCTATTATTATAAAATAAAATATGGGTGGAATATACGGGGTCGTGAGTAAAGGAGGTGGATGTTTGTTGTATGCACTTAAAGGTATTGGTGGATTCAGGTCGATCAGGAATGGTAAATGATAGTGTGGATTCTGGGAGAAATAAATTAGTGGGGTCCAGATGAATGGATCGTCTAGATAAATGATCTAATTGAATTTTCGGGAATTTGGAGGAATAATACGAGTATTGGATTATAACTCTTGATTAGTGATATTCTTGGTGGATATATAATGGTGGGTCGTAGAATTGATCAATGATATTCTTGGCGGATATATAATATTGAATCGTATGCTTGATCAATGATATTCTTGGTGGAGGTACAATAGTGAAGTAGTTAGAGATGGAAAATAGAAAATAAGGTTGATAATTGGAAGGGAAAAATTATGGTTGTGGACCAATAACAAAAAGATTGGATTGATAGGAATGTAGAATACAAAAGATGTTGGTGGATTAATTAATCGATATCAGATAAATGATGTCACTAGCTGTTTGGAGTTTTTAGGCAGCAATTGGTCGGTGGGTTATATAAATAGTGATACTCGCTGTTTGGGGATTAGGCAGCATTTGATTAGTGGATGGAATAATTGATGATATTCGCTGTATGGAGTTTTAGACAGCAGACCATATAGAGAGTGAATGATCGGTGGATTAGTTAAATGATATCGTTCACTGTTTCGAGTATTAGATAGTAATCAATATAGAAAGAAAGAGATCGGTGGATTAGTTATATGATGTTATCCGCTGTTTGGAGTTTTAGACAGCAGTCCATAATTAAAGTGTAGCGTGGTGGATTAAGTCAATTACGGCAATTGTTGTGTGGAGTTTAGATGGCAACAATAATACTATAATTAACTCATGATAATGCTACTAAAGGCGATTTTTGGCAAATGAAATAACCCGAGCCTTCCTTTGTTAAGCCATGCATACTATTTATTTGCATTCTGTGTATTGGCTCGCGGAGCACGGGGTCGGAGTGCTCATGCTCGCTTTTGCGACAAAATTCAGAATCAGGAATCAAATCACCTCGCCTCAGCAACAAGATTGGACAAGCTGGCCGAGGAGATGAAGATGTCAAGGGCTAGGTCGCGAACCTCCAGTTGGCTGCCTGTGGGCATGTCCTGAAGGTCCCACCTGTGTGCTTCGTTCTTCCGCTGCTGCAAATTAATGATTTCGGCCTAATTGGCCCATGTGTAAGTTTACTATTACATTTACGCTTCCGCATGATATGATCTTTGATATTCAGAACTGTAACCTGTGTGCACTAACTACTGA
The DNA here is from genome assembly GCA_017311315.1 of Dendrocalamus latiflorus. NCBI lineage: Eukaryota > Viridiplantae > Streptophyta > Magnoliopsida > Poales > Poaceae > Dendrocalamus > Dendrocalamus latiflorus. The sequence continues at coordinate 273,721 of CM029657.1, read as the reverse complement.
TCCAGGGATTAGTGCAGTGAAACACAGTAGATTCCGGATTATAAAATCTGGGTCTGACAGGTTCCTACCGCAAGCTGTACACCGGTGAGTCAAACTCCACCCGACTATTGTGTACACTTTGTATGTCTTGCTATGTAACATCGATGATTCTAGAAATGCAAGCAATCGAGGGCTGGTCAGCATGGTATGGAATGGTGGCCAATGTAGCAGCAGTGGACGATGGCATAGACGGAAAGGGCACACCTCAATGTCGTCATGGAGCAGTGTCTGTACCTAGAGTGGTACGTACCCCGATCACACAGCAGACTCACCATTCCTCCACCAGATCGCCCCGAGCAGATCACGCATGAGGAACATCTGAAATGCTCCATCAATCCCCACAGCGTAATACAGTTCAAATATTTTATCGTTCCATGCAAGAAATTCATTCTGCTCGTTACTGAACATGTTTCGTATGTCACTTCAGTTGGAGAAGGCGCAGCGCATCGCAAACACGTTGGAGGCCGCCAGCATTAGCCTGGAGACACCACCGGCCCTGCAGAAGACTATGAAGTTCATCCTAAAGCAGACCAAAAAAATAATACACAACCTAAGCTAGGCTGTTCCACGGATCACAATGCGCACACAAGCCACCCAATGGGGGTACCATGCTTACCCTCCAGGTCATCGTGACCTAGTGAGTCCGGCCAGCCATTGCAATATACTGAGTCTGTATGGTGTCATAGTACTAGCCGCCAATCATCCGTTCATCGTACCGACGAGGAGGTAACTTATGTATGAACCTATATTTTATTTTCCTATTACGCCTTACGTTCCACTAACATCATGCCATTCTCCCGCCGCAAGTCCGTCATCAGGATGCATCCCTTTTGCCATCCACACCACCTACACAGACTACAGCTCCTCGTTGTTCATCTTCACTGCACATTCGGGAGGTATGAGATTCACATTGTACATCCGGAATATTCTGACTAATATCGTTTCATCTTATAGCCTCCAATTCAATATGGGGGTGACGACGAGTCCACCAATGATGACACGGACCTTCCAGATGCTTCCAGAGAGCAGTACATGACCCCAGGGTTTGCAGCGTACGTAGGGCAGAGCTCAGCGTTCTCAGCATACCCAGGGTTTGGACACTTTGGTTGGCAGAGTTCCCTCGGCTTCGCTGCCACATCGTACAATCAGGGCGAGAGCTCCTTCGCACCACGAGGGGGGTTTCTAGAGTCCTTCATACATGAAATTATTGCGGGCGGCTTGTAGTTCGGCATGTCTCAGCTGGATGACTTCGACCCTTACCGGACACAGCCTACTGGACCACCACCAGCCACTGAGTAGACAGAACGGTCTCCTTACCTCTTTCGACCCGAGACGCAACCTCCAGACTGACAGACGTACCCAACAGGACATGCTCGTGTGCGACGGAAGACAAGGCCACGTGCGGGGAGGCAGACGCGGTGAGAAGATAGCTGTGGCTTAGATGAGTGAGCCATATCGCATCTGTGATGCATTTTTTGTACTACTATAATTACTTTTAATTATACAAATTCCTAATGTATAAAATTGTAAAAAAGTGAAATATTCGTAAATTCATGATTAACTTAACCTGAATAAATGTGGCAAATTTGGACCATATAAAATTTTTAAAAACTTACACAAAAACTATGACATACCGGAAGGCTTTACATTAAATTTCGTAATTTTTGGAGCTCGTTTACTATATGTAAAAACTCATAAAAATATGAAAATTTTATGATTTTTTGAGCAACATTCGCAACGGATAAAATTACCCAAAAATTACACTATGAGGTACGTTGAGTCGGGAGGCTGTACATAAATTTTCGTAATTTTTGAGCTCATTGATATATTTAAAAATTCAAACAAACACCAAACAAAAAACCATTAGGCAGGTAATTATGCCGGCTTAATCACCTGCCATCCCCTCACCAGACGGAAAGTCTGTCGTCTACCCACCGGGTGGCAGGCGCCTACCGCCGGCGGCAACGCCTCGTGTCGCCTCACTAGCGCTGCCACCCGCCCACCGAACAACATAAGTTATATTTTTTGTCAATACGGTGTGTATACGGCTATTTTTGTAAATATAGTGCGTAACAATACCAAATCTGGCTTTAGGGGTGTGTGTCCTCTGTTTACTCTCTCAAACTAACCGGGCTATATTCACGTTCAGGTCCAGGTCCAGTATGAAGCGGGTAGGATTGCCTTCACACTTTTGCCAATATTGACGTGATATTCAGTTTACTTTTGCTTGTAGATGGCCTACCCCAGTGGCGGAGGACCCGATAGGGCAAGGCCTGGCGTGCGCCAGACCTTGATGCGGGTGGCGGGAGGCGGGCGGCCGGCGGGAGGCAGGCGGTGGGCGGGCGGGAGGCGGGCGGGGGGAGGCGGGCGGGTGGCGGGAGGCAGGACTCGGGAGGCGGGCGGGCGGCCGGCGGGAGGAGGGAGGCGGGCAGGCGGCCGACGGGCGGGCGAGCCGCCCCACCTCATTTTTTTCCCGTCCTCCGCCACTGGCCTACCCAGCACATGTCTCACCGAGTTCGCGCGCGTGCAATGGTGCACTCCTCTAGTCAGTCGGGTGCCGATCACCTTTGCAAAGGCGATCCTCCTCTTTACGTTCCCGTCGACCGTCAAGTAACCAAAAAATGATGTTCACCTTCATCCCCAACCAAATTTGATTAGGCCCGTCCAGAAAGAAATAGAGAAAGAAGAAGAGGAGAGGATCCCATCAGAGCCAAACCACAATGGAACAAAATGAGGAATGAAGGAATCGAAAGTCCAAACCTTTGAGGACGAAGGCCTGGAGTAGCGCGGGGTCGGGCTGCAGGGCATGGGCACAGTCCTTGACGACATGCTTGTGGAGCTTGAGCTGGGAGTAGCAGAGATCCCACAGGGCGGATCGGTGAGGAGGGGGTGACAGTACCAGAGGTTGTGGATGGAGGAAGGGGACCAGTTGCGGCCGCTATAGAGGAGAGGGGGAATCGAGCCGCAGCACCTTGTATGATCTATCCAAGCCGGCGGCGTTGACGACGTCGAGAGGAGAGATGGGTAGATGGTCGGGAAATATCCACTCTGTTTGCACCTTTACCACCTTTAGTTTCTATCCCCTATGTTCCTTGGTCTTCACCTTTTTTCACTTTAAGCCCCCATTCCACCACCACCTCTCCTCTCGAATTTTTTATGAATAATCTATTTTTTATTTGAAATAACAAAAATATACCCGCACAAAATTTTTTTACAAAAATAGGCTCTAGTCGCTAAGCCATCAGGCGATTGAAACCTATCGCCGAATGGTCGCGTGACATGCAAGCAATCCGCTGGCCGTTGGGTGAATTGATTGCAGTCGCCGAACCGCCGGGCGACTGCATTTTCACTCGCTGAAGGGTTGGACGACTCGAAGCGCATATAAAAGGACAGACGCGATAGAAAGAAAAGAAGCAGAGGAGAGGAAAGAAAAGGAGAGGAGAAGGGAGAAAAGGAGAGGGAGGAGGAGAGGAGAGGAAGGGGAAGAAGGAGAGGTTTTGCGACCTTTTTGTTTGTTGTATTTTAAATTTTGTACATGAAGTAGATAGTTTATTTAGTATTTCTATCCGTAGAAAATTATAGATGTAGAAAAAATAGTACAACTTTGGTATACAAATTTTAATCAATGTAGTTTTAGAAAATTAGCAGTCTTAGTAACATGTAGTTGTATAAAATTTAGTGAACATAGTTGTAGAAAATTAGCATGTATACAAAATTGTAGTTGTAGAAAATTCAGTCAATGTTACGTAGAAATTAATCGTCTGTAGAACTTTGTAGTTATTCAAAATTTAGTCAATATACTTGTAAGAATTTAGTAATTTTCTTTGTATAAAATAATAATACATAATATTTATGATTAATTACAAATGAATGTAATGTCGTTAATACATTGAAAAAATATGTGTACCGCTATAACTGGTATATACGCATTTAAATCGATATGCCATATTAATTGTCGAAACTATTAGGAATTATTTGCAGTAGGGGAGAGCTCGAGTAGCGAGAAAAGAGCAACGTCAATGCGCAGTCTGCTGATAGGAAGTTAATGCTATGAGGGTAGTATAGTTGGTTACGATAGATGAATGGTCGTTGAAATGTAAATTACAGTATATCAGTACTTCCGTAATGTGCGATGCTATTTGACTAGTTACAAAATTGTAAATATATACAGGCAGATATCAGTAATACCGATACCCACTACCATGAAAGTGCATTACGGTGTTGGAACCGTTCGTGAAGGTCCGAATGGTATGGACTTGAGAGGTTTTGCGCAAGCCACTCTGGTATACCCGGACGGCGAGAATGCTCAAATCGTATATGTGATGCACTGGCTTACCCATAGTTTTTCATTGGACCTCGAGGTGTGCAGCGTCATCATACAAGGGCTTTGGATCCGATCTCCCACGGACATCAAATGCGAGTTGAGAACATTGATGTACTAGTGCGTGGAAGGGGTTTGTGTAAGAGTGCCAGCACCGTGGAAACGAGTGTGTGATGCTTGTGCAACCATGCCTAATAGAGGCTATGCAAGATCATGCGGATGGCCATCATCTGGGAGGTGCGAGCAGCTCGGGCACCCCGCATGTTGGTGAAAAGAAGGAAGTTGCTCGTGACGAGGCTGATGCGGTACATGGAGAGGGAGAACGGTCACGCCATGGTGAGGGTACAATACAAGCCGATGAAGGAGAGCATATGGAGTACATAGTGCATCAAATAGAGAGTGATGACCGGACGGCTTGGGCTGAAGAGGAAGCTGTACAGGAGGATGATAAGGACAATTTGGATGAAGTCTATTTTAATTCAGATAAGCTTATTTCCACGTCTTTTCGCATTCAATTATTCCCGTAGCAAGTCATCCAATAACATTAACAAACCAATTCTCCTTCGTGTACAAATTTCCGGTAACATCACAATATCGTTTACCCTCGTAATTACCGATCGTTCGTATTTGAATCATTCTTTAAAAAAAGTTTCACAATTTTTTTTGCACTACAACAACATATAACAATCATAAACTCTTATTGCGAATCCAACAGATTATCTGCCATTCATAATATACGAAAATCACAAAAGAATTAATCCACACTGCCTCTTGTTTGCAGTCGCTGCATAGCCAAGTGACTGCAATTGCAGTTGCCCAGCCACTGGGCGACAGGCTATATTCGCCAAAGCGTTGGGCGACTGCAACCTATCACCCAACGGCCAACGAACAGCATTCGTGTCGCGCGACCGTTAGGCGATAGGCTCCAGTCGGCCGCTTTGGGCGACTGCAACCTATCGCCCAACGGCTAACGGACAGTATTTGTGTCGCGCGACCGTTGGGCATAGGCTCCAGTCGGCCGACGGTTAGGTGACTAAAGCTTATTTCTGTAAAAAAAAATGTTCGCATAAAAATATTTTTGTTATTCCAAATAAAAATAGAATATTCATAAAAAATTCCTCTCCTCTCCCTATAAATACCATCACAATTTCACAACGCCTTACCTTCTCATTTCTTCTTGTTCTAGTGCACAGACACAGCTAACTTCAAGGAGACCAAAGAAACAGAGCGAAAGAGAGGATTGATCGTGTAGTGGCAATGGTGCGGTGCTTGGTGTTCATCGTGTTCCTCATCTACTGCCTCATCTCGACTGTCGGCCTGCCGGTGGAGCCGACCGAGCTACTCAGCGTCGACCCGTCCGATGTCCTGGAGTCGTCCCGTGACTTCGGGGGCCTCACCCGGGGCGAGCCGTTGGCCGTGTTCCACCCGCGCGGGGCGGGCGACGTCGCTGCGCTGGTCCGGGCGGCGTACGCGTCGGCGCGGGGCCACGGCCATTGTATCAGCGGGCAGGCGCAGGCGCCCGGCGGGGTGGTCGTGGACATGAGCCACGGCTGGCGCGCCGATCGTGGGAGGGCGCGGGCATTGCCGGTGTACTCGCCGGGGCTCGGCGGGCACTACGTGGACGTGTGGGGCGGCGAGCTGTGGATGGACGTGCTCAACTGGACGCTGGCGCACGGCGGTCTCGCGCCGCTGTCGTGGACAGACTACCTGTACCTGTCCGTGGGCGACACCCTCTCCAACGCCGGCATCAGCGGTCAGGCCTTCCACCACGGCCCCCAGATCAGCAATGTCTACGAGCTCGACGTCGTCACCGGTGAGCAGCTAGCAGGCCACCCCGTCCTAACTCGTCCGGTCACCGCGGCATGCAAGCGTTCTTATATGTAGTACTGATCATCCATGTACCGATCGATTCTTGACAGGGAAGGGAAAGGTGGTGAGCTGCTTGGAGACGAAGAACCCGGACCTATTCTTCGGCGCGCTGGTCCGGGCGGCGTACGCGTCGGCCAGCGGCTTCCGCGTCTCGGCGCTGGGCCACGGCCATTCTATCAGCGGGCAGGCGCAGGCGCCCGGCGGGGTGGTCGTGGACATGAGCCACGGCTGGCGCGCCGATCGTGGGATGGCGCGGGCATTGCCGGTGTACGAGCCGGGGCTCGGCGGGCACTACGTGGACGTGTGGGGCGGCGAGCTGTGGATCGACGTGCTCAACTGGACGCTGGCGCACGGCGGTCTCGCGCCGCGGTCGTGGACAGATTACCTGTACCTGTCCGTGGGCGGCACCCTCTCCAACGCCGGCATCAGCGGTCAGGCCTTCCACCACGGCCCCCAGATCAGCAATGTCTACGAGCTCGACGTCGTCACCGGTGAGCAGCTTCGCCCGGCCGCCGCGGCATGCAAGCGTTCTTAAGTATGTAGTACTGATCATACATGTACCGATCGATTCTTGACAGGGAAGGGAGAGGTGGTGAGCTGTTCGGAGACGAAGAACCCGGACCTATTCTTCGGCGTGCTGGTCCGGGCGGCGTACGCGTCGGCCCGCGGCTTCCGCGTCTCCCGGGGCGAGCCGTTGGCCGTGTTCCACCCGCGCGGGGCGGGCGACGTCGCTGCGCTGGTCCGGGCGGCGTACGCGTCGGCGCGGGGCCACGGCCATTGTATCAGCGGGCAGGCGCAGGCGCCCGGCGGGGTGGTCGTGGACATGAGCCACGGCTGGCGCGCCGATCGTGGGAGGGCGCGGGCATTGCCGGTGTACTCGCCGGGGCTCGGCGGGCACTACGTGGACGTGTGGGGCGGCGAGCTGTGGATCGACGTGCTCAACTGGACGCTGGCGCACGGCGGTCTCGCGCCGCGGTCGTGGACAGACTACCTGTACCTGTCCGTGGGCGGCACCCTCTCCAACGCCGGCATCAGCGGTCAGGCCTTCCACCACGGCCCCCAGATCAGCAATGTCTACGAGCTCGACGTCGTCACCGGTGAGCAGCTAGCAGGCCACCCCGTCCTAACTCGCCCGGCCGCTGCGGCATGCAAGCGTTCTTATATGTAGTACTGATCATCCATGTACCGATCGGTTCTTGACAGGGAAGGGAAAGGTGGTGAGCTGCTCGGAGACGAAGAACCCGGACCTATTCTACGGCGCGCTCGGCGGGCTGGGACAGTTCGGGATCATCACGCAGGCGCACATCGCCCTCGAGCCCGCTTCCCAGAGGGTAACACACTCAACAGTACCCTTACTCTCGCACTCTCACCTCGATACGTACGTCAATTCTTTGTGTTATACTCTTCTCCTTGTTTAGTTGATTCCGCCGTTAATATCTGTCGCTGCTCAAGAGAAAGAATATCTCGTGCAACTTTCGTGTGGCTAGGCAAATAGGCGCCGATGCGATATCCTTGTTCTTTTGTATCACCGTCCTCGCTTGCCATCTAATGGCACAACAGGAACTCACACCACACATAACCCAAAAAAGATAGAAGAGGCAAAACAAAACATAAATCAGAAACCAAAAGCTAAAACATTTGGAGCTTACAAATAAGGTTAGCACTCACTTTTGGGAACTAAAATTCAACGTTTAATTAACTTGTCATACAATATAGTTTCCAAAAGGTGTGGAAGACATGGGATGCATTCGGCAGGACTTAAGGCTTGTGGCTTTTGATTTATACTATAGTAACTAATTTCAAATGATGTATTTTTTCAATGCGGTGTCTACAGGTAAATTGTAATATAAACTTTACCAAGTTTAGCTGTACTGGCCAAAATCGTATATAACTATTTTCTTCTATGTACTACCTCCTACGAACAATTTTAAATTTAAGATTTTCAGCCATAAACTATAGTCTAGAAGAGACTATATCACGCCACTCGTGCGAAAGGTGTGTAATGATAAGCAATTCAAGCCCAACCTTTTGCCAGTCGAAACGGGAACTTATAAACTAACTAATTTGCTTTTTACTTCTCTTTTGACTTTTGTGTTCGTATGGTGTGCGATCTATGGATGGATACATATGATTTTGGTGAGTTGATCAGTATCTTAATTTGCAGTATCTTGCGAGCGGTGGACGCGCGTGTTTCAACTACTCAAGAATTTTCGACGTGACACATGCTGACTGCTCACAGCCGTCGGCGTTCGCCGTGGCGCCCGGCGGGAGGGACCACATTGTTACCAGCCTATCTGATCTCAACTCTGGATCGCTCTTCGCTCGGACCGTCCAATTAGGCACTAGCATTTTGTTGATCGACCTGATCAAGGTCTTGCAAGTTGATGATCAGAGGAAGAACGTCGCCATGGTGCTTCTGATCCTTGTCATTCCCGCGCTTCCCAACGCTGCAACGGCGGCTCGGCAATTCCATGGCGGCGGCCATGATCAAGCTGCTGCGGGACCTATAGATGCTGCACCGGGGCTGATGCCACAGAGCAAGGTAGCAGCTGATCACTCAGGGTGCACCTCCGACCCAAACACACCGGATGCTCATCGTTGCGTGCACAAAAACATTACTACCTAGTACCCTGGCTGTAAGAGTACGTATTGGTGTCGAGGATAAGTGGCAGCTCAAAAACATTACTACGTAGCAGGGGCGTAGCCAGCAGCAGTAAGGCTTTATAGGGCTCGAGCCCATCCTAGTACTGGTTACCCTACATGAAGTATCTTTATTATATTTGTTTTTTCTTTTGCATTTGTTTCTCTTTTGTTTTTGTATAAATTTAGATTGTATAAGCTTAGTTTGTTATGTTTGTCTCAATATATTTTAGTCCTCGGTTTTTAAGTTAAAAAATAGCTTAATCCTTCGAGCCTCCCCTTCAATTTTATCCTGTCTTCGCCACTGCTACGTAGTACCCTGGCTGGAAGAGAATAATGTATCGGCCATAGCTAGCGCTCGGACGTCCGTTTCGGATGCTAATGTCCGAATAGTGTGTTGCAAAATTTATTGCCTATATATCAATATTTATTGGCTATCTATGCAATAAAAAATAGTTGTTTTGTTACAACATTTTTTATTACGTGCATACAACAATTAGCAACAACAGTATAACATAAAAATTTTTATCAAATATTTTTATTGCATACATTGATTAAAATTGTTACACACATTATCTAAGAATATTGCATCGAAACGTATGATGAGAATACTCTCATCGTTTTTTGTTGCATATATAGCTGAGAAATATTGTATTGGAGCGTATGATAGGAGTACTTACTACTACAGAAAGCCTAATACTATACGGCAAATCACAGACGGTTTTGTGAAACCGTCTGTGATGTGCACTATTACAGACGATTTTAATTTAGAGGCCGTCTGTGGTATTTGTGGCGGGAAAAAGAAGTATCACAGACGGTTCTTACCACTAAACCGTCTGTGATACTGGAATATCACAGACGTTTTTTATTATAAAACCGTCTGTGATAATCTGGAATATCACAGACGGTTTTTATTATAAAACCGTCTGTGATATTCCAGTATCACAGACGGTTCAGCGGTAAAAATCATCTGTGATACGTTTCCCGCCTTGCAATCCCTCTGTAGAGACCCGAATATACAAATCCGGACTCTCCTGTGTATTCTGCACTAGTCCAGGATCACGCTAGTGCACACAGTGTGAACAAAGATAAATATCATCCATATCACGATATTCTAAGGAAAATCCAAATTATATTGATAATCATCAGAGTACGACCTTATGGCCAAGCTTACAATAGACTAGCCCGAAGGGCTTAACAAAAACTAGCAGCGGAAATCCAACAGAAAGCGCAGCAGCCAATCGACACGCCCACAGGCTATCGAGTGGAGAACGAAGCCTAATCCGCGAAGACGTCGAAGTACTCTCCTTCTGGAACCTCCTGCTGGTGATACTCCTCCTCCTCAACTGAGCAACAGGGGCATAAAGCCGTGAGTACATTGGTACTCAGCAAGTCGTTTGTAACAAAGATGCAATATAGTATGCAAGGCTTACCAATGGATGGCTGAAGGGTTAATTTTGCATAGAGCAATAATTTAAAGTAAATACAATAAATAGATTAAAAAGCAAACTTTGTAAATGATAATAAATAAGTAACCAAAGGAATTGAGACCAACAACAAGTGAACTGACCATTCACCCCAAGGAATCCACCATGAACCAAGATCCATGAAATGAACCACCAGTGAACTAACCATTCACTCTCCAACTTAACCCAACCAGGTTTTTATGAAAACTCTACCCCTCGTGTGAAATCACCGAGCGTTGTCCATGACCGAGGACACGGCTATTCGAATAGTTTTACACTCTGCAGAGGTTGCACAACTTTTCCCACAAGAGATAAGTCATCTTAATAGCCAGCATGCTTCCTTAGGCATGAGACCCAGATAAATTATCACAAAGCCTTTACCTCACTCCAATCTAGTTAGACATCACCCGCTAAGGTTTCACTGCTGAAGGGTTAACCACCACAGTCAGAAGTCCCCTCTTGCGCCGTATGAGGACAGCAACCCTGTTCCTCACTGTGAGCAATCCAGTACCCCTGGTACTCACTTACCAATGATGATATCTGAACTAAACCTTTGCAAGTTAATCAGCTAGGTCTATCCCATACTAGACATGTGGTTGTGCGGTAAGACTCAGATCAATAGCGCACAAAGTTAAGTCCTTAAGAATTACCCAGGCGAAACATCCACATCCCATGTGCCTCTCGCACCCCCTTTACTGCACGATCAATCGCCCAAGTGAAAACCAATTTTGTATAACCAACACCAATGACACTACCCATGCCATGGCAACAAGTTTTATAACTGTGGTTAACCACCACATTCAAGTATATCATTAAGTCAAGATTAATTAACCACATGTGATGATAAACCCAACGTACTAGTGATAAGCATGGCTAAGCAATTAAACGCACAACCCATGTGACAACTAATATTGCATCACTAAGTAATTTCCCATTCTATGGTGACAATGGAATCAGGGCATTCAAATTATCAAGGAGGGAAATAACCAATTGGGACGATAACTACCAATACAAGGGTTTGAATAAAAGTAGCGATGCATGATAATTTAAAACAAAATAATTAAATAATAGATTGCAAACTGGGTTCAACATGATCAAAGAATACGACTTGCCTTGGCCTTGCTCAGTTGACGGATCTTGATCTTCAAACCCTGCTTCGGCTCCTTCGAAAACGTGATCTAACGAGAGAGAAAGCAAATCGAAAAGACAAAATAAAATCAAATAAAACTCAAATGAACTCCAAAAACTTTCAAACCTGAACCAAAAGGTAAAGCTCAATTTTAGATGAATTTAGGAAAAATAATCGGGTCAATCGGAGCTAGGACGAGGGAGAACGGGCTCTTGGAAAATTGGATCTAAAGAAAAATCGGGGGAAATGGAAAAGTGCACTGTGCTGTGGACCGGGTGCACGGTGGAATGGGTCTACGGTGAACCCGGCGCACGAAACAGTGCGAGGGCGGCCGGCTTGCTGGCGTGGCGGCTAGGGCTGACGTGGCATAATACGTCGGCCCTAGGGCTGGCGTGGCTGCTGACCGGGCGGGTGACGAGGCTCGGCTGACGTGGCCGGTTCACGGGTGCACGGCTGGCAGGTGGGCCCCGCACGGCGGCGACTCGGCTCACGGCGGACCAGGCGCAGGGAAGGCGAAGCGGCGGGCGGCTGGCGTCAGCGATGACGCATGCAGGGTGCGGGAACCGAGGAGGCGCGGGGCACGGCCGAGGCAGCGAGGCGCGGGTGCGACGGCGGCGACCGAGCGGGGGGGGGGGGGCGGACGGAGTCTGGCCGGCGGGGTCTGACTGGCGGCGGGCGGATCTAGTCGGCGACGGAGGCGACGACTCACCGGCGGCAACAACGGCGGCGCAAAACGGTGGCGGGTCCGGCGACGGCGAGCTTCGTCGGGCGATGGCCGGGCAACGGCGGCGAGCGGCGGCGAGGGCTCCGACGAAGAGCGGCGGCGGAGGCGGCGGCTCGAGGGGTGCGGAAACCGAGGGGGTGGGCACCGCTTTTATACACGGACGGCGGCGACGGGCTGGACACGGACGCCGAGACGGAAAGGAAGGTGGCGGCGCGGGTTCGGGCTGGACTCGGAGTCCGCGGCGGAAACGGCGGCGCTCGGGCGGAGTCCGGGTCGGGAACGAAGTCCCTGACAGGTGGGCCCCACCTGTCAGCGGCACGGGCGAAGGCGCGGCCGGGATGGCGCGCGGGCGCGAGCGGCTCGGTGGATGGGCGACGCGTGGCGCACATCGGAGGGGTCAAGGCGGGCGCGGGGAGCGGGCGGATGCGTGCCACGTGGCATGGGGCGGGGCAGGCCGGGCCGGCGACCGGCTGGGCTGCGCGCGCGGGAAAGGAGTGGGCCGAGCGGGTTGGACCGGGCTGGGGTTTTTGGGGGTTTTTCTTTTTCTTTTCTTTTTCCAGAAATTCCCAACACCTTTTGCTTTGCACGCCACACCTTTGCGTAGCTAATCTTATACTTGAATTTATTCTCGATAGCTACCACAATATGCGTGGCCGCAATATCTTTCTTCTCCACTATCTCCCCATACATCAAATTGGCTATAAATCCGGACGTCAGGTTACGATGCCTCGCCAAGACAGTGTTTAGAATGCAGGAGTGCGGCTCCACCTTGGAAACAATCCAGTGAGTCTCATACTTGGGTCTACGTGCGTGCACCCTCTAAGGACAACCAGCCTGCTCGCACTTCACAGTGTACTGCTCCTGGCTTGATTTGACGACGCGAAATGTCCGCTGCATTGAAAGGGCCCAAAGCTTGATGGCATCCTGCAGTGCTTCCTTGTCAGCAAACATAGCATGCAACCGAACTTTTGTCTCATGATACTCCCATGGTGATTCATGCTCATCATGTGCGGAAACACCCTCCGCATTAAACCGGTTCCATTCCTGGGGGATAGGAACTTCTTCATCATCGGAATTGTCCTCCTCCTCGTCCTCTACAGCTTGCTCTTCATCCCATGCCCTCTGGTCACCAGATTCCATTTGCTGCACGATATACTCATTATGCTCTTCTTCATCAGCTTGCCCAGTTCCCTCTCTATAGCTTGACGGCTGTAACTCTCCTCCATGTACTGCATCGCCTTGCCCAGTTCCCTCTCTATAGCTTGACGGCTGCAACTCTCCTCCATGTACCGCATTGCCTTCATCACGAGCAACTTCATCAGCTCCGCCAACGTGCGGCCCGCCCGAGCTACTAGCACCTCCCGAAGCAGCATAGGCGGACGCACGAGCTTGCGCAGCTGCTTGTAGTGAGCACGGTTGCACAAGTAGGACACACTCATATCCACAGCGTCGGCACCCTTGCACAAAGCCCTTCCATGAAGCAGAGCGCACCAATGTCTTCAACTCCCATCTGATATCCGTGGGAGACCGGCTCCAAGCCCTTGCACAACAACGCTGCACACCTCGGGGTCCAATGAAAAACTCTGGGTCAGCCAATGTTGCACATCTGTCATTCGAGCATTCTCGTCATCCGAAAGTACGAGAGTTACTTGCGGAAAATCACTCAAATCCACACCATTCGGACCTTCACGAATAATTCCAGCACCATAATGCACTCTCAATGTTGTAGTGTCCATTGATGATGTAGGCCTGCATGTATGATTGAAATTTACGACATGTCAAATTACATCGTACAACACTAAACTACACTTTCCATACTAAAAATGGTGCTAATATTTTATACTACAAAATGTTCCATACTACAAAATGCATACTACAACTTTTTGACACTAATATTTTCATACTAAAATTGTACTACATTTTCTAAATCTACAATTTTTACTAACACCAACATTTCATCTAAATAATAGTGCAAATACAACATAATCAAAAAAATACCTGGATCCAAATGGATGGAATAGCTTCTACTCTTCCTTCCTCCCTCACCTCCTCCTCCAACCATGTCCTCCTCTCCTTCTCTTCTCCCCTCCTGTTCTTCCCCTCCTCCCTCTCTTCTACCCCTCTTTTTCTTCCCCTTCCTCCTCTCCTCTTCTTCTCTCGCACAATGAGTGCCCCTTCCTCTCTCCTCTTCTTCTCTCGCACAATGAGTGCCCCTTCTCCCTCTTCTCTTCTTCTCTCGTTTCTTCTCTGTGCGCAGAATGAGGGCAAACAGTGGTAGGTGGTAGTGGGCGGCCAACTGCGGTGGAATAAAGTACCCCCCTGTCGCCCTACCGTTGGGCGACTGAAATTTCAGTCGCCCAACCGTACAGCGACTACAATAAGTCACCCAACGCTCAGGCGATACCATTGATTCGCTCAACCGTTCCCACATTCCCTAAATGTCGCCTCCCGGTTGGGCGAAAGGTGGCAGTCGCCCAATGGGGGGGCGACTGATGCATATTTTTATAAAAAAATTTCCTGCAGGTATATTTATGTATTTTCGAATAAAAAATGGATTATTCGTACAAAAAATTCGTTAACTTTGTCACAGCTAAACCAAATAGATAGGCTTGGTTGGGCTTGCGGTACACAGAATTTTTTTTAAAAATAATTTATATTTTATTTAAAATAACAGAAATATATATATTTTTATAGAAGAACCGGCAGCAGCGTCTCCTCCTCCCGCCGCGCCTTCCCCATCGACCTCCTCGCCGGGCAAGACGCCGGCGCTAGACGGCACGGATAGAAAGCGGAAGGAGAAGAGGGCCCTGAAGCTCAGCTTCGAGGAGCAGGCCCTCCGCCGCTGGTCCACGAGGGCGCCCTCCCGGCGCGCCTCCTTCCCCTGGCAGCAGCACCCTCACCTATTTCACCAAGAAAGCGAAGGTACGCACGATCAAGAGCCCAGTAGAACCGGTAGCGCCACATTGCGGTCCGTCGTGGAGTACCTCAACCACGACTCCTCGGATTGCTATGGCGGTGTCGGTGTCCGAGACGATGGAGGAGTGTACAAGGATGTTGTGGTCCACGGCGAACCGGCCCAGGACCGGGACGAAGGGTCGCGTTCCCAGCCGAGTTATCTTGTTGGGAGCCGGCCGGTCTCCGCGCCGTGGATGCACGGGGAAGAAGAGCCCACCAATGAACGGTGGGTGGAGGCGAGGAAAGAGCGGACAGGAATGGTGTTTTTGATGATGAGCTGGAGTCGGTGGATGGAGATGACGAATGGTGGACAATGGTGAGGTGCTCCAAGAGGGGGAATTTTATGAGGATTGTGCCGCACCAACAGCAAATTCTTCTTTTGGGATGGTTTCGGTAATGGACCAAAGTTCTAGAGGCGGTGGGTTTGATAGAAGTATAAGGCGAAGCAGCGTAAGAACAGTTAACACATTGAGAAATTCGATGGAGGAAAGTTGTCCAGATGTTGCCATTGAGCGGTCTGAGACGGAAGATTTTGTCCAGAAGCTGGGTCCTGTGCTCCTTCCATGGGCGAGGGAGGAGGAAGAGGAGGCGGCGTTTGACGGCAACAGGACAGGGAAGCGCAGCAACACAGAGCTTGCGGAGAGGACTATCCCAGAGCCTGAGCTGAGGAGGCTTAGAGATGCCGCATTGAGGATGGAGGAGAGGAAGAAGATTGGTCCAGGAGGGGTTACTCAGGCCATTGTGGAGACCATCCACAGGAAATGGAGGGTGAGTGAGGTGGTCAATCTTAGGTTTGAAGGCCCTCCGATCCTGAACATGAAGAGAACACATGAGATTCTAGAGGTACCTATTGCTATGGCTCATGTTTTATTCATTTACAATTTTTTTCAACCTAGTGAAATCTGATAGGCATTTGTGATCTTGCTTTTGTCAATCAGGAAAGGACTGGAGGAATTGTGATATGGAGGTCAGGAAGATCAATTGTTTTATGTAGGGGAATGAACTACAACCTTCAGTGTGTGCAGTCATATGCCAAAATAACGGGGGTTGATTCTAATAAAAAAGTTAGCGATGCTAATAGTGTTGTACCCAGCCGTGTAGAGCGTAACTTGCAAAAGCCAAGTGCAGACAGTGTTATCGCTCGATGTCTACTGTAAATTCCTCTCTAGAAGCTACAGAAACACTTGATATTGATAGCTTCTTGGATCAGTTGGGACCACGGTATAAGGATTGGTCTGGTCGCAGCCCTATTCCTGTGGATGCTGACCTGCTTTCCGGTGTAGTTCCTGGCTACAAGCCGCCATTTAGACTACTTCCGTACAAAAGTAGTCTGAGAAATAAGGAAATGACAGCTCTGCGTAGACTTGCAAGGCAAACTGCTACTCATTTCGCTCTAGGTATTGAAGTTTGTTTTTGAAGTTGCTTGCTTCTACCAACACTCAAATCTTCAGTGAATTTTCACACTTTATATGTACTTGTTTGTGGATAGGGAGAAACAGGGAACACCAAGGCTTAGCTGCTGCTATTGTTAAATTATGGGAGAGAAGTGCTATTGCAAAGATCTCCATAAAGGGGGCTTCCAAACACATGCAATGACAAATTGGCGGAAGAAGGTTATTAAGACGGTAAGGAGAGGCGAGGCGATCTACCCCCTCGCACCTTTTAAGCGGTAAGGCGTGAGGCGAGACGACACTTTACACATATCCTAAGGCGCTAAGAAAGCAAATAAAATAAGTATTTTAGTAGCAATGCAGCACATATTAGCGTATAAAAATTGTTAACTTAGATTTGGCCTTTATTAGCTTGCATGTGATCATGATATGACACAACACACAGCATGCAACAATGGTTCCATAAATCTTTATTTATTTTTACACATACAGATCAATCACTTTTTTACCCATCGGATAAATAATCAACAGTCCAGATCATTCCACTTAACCCATATAAAAACCAGAGCCCACTCTAACCCTAACTCCTCCCTCATTCCTCCCTCACTCCCAGCCGCCACCGCCCTCACTCCTCCCTCATTCCTTCCTCACTCTTTCACTCCCAGCCACCGCCACCCTCACTCCTCCCTCATTCCTCCCTCACTCCTCCTTCACTCCTAGTCACCGCCACCACCACCCACCGTCCCATCCGGCGCGCCTTCTCTTCCCATGCTCGGCCACGGCCACAAATTACCCTTCGTACCCCTCCCCACTTCCCATGATGGCCAGATGGCCAGTCCCTTCCGGCCTCCCCTCGGGATCTCGCCTCCACCATCGCCGGCAGAGGAGAGTAGGATGGGATGGAGTAGATTAGTGTAGCCGTGTAGGAGAGGCGGCGAAAGGAGAAGCTCGGCGAAGGGGAGGGGAGGCGGAGGCTAGAACACACCTGTAATGTTGCGGGCAACCAAATCCGGCAAGATGGAGGGTGAACGGCGGTATCAGCGGCTCAACGGCACCCTGGAGGCGGAGGCGGCGCGAGGACGTGAGGTAAACCTAGCCCATCTCTTCTGCCGCTTTCTTCTCACCCAGCTGCCCGCTCTCTCTGGTTTAGCCACCGCCTTAGGCACACACGCAAGGAGGGGTGACGCCTTACCACCCCTCTACCGTCTTACCGCTTAGGCGACGCTAGCGACGCCTTAATAACCTTGAGCGGAAGAAATCAAGGTAAATCAGTATAAATTTCAAGACAATTATACCACTTATCTGAGTGCCTAGTTGCACTCTTATCTGTACTCAATTAAGTATGTATGAGGTGAAGCTTGCTTAAAATCGCATGAGATTGCTTCATAAGTAGCTATACTGTTTTTGTTCTACTGTCTTAGTAGGAAGCACCATGCTGGCCATTACCTTCTAGGACTTGTTCCTCAATTCATTTGCTTAATTCACACTGTTTGAACCCTTCAAAAGTTGATTGCTGAGAATGCAATGTGTCACAATCTAGTAAAGAACACAACAGGGATTCCATTAGTGGGTTTCGTTGTTTTCCTTTGCTGTTCCATATTAATATTTCTCTAACTCTGAAGTATTGGATGTCTTCTTTGGTTGATTGCCATACATGGCTGATGATCGACTTTGAAACATTCATTGTGTTCTTGCTGCAGATTACAGCCTATGCATGTTTTGAGCCTGTGTAACAAAATACTCCCAGAAATTGACAGGAGTGCTTCTATCAAGGAACAAAGTATATTGTTCTCTACAGGGGCAACTATTTCTTAACACCTAAAGTAAGGCATATCTTGGTGGAGAAGCAAGAGCAAGCAATTACTCAGCAGGATGAAGGAGAGCTGGCTCGGCTTGGCCTACTCAAAAGCTTTTTTGAGTGGTTTATAGCTGAAAAGCACTGTAATTGGCTGAAAAAACTCTGTAGCTGATAGAGGCTTATTTAGCATAATTGAATTAAAAAAATTTTAAAAATAGAAAAAACATGTTAGCCCATCACGTATAATGCAAACAAATACGAGAAAAAATGGTAAAAAGCTTTAAAAAACCCAAAGTATAGAAAAGACGAAATTTATAAATAATGCAAAATAAATCAGAAGACAGAAACTCAAGCCGAAACGAACGGGACCTAAAGCATCAGCCTCGATTACTGTCATCCCTAAAGCATTAAAGAATCCTCTAGTTGCTGGCACTCTTGCAGAACCTACAGAAGCAAAATCTAGATGGGGAGATTCACTTAGTAATGAGCAGAGAGGAAAAGGAGATGAATCGCTTGGTTCTGGCAAAACATACGTCTCTTTTGAAGAACTTGAAGAGAAAACTGATGTTGGTATGTTCTTCAAAATATATCTCTAGAAGCAAACTTTAACATTTTCAGTTTTCATCATTCATTTCCATGGTAGGATTGCACTTTTTTTTTCCTTCTCTTTTTAGACAAAGATGTCATTGCAGTCTATGTGTATAATATCTACTCCTGTGTACTTCCAGACAAAAGCAAAAGTCGCAAAAGCAGAAAAGGCTTTGGCTAAAGTTCAGGAATTTCTTTCTCCAGCGGAGCTTCCAATTGATTTGGAAACTGTTACAGACGAGGAGCACTTCTTTGGTGATCATTTGGGCTTATTTTTTGTGACCTATGGCTAAAAAGTACTGTAGCCAGCTGAAAAAAACACTGTAGCAGACAGTGGCTTATTTAGCATAATTAAATTTAAAAATATTTAAAAAATATATAAAATATGTTAACCCATTACATATAATACAAATAAATACGGGAAAAAAGAATTGGGAAAAAACTCAACAAAAAACTAAAAGTTCAAAAAAATATGAAATTTATGAATAATAAAAAATAAGTCGAAAGCTAAAACTGAAACGTAACTGATCACTCCTATTTCGCAGGATTGGCCTGCAAATGAGGGCATTTTGATGCTGGGTACAACTGACACTTTTCACAAGGGGAACAGTAAAACATATCGCAATCTCTCTAGAATCTGAGAGTTGAGGTGTCCTCATTTCAGTTGACGAGACAACTAAAGGATATGCAAAATTTTCTACGGGGTAAGAACTACAAGCGTCCCCAAATTTCGAAGCCTCGAAACCTATTGACAAGGATGCAAGCACCGGCAGTCTGGCACTGTTTGGCATTGTTTGAAACTTATTTTTTACTGTAGTTGCTGAAATAAAAAGAAAAAAGAAAAGACAAAAAACCTAAAAAATAGCTAAAAAGTCAGAAGAAGATGAAATTAAGAAGTTAAAATCTAAAACTTAAAGCTCGGAGCCCAATTGAGCGGGCCAGCGGGATGTAGCCCTCAACTCAAAGAGGCTGTAAATATGTGACTCAACTACGGCTTACCAGCGCAGGCTGACATGCGACACCTTTAGGGATATATGGAGTTGCAAGGAGGCTGCAACTTCAGTTGCATCATTTGCATTCGCTGCCATACATTATGTGTTTGCCCTGGTCACTTCCATGTCCTTGCCATACATCCTACAGATTCAGGAAGAACATGTCCACGCTCTGTCTTCCGCAAACTCCAGAAGAAGGTTGCAAGTGAGTGTAAAACTTTAGGGAGTCCAGACGCTAGTTTCGTACATCTCAATAGTCGTTGGATCTTGTCGTGAGTGACTCGTCACCCCTGTCGCAGGTGACTACCTAGCATTCGATTCCCCCACAACAAAAACACAGCGTGTCCCACCTGCTTTTTTTTTTAGACAATGGATAAAATCCGACCTCTGCAACCGCACACAGCCAAGTCTTACAAAGTGATTGCTTATTTGCTGACAAAAATAAAGAAGAAGATTGTACTCAAATAGGGGAAACTCATATGCAAAGTCTATTATTACTTTGCCACCCATTATTGGCAAACACATGTAACGCAATAACCTCCAACGCTTTGCTTGCCAATGTAAACTTCTCCCTTTTATCTTCACGCTGCAGCAGCGCCCAGAACCGCAACCAATATGCTCCTCTGAAAATAGCCTGCACAAAAGAAATATTTTGTTTTCGCTCAAAGACAATGTCATTACGGGTACACCAAATTGCCCAAATAATAGCAGCAGCCCCCACAAAAATTTGTTTCTTATCCTCCCTCCCAATGCCCGTGAGCCAGCCTCCAAGCATGTGAGTAATAGATCTAGGTGGAGTTAACCCAGTAGCAATTTGAACAATATTCCAAATAATTCTAGCATGGCAGCAATCAAAAAAAAGATGCTTTATTGTTTCATTGTGATCACAGAAACAACATTTTTGGCTACCAGTCCATCTTCTCTTAGCTAAATTGTCCTTTGTTAAGATAACACCTCTTTGAAGGTACCAAAGGAAGATTTTTATCTTAAGAGGGAGCTTCAATTTCCAAAGGAATTTATGATTGAAAAGGATACCCTGGTTCATCAAGTACGCATACATAGACCTTACAGAGAATTGGCCATGATTATGTAAATCCCAGGTAAAGACATCCCTCTCATTTGAAAGTTGAACATTAACTATTTTAGCTACTAGGTTAAGCCAAGCCACCAATTTATCCTCAGTTAAAGCTCTGCGAAAAGAGACATTAATAGGCACTTGATTCATGACCGTCTCCACAGTTACATGAGGATTGTTGACTATGTTGTACAGGCTCGGAAATTGTTTTTTTTAGAGGTGAAGAGCCTACCCAAGTATCTTCCCAGAATCTAGTTTGCGAGCCATCTCTTATTTTGAAAGACCCACATCCTAGGAAATCCTCCCTGACCCTTAACAGACCTTTCCAAAACTGCGAATCCCCAGGTTTAGATTGAACCTGAGTAAGGCATTTAGAGCTCAAATATTTACTTCTGAGCAAGTTTTGCCAAGTTCCATCTTCGTTCAACAGTTTGAAAAGCCATTTGCTTAGAAGACATTTATTTTTGATCCAAAGGTCAGGTATTCCCAACCCGCCTTGATCTTTTGGACGACAAAGGATGTTCCATTTGGCGAGGTGATACTTTTGTTTATCATTATTGCCTTGCCAAAAGAATCTTGACCGATAGAAATTCAGTCTTTTAAGAACACCTTTTGGGATTTCAAAGAAAGACATCATGAACATAGGAAGGCCACTGAGCACCGAATTCAACAACACCAGTCTACCCCCAAAGGATAAATGCTTAGCCTTCCAAGTACTTAGTTTCTTTATAAATCTTTCTTCTATAGCACCCCACTCCAAATTTCGAAGCTTTCGGTGGTGCATCGGGATTCCTAAGTACCGAAAAGGGAACATGCCGAAATCACAGCCAAACAGGTTAGCATAATCCTGTTCGAACTGTTTGGCCTGTCCAAAACAAAAAATCTCGCTTTTAAGGAAGTTAATTTTTAGACCTGATAATTGTTCAAAAACACAGAGCAGTAACTTCATATTCTTAGCCTGCTCAAAATCATGGTCCATAAAAAGGATAGTATCATCTGCATATTGCAAGATAGACAATCCATCATCCACAAGGTGAGGAATAATTCCTGCAATTTGACCGTCATCCTTTGCTCGCTTAATTAATATCGAGAGCATATCAGCTACTATATTGAAAAGAATAGGTGACAAAGGATCACCTTGCCTAAGTCCTTTTTTTGTTTGGAAGTAGTGTCCTATATTATCATTTATCTTGATGCAACACTTCCTCCCGATACATACTTTTCAATCCACCTACACCATTTATGGCTAAAACCCTTCATTCGAAGGGTTTGCTGGAGAAAAGACCATTTTACCTTATCGTAGGCCTTTTCAAAGTCTATCTTAAGAATCACCCCATCCAGTTTTTTGCTGTGTAATTCATGGATGGTTTCATGTAAAATCACAACCCCTTCCATGATATTTCGACCTGGCATAAAAGCTGTTTGAGATGGTCTTACCACATTGCTAGCCACTCCAATGAGTCTATTTTGGCTACTTTGGTAAAAATCTTAAAGCTCACATTGAGCAAACAAATGGGCCTGTATTGTTGTATCTTTGTTGCCTCCTTTATTTTTGGGAGAAGTGTTATTACTCCAAAATTTAGGCTATGCAAGGGAAGGCGCTCTTCATAGAAGTCATTGAATAGTGCCATAAGATCACTTTTTATAATGTCCCAAAACACTTGATAAAACTCTGCTGGAAACCCATCAGGTCCGGGCGATTTATTGTGTTCCATTTGGAAAACTGCCTCTTTTATCCTCTTTCTCCGTAAACGGGGAGACGAGGATATTATTTCTTCTTCTGTGACCTGGGTTATATCTTGCATTTTGGTTTTCCACCATACTGAAATTATTTTCCTCTGGTGGGCCCAAAAAGCCCCTTGTAATAATTTGTGATATATGCTTTTAATCGAGCATCACCCACTATTACTCCATCTTCTTGTTCTAATTTGAATATTCGTTGCTTCCTATATTTACCATTAGCAACCAGATGGAAATATTGTGTGTTATTATCACCTTCCAGAAGGTCTTTGTTTAGCTCTTGCATACCATTTCAGTTCTTCTTCCCTCAGCAAATGAACTAATCGTTCATTGAGGTAGCGTTTCAAATTTATTTCCTGGTCCGAGAGCACAGTATTTTCTGCCTTTTTATCTAGCTCGTCTATCATCGAAACTAGCTGTTTCTTTTCTTTTTATTATGACCAGCTATATTTTTGCCCACCCTCTTAAGAATTGCCTGAGGGATCGTATTTTATTTGCCATTTCTGCATGGCTTGAACTTCCTTTGTTTTCTAATTGCCATATATCAGCTACCAAATCATAGAAACCGTCTCTCAACAGCCATCCTTGTTCAAATTTAAACAGAGGCTGATGTCTATTATATGAAGAGGCGCCTGTGTTCACTATCAAAGGTGTGTGGTCTGAGTTACTTCTATCTTTGGCCAGTACTGTGGTAAGAGGAAATTTCACTTCCCATTCAGTACTAACCAATACCCTATCTAACTTTTCGTATGTTGGATCATCCCCACTACTCGCCCAGGTATAATGACGACCCGACATCTCTATTTCCCTGAGATCTAGGGATTGGATGACCATATTAAAAATATTTGGCCATTTTGTGTCAAAGGTATCTTTGTTTTTATCTTCAGGGCAGCGCATAATATTGAAATCACCTCCAATCAAATAGGGTAATGACTCTTTACTACAAATGCGCGCCATTTCAGCTAAGAAATTTTCTTTTTGCTGCTGTTGTGCAGGGCCATAAACTGCAAATAAAGCCCATTTAAAATCATCTTGTTTATTACGAAGTGTGAATTTGACATAAAAAATCACCTTCATCAATAGCCTCCAATGTCAAATACCGTTAGGTCCACCCCAAGGAGAATGCCCCCAGAGCGACCACGTGGTGCCATGCAGTGCCAAATAAATTCTTTGCCACCACAAAGTTTTTTAAGAGTCGCATCTGGGAAATGATCCCGACCCGTCTCCATCAGAGCAATAAAATCAATATGCTCCTCTTTAACCATATCTTCTAAAACCCATGTTTAGCCAAGTCGCGTAGACCTCTGCTATTCCAGAAGACTCCTTTCATTTGAGACAAAGCTTAGATGGTGTTAATGGTTTTGTGGGAATCGATCCCCCTTTATTATTGTTTCTAGAAAAGGTCTTTTTCCGGCGATGTGTGGCTAAAAGCTCACAGCAAATAAGGTCAAGTTGTCCTCTTGCACACGCTCATCAGAATCCCCACAAATGTGGTTGAGTTGTGCCTCAAAGAGGTCCCGTTCACCCTCATCCAGGTTAATTTAGTAGAGGGAGACTTGCTGCAACTAGGGTTATGTTTAGCCGACATCTTTAACCTATCTATCTCTATGTTTTTTAGTGTGGTAACAGAAGATAAAATGGTACTATTATCTTGTCCAAGAGAAACACCTAAGTTATGAATTTTAGCAACAACAGAGGAATCAGAAAATGAGGGAAAGGATATGCAGGTACCTTGATCCAAAGAATTTTTTTTGGCCACGAAATTCTGAGCCTTCTCCAATATATTGAGATCCCCCATAGCTGCTATCCTCCTGCTAGCCTTTCTCTCCATAGATTCAATTGACTTGATTCATCATTCCAGTAACCGAGCCAAAAGTTGGAGAGCATTTGCCATGGCCACATTAGAACTATTGGCTTTGATGCCATTCTTCTTAGACAGAGCTTGTAGCAAATGCCTTGGTAATGCATGGTAATTTGGACCCACCGAAGAGCATTTTGTATTCTGAGAGTCATGATCAACCACTAATTCCGGATTAGCCTGGCACCCAGCAACACCTTGAGTGCTCAACTGCACATGTCCAGAATCATCAATTGCATTTTGGTCAATTATTGTATCCACCTTGCATTCTCCAACACTAGACTCTTAGCATCCAAGTGTACGTGCGGCGTCACCAGAGAAGAGAATGTCTCCTGGTGGCCGGCCGAAGGATGGACACATTGAACCAAACCAATCAGTTTCTCTTTCAATATCAACCACCTCTGAAGCCTGTTTTGTATGTGACTTGTAGTAGTAATCTCAGGAGCCAACTCATTCAACATGCATCAGTACACTGGAATTGCTTATATTTATTGAACCTTCATCAGATGATGTTTGTACTGAAATTTTGAAACAATTTCCTCCTGCAAACCATTGACTGTTTTAAGTAATTTCCTCCTGCAACCATTGACTGCCCAATTAGAGATTTCCCCTCAAGCTGTTTTCGGCTGAGATTGTGATAGCATCTGTTGGAGCTTTGTCAGCACTTGCCCCTTCTTTCTGATTTGTTGTTGAGGTTGGAAAACTGAAAAACCGGAACCATATTATTATGTGCCGCATCCTCCATCTCTTGGTCAATCCCTTTATTCTTATCCTTATCCCCCTGGTCAAGATCATCATCCTCATCAAATTCATCTGGTTCCCCGTTGTTACCAGTGCCACTTGTTCAACTTTGAAAAAAATCCATATAAGTTATCATCTACCACTATATCAACATCATCAGGTATACAATTAACATCGAGACTGCCACCATTAACCAGACCACCCCTGTTTTTCTCATTGATCTCATGTCCACTTTCATGGTAGCACCAAGGATGGATCCCACTGCCCAAAGAGGGAGAAAGACCTGATTTCAAAGGAACACCATAGACCTGCACCCAAACCTTTTGTAGTTTCTGTTTTGGTAATATCTCATTGTTCCATTCCTCAAAAAGCATAACTCCCTCATTATTGTCAGTTCTGAGACGCCTCATACTAATCATTCGTTGAAGTTCAACCTGACAAGGGAATGGCACAATATATGCATTAGTGCCATGCTCACGCACCACCCAATCCCACTTAACCGGAATGGCCCTAGCAAGTTCCTTTTTAACCAAGTCGGCTGACACAGAGCCCTCCACAATCTTGATCAACGCCGTAGCTAAAATCTTCTTAGGAACCTTTGCAGCCGAAGTGTAAGGAATTTGAAAAAACCCAGACCATCTCCAGCAAGGCCATTGAACGTGGCTGCTGGTTTTGGGCCATGCAGTAGTGGACAATGCGAAGTAAAGTGTTCCTCCTCGCAGATCTCGCAACACAACACAAGCTTCTTCTTCTTCTTTGGAAACGGCTCTGCAGTACTCATCTGAGCTCCCTTATGCTTCCCAGCTTGCTACCAGAACCCTCCCCCAAATCCTTTGGCTTGGCTTCTTCAGACAAAATTAAACCCGCTGACCACCACGAGTGGCCGGAGTGGCGCTAATTTCGCCTTGCCCGCCTGCCCGGCCGCCATGGTGATCACGGCCGCGACCACGTCCCCTGGCGAATGGCCTAGGAGGACGACCACCACGAGCAGCACGGAGTTGACCACCGTAGATATGTCTTCCCAGACCACCGCCGCCACTGCCACCACCACCAGCCCCACTTGATCCGCCGCCGCCATGAGGACTTGCGCGTAGGTGCGGTGATTTCCCGGAGGGTTTTGTTGCTGTGCGAAAGTCGGCGTCTCAGCATAACAAATCCAGGATTACGGGCAGCCCATGAAGATATCGGGCCCACAGAAACTAATGATCCAACTTGCAGCCCATCTGCTGAATCATTTGAATTTCGAACCAACCGAGGAAACCGGATCAGCGATCCATCTGAATCTGCGCGAAGATCATGCTGCAAATCTGCGCGAAGATCATGCTGCAAATGGATCGCCGGAGTTGATGACGAACGAAGCCCTTCTTCATCCAATTTCAATTAGGTCGCTGGATTTGATGACGAGCGAAGCCTGTCTTCATCCAAAATGGGCAAAAGGAAATCTCCTAGAGTCAATGGAGCAGAATTACCCGGTTTTGGAAGAGGACCTTTCCACACTTGCTTTTTGTCCCATGGCCAGCAACCTTTGTTAAGTCGTAGTCTGGGACGATGAACCTTCGCCGGGTGAAGAACCGGCCTTTGAGAGGCCTCTTCCATCAGAATGCAGACACGAAGGGGTTTCCGTTTCTCGTCGGGGATCGATCGAGCTCAGCTGAAATCCTGAGAGACTCCCGGACGTGAGCTTAATTACAGGCTAAAGATGATAGATGTCTTGTGGAGCGTCTTCTTCAATCTCGACCACGAGATTCGATTTTTTCTTGAAATCCACACGATGGCTTATCTGATACATAAAAATTGAGTTTCTACCACCAAATCATTTATTTACAGTGCTTCTGCCTCAAATTGTCGTAACAAAATCATCAATAAATTCAACCGGTATGATGGCACGCTACACAGTGAGTAAACTCTAGCAACCGTGGTGCTCACCTTTTGCAGGAACAAGAATTTTGATGATTTGTCCCCTCTTTGTTTGCGAACAGCTCATTTGCCCCACAGTTGATATTAATTTATTATTTGCCTCATATTTCAATTTTCAATAGATCATTTGCTCTCTTTGCATTTTTAGGCCATTTTCTATTTTGGAAATACTAAATTACTATAGGAAATAACCAAATTGCCCTTCCTTTGAACCAAGTACCCTTAATAACAAAACATCTTAAACCATGCAGAAGCAGCCAAATTGAAACCTTAATAACGGAATGCAGTTACACACATAACTGATTATGTGTGTAACTGCATAACCAGTTATGTGTCTAGAGGATATTGATACTATATAACCAGTTATGTGTGTAACTGCATTCCATTATTAAGGTTTCGTTTTGGAAGCATTGTTTTAGATGTTTTGTTATTAAGGGTACTCGGTTCAAAGGAAAGGTAATTTGGTTATTTCTCATGGTAATTTAGTATTGCCAAAATAGAAAATGGCTTAAAAATGCAAGGAGGGCAAATGATCTACTGAAAATTGAAAGATGTGGCGAATAATCCTTTGATATTAACTATGAGCTGTTAAAAGAGGACCCGGCTCAGGTGTAGGGCCCCTGCACTTAGTGCCGTGCAGGGGTGCCCAGGAGGGGGACACGTGTCCCCCAAAATTCAAAAAAATTCCAAAAAAATTCAAACAAATACTTTAAAATCCAAAAAATTGTAAAAAGTACTTCTTGTAAAACATTTTTTATTAAAAAGTATTTTTAAGTACTTAAAAAATACTTTTTAATAAAATTAAAAATCAAAAAAATTAAGTACTTAAAAAATACTTTGTATACATAAAAAAATACTTTTTACGGTGTAAATCCGCCCTAATCTACCGCGAGCAGACCTGAAGTCGCGGGCACAATGTCGATCAGTAGATTGCATCACAGGGTAGATGTTGATATCCCTGTAGATTAGGGAAAAAAAGGGAAAAATTTTGCACGGTTCGGTTCTGCACGGCCACTGTGCGAGAAAAGAAAAAAAAAAAAAATGGGGGTGCCGGCCAACGGCCTACCATGCGCGCCGCCAGCCAGAAGCTGGCCGTGGTGCCCGAAGCGCCACCGCGCCCGCATGCACGCCGACATTGTCGGCCTCGCCGTTGGCCACCGCCCGGGGTAGATGCACCCAAAGCGCCGCCGCCTTCGTGCGCACTGCCGACGCCGCCTCCTGGCTTGAAGCCGAGTGGCCGTCGCCCTCGCCGTCCAGCCCGCAGCCGTGCCATCTGGTCTTGGTCCACGCAAGTGCGCCGCCGCGCAAGAAGCTGCACCGTCTCGCCGGCCCGAAGCCGTGCCGCTTCGGTTTCGTCACCACTCGCGCATGCCACCCGGCCACTATCCTGATGCCACGCCGCTTCGGCTTCGTCGGCTTTTGTGCCTGACTGTTGCCTGAAGCGTCGCCTGGTCCGCCTTGGCCTTCGCGCCCGACCGCCGCCCGAGACCGGTCGGCCCCTCCCCGTCGCTCGGCTCACAGCCACAAGCGCCAACCGGTGCTGACCGCCGAGACCCATAGGTGCCTCCCACGGCCCAGCCTCGCCGTCCCGAGGATGGCCCGAACGCCGCCTCCCGCGGCCCAGCCTAACCGTCCCGAGGATGTCCCGAACGCCGCCTCCCGCGGCCCGGCCTCGCCGCCTCGAGATTTGCCCGAACGCCGGCTCCCGCTCGGGTGCCCCCGTCGCCACGAAGAAAAGGGGTTGGGAAACCTTAGTCGTCCAAGGGTTAAGTCGGCTGGGTGGGCCGTGTCGGGCGAGAGGAACAGGCCGTATGGGCCAAAATTACGACGGGCTAGAGGAGGGAAAACCCCGTCAGGGGGCGAGGCCGGTAACTTTGCGAAAAAACCCCTCCAGTTCTAGAAATTACCGAGCAGCCCTTAAAAATTGCATATAGGTCCTGATTTTTGCAGAAAAGGCCTCGTAGTTCCAAAAATTATGAATAAGGCCTTAAATTAACGAGCCGGTCCAGAATTTTGCAGAAAACCCCTCGATAAATCAGGAAATTACGTGAATTTTTCTCTAAACTGAAAATTTGCGTATAGACCCCTATAAATTGCAGAATTCGCTGAAAATTCATATTCCAGCATAAAAGGGCCTCGGGAATCCGAATAATTATTTTTAGCATTTGAAGCTTATTTATTTCTGCCATTATTATTTTCTGTATTTTCTGTATTCATTTACTGTTTTTGGTTAATTGTAATTATTTAAATTGTTTTAATCACTGAAATTAGCAGTAAAATTTATAGAAAATGCATAGAAAATTATGGAACATTGCGAGAACCTTTTGTACCATTTATTTACCCACAGTAAATTATTCCATGCATGTTTACCAACAGTAAACTTATTTATTCCATTCATACACATGTAGATGACTCGCATCACGAACCGGGAGTTCGAGGAGTTAGCCCAGCATGGCCAAAACTATCTGACGTGGGCATCCGGTGTCGAGATAGTGCTTTAGCGCCCAATTTTACTCCTGACAGAGGCTTTGTCAAGCAATCGGCACGCTGGTCTCCTGAGCTGATGAACTCCACCAGAATCTATTCCTCTCTACGCATTCCCTTATGAAATGGTACTT
>CM029657.1:188760-243760 GCA_017311315.1 Dendrocalamus latiflorus | reverse complement strand
CCACGAAAATATTGCGTGGTAATAGGTTCTATTGCCACGCAAATGGTTCGTGGCAATAGACCCTATTGCCACAGAGAGCATTTCGTTGCAACAAGATATTGCTACAGGGGGCGTTTCGTTGCAGCAGGTTTAATTGCCACGGGAGGTGTTTCGTTGCAATATGTTTTATTGCCACGGAAGGCGTTTCATTGCCATAAAGTTATTGCGACGAAATATGTTTTGTGGCAAATAGATCCTATAGCAACGAACATTGTTCATAGCATATAGTGGAATCGCAACATAGTAGCGGCGTTGCAACAGCCTATCACAACGAAATACCAATTTTGCATACAGGTTTATCGCAACGGTAAAATTTGCGGTAGCATATTGAGCATATGATAGTTTATTATAATTTGTTGTTGCAAATTAATAATCAAATTAGGAACACAGCTGGATCAAAAACACATATATTAATTCAACACATAATAATTTAAAAGTGACACCACTCATGCAGGAATTACATATCAATCTCCATACTTAAACTACAAAGTTTGTAACTAATAACAAAAGTACTATCACTTCCATTCCATTTGTCCGTGCTTCTTTGCCATGTTGAATTTCCTGACTTGACGACGCCACGACTCTGTATGCTCTGATCAAATTGTTTCATCCTGATAGAACATGAACAATAAAGAGAGACCTTAATGTGAGTATTGTCCAGCAGCACATACTTAAGTACATCATAATGCAAGTTTAGAGATACGAGTTACAGCTAAAAATAGCAATCATGAGTTCTCTAGTTCAATTGCGTTTAGCAAGTGATTCCAGCAGCACATACTTAAGTACATCATAGTGCAAGTTTAGCAAGTGATTCCAGCAGAATTATTTAATTTCATTTACCGATATGTAGTAGCCCTACTTCACCTGGCATAATTTTTTAGTAGTTTAGAACTGTATGCTATATTTGACATAAGAACAATGACAGATGAAGATTAGTCACATTTTCATTTCATACCTGATGGTCCCTCCTTTTCTTCGAACAAGTTGTAGCAGTATTCTTCAATTGTTGTGGAGGAATGAAGTTCAATGAACCATTATTAACAGCGACATTTTGAAAGAGGCTTCGGTTAAGATTAGAAGCTCGAGTGATGCGAATAGGTGGCCTAGCATCTTTTTGTGTGGTCACGATGCTTGCTGGGTCATTCTGCAAATGTAAAATGTAGAATAAAAAATATTAGCATCCTGATGTGTACTACTATTAAAATATGTTCAGCATGCATGCATCAATTGAAGTTCAGGGAAGGTACACATCAGCAGGTCATCAATAGAATGTACAAAGTCCAAATCCCTTATGGCAGCAAACTATTTGCAAATTTTGTTACCTGTTGTAATGTTTCTTCCGCTTGTTCAGGTGTCTTTTCTGTGGTGTTCAATGTACTATCTGGGTTAGCCTTGTCCAATGTTGTCATGTTTTCGTCTTCCTCACTTGGATTAGCCTCGCTTTCCCTTGTGCTCAATATACTTCCCTGGTTAGCCTACATATGGACCATGAGGAAAAACATTAGGACCTGTTAGGCTAGGTGACTGCTGCAAGCCATCAACAACAAACAGGCAGCAGCTGCTGATGCGTATGTACAGATGTATTACCTGTAATGTTGCTTCTCTCTGTTGTGCTAGCAATGAAAGGAACTCTTGCCTAAGTTGTTCTCTTGCGTTCCTTTCCTTCTCCAATTCCTCTTGCATCTCTCGCCTAGTTTGTTCCCTTTCAGCAACTCCATTTGCAATTTGTTCCTTTAACATTTGCACCTCATCTTCAAGCTCATTATTTTTTCGCTGGGCTGCAGCTGAAGCACGGGATTGTTCATCGAGTCTGTGTTTCAACAGTTGGCTTCGTGTGGGATATTTCGCCATGTATCCATGACCATGAGCTTTGCATGATTTGGTACCGGTGCTTTCCTTGTAACTTGATTGGAAAGCAATGTTTTCCTCTTCAACTGTAAGGAAGTCTTTATCTGGCTCTGTTGATAGGTCAGTAATTTTGAAGGCTGCATCATCCTAAGTGTGATAAGAGAAAATAAGTTAAATCAGTTAAGTTTTATGCACAAAATTCTGAAAAGTGTACTAAGTCATGAACAAATTAAATTTACTACTCACATAGACATCCCTAGAAGCGTTGTTTGACCATTCCCCATTCTTCGTGTGGGTAGTCATCCAAAGAGTCAGATCAGTTGGCTCTTCTCCAGTATTTGGGTCTCTCTAAGATGGCAAACATTGTGCCTTGTGAACAATTGATCATTTAAGAAAAGAATCAGATAAGTTTAATTTTTCATTACCTGCTCGTAGCTACATTGGGAGAACGGTTTGGATCCCATTAGATGCTTGGTCTTCTGTTTTTGACGGTTTTCAGAGTTTTGGCTGCTGACCCTCTGCAAAAAAGTTTACAAGTGCACTCAACAAATAGGTGACTGATCAATAGTCAACTATTGATACAAAATGATGTATGTGCCTTATTTTAACTACTACATACAAAGATGTTCTGGAGCTAACTCCTATATGCCTTATGCAACAATTGTTCAAGTCTAAATAAGAATTATATGCATCCTAAATAGTGGTAGTAAAAAGCATATATGTCTGTAACACATGTTGCTGCATATATTTTGTAATTGCTATTGCTAATGCATCAACTGTACAAGTCCATACATTAATGGTTACTATCTCAATTCCATTCACTAATTGGTAATTGCAGAGAGAAAAATCGAACCTTGAATTTTTCAGTTCCAAAATACATTATCAAGTAGTGCCATTCGACAATGTCTATATCTTCAGGCTTATGTTTCATTCGCTCAGCGTAAGTGTTGTATGCCTTATATGTAGAACTGAATATTGATCGCCATCCTTTGTACCGCTCTTTAGCAATGTCCCATATCTTTTCCGTTGCATTCTCAATGTTTGGAAAATCCCACCTACTCTGCTTGGATTGAAACAGAAAATGAAGGTGAAGTCGTATGTAATTACAGAATTAACATGCTTAGTTACCAACAAATAAAAAGATGCAACTTACTAGCAAATCCTCTGCTATTGTAATTTTGACATTTTGCTTTATATCTTTCCACTTTTTGACTCCAATAAGTGGAGCCCTCTTTCTTGTAAACATTACCACTTCATCCACAAATGTTCGGGAGTTTTCTCCTACGGGGCCTCCTAACCTTGCTGAAAATTGAATTGATAGTTTCTGCGATGCATTCTTCACTCTCTTGTTGGCTGCTGCTAAACCTTTAAGGCATCCACGTACACCTTTCTTGCACTGTTGGGAGCCACCTCCTTATGAGCAATTTAAATGTCATTTAATGTACACATTCAGCAAGGACCAATTGAACCTAGAAAATAGAATTGACAGAATGATAGCATACCATTTTGTTGTTGCTTGTTTTTCCGAGCATGAGATGGCCTCTCTGGTGGTGTTGAGCCGCTGTCTTGACTTTCCTCATCTTGAAGACCAGCTGGATTGTTGGTATGGTCCTCTTTCAAAAAGGATACTGCACACATTATAATACTCATCATATAAATACATGTGAGTTTGTAAAACTAATAATATGCTTGCATAGTTCAGTGAAAGATTTGAAAATTACATATATCATCAAGATGGCCTTTCGTCCTTAACCATTCCTTATATGTTTTGATTGTTTCATCCCTGTAGTCATCCATAAATTCTGCGAGCCATGAATATATGTTAGTGCAGTTGCCAATTCAGTACTTCTGTTAAAATCAGCGCGATTAGTGTAGCAACATATATAACTTACCCGTGTGTTCTTCCTCGGCTTGCAGATTCGCTAGCCAAACCTTGTATGCATCAAGTTGTTCATTTGTAATTGGATCATCACTATTTTGTTGACTCCTCTTTCGCTTCATGGGTGTTATGGTCACCTGATTGTCTTTTACTCGCTCCCTTGACACTACTAATCGGACTTCTCTTTCATCTTGATTGCTTTCTATCATTCTGTCTGCATCACGACTATAATCGATCGGCTCCAGAGTTGCTACCGCCCTGCCACATCGCTTCTTATAGTATAAGAAGTCCCTAACTGAGTATCCAAGCTGTTCTTTTAAACTTAACAATGTCATAAATGAGACATTAGTCCTATCAAGATTGCACTCGACGAATTCTTTTTCTGGTGGTGCTCCCTTGCATTGAATAACTAAAGTCCACTGCTGACCCGACCCTTGTTTCGTTCTGTATGTTTACATAGAGAAAGGTTAAATAGTCAAAATGCAGTTGTCAGTATGCAAAATCTAAGAGGAAAATAGTAGATGATCAGAAGGAAACAATAAATTAGAGCATACACATATGGAACGTATGATGCGTTTGTTACTTGGTAATTGGAATGCATCACCAGTAAATATTTCTCCACGCACACACAGGAAAGAGATATGCAAGTACAGATGAATGCTCAAAAGCATGCACAAAAGACGTACGCTTTATGGATCAAGTAACCCGTGCCGTGCGCACGATATTATCTTGAATCCAAGAGATCACATAATCAAGACTGACTGAACCATACAATTCGCAGATAGGCACAGATGTGTTCTGTGCATAAACGCCAGGCAGTAATCGATGCTAAAAGAATATCATCACAGTATACCAATCAGCAAGCACGCACATGAACCAAGGACATACAGTATACCATTAACAGTGAAGGATGAAAGGAGAATTTTACAGATCAGGGATGGCATAAGTAAGACATTTCACGAACAAAACAAAATTAATAGAGGACTTAATTTTAAAACCATGTGGGCATTGGCCTAGTAATTTATCACTGTTGTGGTGGAGTGCAGAATGCTGAACTTGAACATCATAACATATCCTTTATGATATTTCTTGGGGAAAATAACGCTAATGTAGGTTTATATTGACTATCATAAAGCTTCAATCTAGAACAGTAAGCTTCTATTAGCAGATAGTGCTGGACTGCTAGCACAATATCTTACAGTGCTAAGCAGTAAGGAGGTCTCTAGTTCAGCATATTCCTTGAGAAACTTTCTGTTACTCATTTGTAAGCATTTTGATATATTGCATTGCCTGACATGCAGTCGAATCTGGAACGAAACCTGGCTTGCAGGATTTTTCTACAAACCTTGCAACTATGAATTATTTGTAAAGCAATCACTCAACATGGAGATGGCTATTGTAATGGCTCAGGTATTATATGAATGATTGAACTTCCTTTATAGTTTTTTGGATAGTCAATTAGCTGCTACAAAATTCCTCAGGTCTCTAGTTTTTGTTTAGCTATTATGTATTCATACAAAATTTCTGCACATAGAGGTCAGATTGGGAATTGCTAAACCAAATTTGAAAAACAATGCATTTACATGGATGGAATTATTTACAATCTTACATGTACATACATTCAATAGGCCAAGTAGGTGGCCCCTTCGCAATCTTTGAAGCAGTGAATGAGGTGGAAAATTGGGGGCTTAGTTAAATACTCATTGTGGAATCAAACTTTCTAGATACACATTGTCTATTTCTCAGGGGTAGAAACTGTTTACAGGGATTCATACTCATAAGCTCCATTTATTTTCCCAGATTAGCTGCCACTGAATCGAATCTTCTTGCAACTTCATGTTCCAGCTCAATTGTATTTGTTTCAAGTGCATTGGAAGATCCATGAGTAGAGATGGCAGCTTCTAAAACAGGCAGCTCCTTGGCCATAACAAAATTTCTAGAAGATGGATCAAAATATATTCTCAGTTGATCAATCTGAACAAAATTCAGTAGAGCCTACTTATAAAGCAACCACAAGGATGGTCTCCTGGAACCACTTAAAATATTAAGCGACGTAAGTTACTTATTACCATAGCAATTTTTTGTTGGTCCTGTACCGATTGATCCAGAGTGTAACCACAAGGAAACTAGTATCCTTTTTTTTCCTAAAGAAACATCATCTATACAATAACCAATTCTATTAATTGTAAATAAGATTACGTATATAGTGGCAAATTCAACCCCCCTCTTGACAATATTGGAATGTCAATGTTGTTATGCTCAAGCCTCAATGTGTAGTAGTGGCTTTTGATTCACTGCATAGACTACAATTACAGTGGGGATTTTTCAACCTTCAGTGATATGCTCTTCTCTCATTCAAAATAACATCTGACAATTTTTACTTTCCTAAATTAGAAGGGTTCCTCAAGCTACTTTCTACTTAGGAAGATGATGAGGCTTCATACCTGGGGAGGGAAGCATCATCCGTGCCGTCTTCTTCAGCGCCAGAAGTTCGAGGTGGAACCCGTCGGTCGGCCCTCGTGATGGCAAAATCCCCATCGGTGGCGTTGGCGGCCGATGGAGTCATCGCCATCGTCTTGTTGACCTAGGCCTTCTCCGAACCGACGCCTCGTTCCCTCTCACGTATGGGATTGGAATAGATCGCGGCGTCGGCCTTGGGGTGTATAGACGGGGAGGCGGCGGAGGCGGGGAGGCCGGGGGAGGTGGGGGACGAGGCGGCTGCGGGGGAGGTGGGGGATGAGGCGGCGGGGCGGCGTGGGAGGGGGTCCCGTGGGAGCGGGCGCCGGGCGGAGTGGTGGAGGCCGGGAGGGCGAGGGCGGAGGGGCCGAGGGGGCGGAGGGAGGCGGAGGGAGACGGGGAGGCGGCGGAGGCGGAGAGGCCGGGGGAGGTGGGGGACGAGTTGGCGGCGGGGGAGGTGGGGGATGAGGCGGCGGGGCGGCGTGGGAGGGGGTCCCGTGGGAGCGGGCGCCTGGCGGGGTGGGGGAGGCCGGGAGGGCGAGGGCGGAGGGGCCGAGGGGGCGGAGGGAGGCGGAGGGGTGGAGGGAGGCGGAGGGAGACGGGGAGGCGGCGGAGGCGAGAGGCCGGGGGAGGTGGGGGACGAGGCGGCGGCGGGGAAGGTGGGGGATGAGGCGGCTGGGTGGCGTGGGAGCGTGGTAGGGTTATCCCACGATGGTTTTGGATGGGCTGAGGAATTTGGGCGGGATGTGCGCATTGTGGGGAAATTATTAGGTGGGAAAATTTTTAGGTTTATTAAAAATATAATAAAAATAAAAATAAATATATATATATCTTTACTCAGCAAGTGTTATTAGAAAAAATGCACAGAATGATTATTTATTCTATTCCTTATAATTTGAGTACATGAACTTACGGGCATGAAGGTTCAAAACAAATCAATACACACCACACAAGCACAAGGTTCCCAATTTAAACAAAAAAATCATCATCTCCATGTCCTACGGAATTCACAGGTGCGACAATTCCATCATCTATGTAGGTGTCATCATCTTCATCATCGTCGTCTAAGTCCTCATCATTGGGTTCAGGTACAGGAACCGCCTTATCTATGACAGAAGCATCAACACTTACCCCTTCCATGTCATTCCTTTTCCAATTTGTCAAGTCTTCATGTAGGCGGGATACATTCATGTCTTCCAGTCTGACGACCAGCGACTCAACATCGGGTTCTCCCTCCTTTTCTGCACCTACCACATCAGGCATGGAAAACAAATTCCTAGGTTTCATGCGAAGCACTGTGCACCAATTCGGCTTTGTCGCACAAGGCACATAAAAAACCTGCTCAGCTTGTGTCCCTAAAATGTAAGGCTCATTGAAATATCGAAAACGAGTCTTATCAACATCGATGATCCCGTATTGATCCCTGCTGAACCCTCTTCCTTTCTTCGTAGTAGCAGCAGGTACATCGTACCAGTCACACTGAAAAAGTACGACTTCTTTTTGGTTGGCAAAATCTAGCGTGATAATTTTTTTAATCACGCCATACCAGTCCATGTTGCTGGTGCTGTCATCGCCCTTCACAGCAACACCACTGTTTTGTGTAGTTAGGTTCTTCTCTATGGCAGCCGTCCGAAACAGATATCCATTTATGTAGCATCTGTTGAAAAATCGAGCCCGATGGTCTGGTCCCCGGGAAAGGGCATACATTAGATCACTTGTTTTTCCTTCTTCATATAGTTTGGAGATCTGCAATTAGTTCAAAGAAAAATTATTAGGCAAATACGTGACAGCATAATGAACTAATAAATAAAAAAAATAGTAACTCACTTTACGCTCAAACCAGCCTACAAATTGCTCCTTGTGACGGGTTTCAACATTCTGTGCACTCATATTTCTAAGCTCATCCTTGTGCTTACTAAATTAAAACAAAAAAGAGGGCATCCATTAGTTGAAAACATGAAAAATAATATATACTTGAAATTTAGTACATCTAAAGTACAACTTACTTAATCCATGGAATGGCCTCATCACAGTTTGTAATTATGTAGTGCCTCATCCGATGCAACTCCAACCTAGAAAGAGACTCGATAGTACATCCTTTCTTACTATAGTCAATGCTCCCAAATATGCTTAGCCCAGATGGTGGTTCGTTCACAGCAGCGCTTTCATGCCGCTCTGGACGATTAAGCTTGGTGTCGACGTCTTCCAAGAAGCGAGAGCAAAATGTCATGCACTCCTCCGAGAGATATCCCTCGGCTATTGAACCCTCAGGGTACGCTTTGTTCCTCACATAGCCTTTAAGCGTACGTAGATACCTCTCAATAGGATACATCCATCTGTAACACACGGGCCCTCCAAGTCTAGCCTCCTCAGCTAAATGAACTGGCAAATGCATCATGATATCAAAAAAAGCTGGTGGGAATACCATCTCAAGCCGACAAATAGTCTCTCCAATCGAAGTGCTCAAGTTTTCAACCTCTTTTTCATCCAGCTCCTTTGAACATATTGCATTGAAAAACCTACTGAGCTCAATCAATGGGATAACACCATCTTGTGGCAATATGTTGCGTACTACTAAGGGTAAAAGTTTCTGAAAG
Source organism: Dendrocalamus latiflorus (assembly GCA_017311315.1). NCBI lineage: Eukaryota > Viridiplantae > Streptophyta > Magnoliopsida > Poales > Poaceae > Dendrocalamus > Dendrocalamus latiflorus. The sequence goes on along the minus strand of CM029657.1, from coordinate 234,940 downwards.
ATAACATGGTAGTCATGAGTTTTGAGAGAAGACAGCTTACACCCAGTGACATTCACAGATTTCTTGATATTGGAGGCGTAACCATCAGGCATTTTCACTCCTTCTAGAAATTTGCATAATACCGTCTTTTCATCATTACCTAGAGAGTACAGAGCAGGTGGCAAAGTATACTTACCATTCTCGAGCAAAGGATGTTGATCCTTCCTTATCCCTAGATGTTGCATGTCTAGCCGAGCCTTCTCACTTTCCTTAGATTTATATTTTATGTCGAGCAAAGTCCCCAATATGCTCTCACATATGTTTTTCTCAATGTGCATCACATCCAAATTATGCCTTATAAGCAATGAGCTCCAGTAAGGCAGTTCAAAAAAAATACTCTTCTTCCTCCAATTGTGCCATCTAGTTTCTTCTTCACGCTGCTTCCTCTTTCTTGTTGCCTTCCCGAAGGTCACTTGCTCGAAACTCTCATACTGTTCCATCACTTGCTGACCAGTCAGTGGCACTGGAGCCTCCCTATTTTCCACCTTGTTGTTGAAGCTGATCTTGTTCCTGCGCCACCTGTGGTTCGAAGGCAAAAAACGGCGATGTCCCATGTAGCAATGCTTGGACCCGAATTTCAGCCATAAGTAGTCAGTATCCTTGTGGCAGTATGGACATGCAAACTTTCCTTTAGTGCTCCATCTAGATAGCATTGCATATGCAGGAAAGTCATTAATTGTCCAAAGTAGAAGTGCACGCATAGTAAAATTTTTCTTCAGCTTTGCATCCCATGTTTCAACACCTTTTCCCAAAGATCCTTTAGCTCATCGATAAGGGGCTGCATATATACATCAATGTTCATTCCTGGAGATTTCGGCCCTGGTATCAACATCGACATCATCCAATATGGTTGTTTCAAACACAACCAAGGAGGCAAGTTATAAGGGATTATGATCACAGGCCATGTAGTGTATGTAACATTCAACATCCCAAATGGATTGAAGCCATCAGATGCAAGGCCCAACCTAACATTGCGAGGATCCAATGCAAAATCCTTATACTTGTCATCCACATGCTTCCATGCCAATGAGTCTGCAGGGTGACGCATTTTCCCATCACGGACCAATCCTTCCTTATGCCATCGCATATATGATGATGTGGTCCCATTCATATACAATCTTTGAAGCCGAGGAATAAGTGGGAAATATCTTAGGATTTTACGTGGAGAACGCTTTTTTGCTCCATCAGTGCCACTAGCCTCATCATTTCCAACGGAATCGGCCGTTTTCCACCTAGACTCACCACATATTGGACACGTATCCATCTTAGCATAATCACCTCGGAATAACACACAATCATTCTCACATGCATGTATCTTCTGGTAGTCTAGCCCAAGATCTCGAACAACCTTTTGCACTTTTTCCAAGTTGTTGGGGATACAATGTCCTTCAGGGAGCACAAGCGAGAACAGATGAAGTATGGACTCCAAGGAACTGTTACTGAGACCATACATGCATTTAATCTGAAATAGCCTGACAATGAAAGAAACCTTAGTTGCCTCCTTGCAACCTGGATACAATTCCTTCTGTGCCTCATTTAATAATTTAAAGAATTTCTTTGCTTGTTCATTTGGCTCTTCAATATTAGAACCGATGATGTCGCCACGAATAGCACCACTGATTATTGAAGAAACTAGATCATTGACAGAAGCCCCATCACCTGTTGCACCTTCATTGCAATCTCCTTCATCTTTGTTGTCATCGTCAGCCAAAGCTTCACCATTACCTTGCTCTTGAATGAAACTTTCATCAAACCCTCTAACTAGCAAATGTCTTTGAACCTCATATTGTAATCTATAGGACATGCAACGACACCTTGAACAAGGACATGGTGCAGTTAAACCTTTAGATGTGCCTCCAAAAGTAGTTTCAATAAATTTCTTGAATCCTTTTTGCCACTCAGATGTTGACTTATCCATCCGCATCCAACTGCTCCCATCATGTGACATGCTTCCAATGATTATCAATCAAAGTATAGCAAATTAAAACCAATCTGGCCAAATTAACACTACCTGCAAGACCACAACATACACAATTAATATATAATAGATTAGAAAACTAGGTTCAATAAAAATTTATTTTTTCCTGTATTTTTTAAGTTATTTATGATGGATTAACCTATTTTTATTATTAAATTTCGGGTGAAAAATAGGTAAAATAAGTAAATTGTGAAAATATGATGTGGGCTGTTGGATCATCTGGCGAGCGTCAAGATTGAGGGGACACGGAGGTAACAGGGCGCAGGGGACAGAAGCCGCGTTCCCCTCCCGAACCGCCCCCCCAACCACCACCTCTCCCGAACCCGGGCTCTCCTCCCCTCTGATTTCGCCGCCGCCTGCCTCCCCGCACCCAACCCGTGCGCCTCCTCCCCCGCTGCCTCCTCCTCCCCCACCCCTCCTCCGCCGCCTCCTCCCCTCCCTCCTCCGCCACCGCCGCCGGCCTCCCCCACCGAACCCGTGCGCCTCCTCCCCCGCCGCCTCCTCCTCCCCCACCCCTCCTCCGCCGCCTCCTCCCCCGTCGCCTCCTCCTCCCCCACCCCTCCTCCGCCTCCTCCCCTCCCTCCTCCGCCACCGCCGCCGGCCTCCCCCACCGAACCCGTGCGCCTCCTCTCTCGCCACTCCGCCCTCACCTCATCTCTCCGTCGCTCCTCCCCTCCCTCCTCCGCCGCCGCGCCGCCCTCGCCTGCTCCCCTCCCTCCGCCTCCCCCCATCTCCTCCCTCGGCCTCCACTCCCTCCGCCTCCCCCGTGCCTCCAGCCCGCCTCCCCTCCCTCCCCCGTGGTAGCAGCCGCAGGAGCCCTACGATCCTTACCTTTCTCCTTGGGGTTTACTTGTCAGGTCCCCGGGATCGCAGGGCGTACTGGTGGGAAGCTCGCGGTCGCCCCTGCTCCCGGCGGTGGCCTGGACCGTCGGCTTGACGAGTCGCCAGCAGGAGAACGGCAAGGAAGCAAAGGTGAGACAATAGATTCTTTATTGCTTCTTGATTCCCAACCCCAACTGCAATCCGACAATATATATGAGGTGATTTACAGGGGAGAGTCCGATCTGGACTGCAATCCCAACCCCAACTCTGAAACGGAACTAGGGTCCTTAAGGGACTGGACTGCTGACGGAAATAGCAACCTCAACTTCATCTTTATCGTCCTCTCCGATGCCGGCTCCCTCATCGTCAAGCAGGTCCTTGCCCTCCCTCAACTTACCATCGCGCTCTATGCACCAGACCCGCACACACTTGTCTGGAAAGAACTTCCCACCTACAACATGTATGGATGACTGTGTAAATATGTCTAGTTCGTCCCATACACATAATGCAGAAGGTGATAAAGGGGATACAATCAGTGCTTCTGGGCTTTTAGATCAGGGTTTTCCTCTAGTCCCTCTAGTTGTTTTCCTTTTAGTTTGAGCTCGCAAGCGGCAAGTATAGATTTGTTCTAATGTTCTATTGGTCTGTTGGTCAACTTGATTCATTTGCAATGTTGTCACAGATAACTAGATATTCTAATTTTCTTTCCTTCGGTAATCAGTATGAGTACAAGAAAGGGAATGATAGTTTTTTATTGAAATATTATTATTATATAGAACTAAAATATGAAGAAGAATAAAGATCTAGCCTCTTTATGGAGTGCTCATTCTGCTAAAGCTAAAAAGGCACAGAAGATATCTTCTTCTTCAACTCCATGCTCAAATAGAGAAAGCAGGACAAATAGTATTTTGCCTTGAATTGCTGAGGCTCAAACAAACATTAACATGATTTTCTACAAAGACAAATTGGAGGTATGCAAGTGTAGAGAGGGTATTTTCGGCAATAAATCTTGTGAATAACAAGCTAAGAAATAATATGGATGAACAATACTTGAATGATTGTTTAGTTACATACATTGAGCGTGAGTTTTTTCTATAAGTTAGTGATAATGCTATCATCAATCGCTTTCTATGCATGAAGGAACGCTGTATCAAGTTGTAATTTTCTAAAAATATTTTATGATGTTGGTTGTAGTGTGAATATGTAATTTGTTATATTTGAATTTGTGTTAGAGCGGGTGTATTTTAAGTTCACATCTCTATCATTAAAATCTTGGCTCTGCAACTGCATACACGCTCACGAGTCCTATCTCCTCTCCACCGGCTATAAATAGCGGCCCATTGCAATGATATGGAACCAACCAACCCAAGAGCTAGCACTTGCTCCTTAGGCTCACTACTCTCTAGTACTGCTATACCTTTGTGGAGAAATTAGCCGCGTGTATATCCTCTTCTCCCATAGGAGAGCACGAAAAAGAAGAAGAGGTGCCGAGCTAGAGCAATGGCGAAGCCGCAGCAGGAGGTGTACTTCGTGTTCATGAACTTTGACCCTGTGTACGAGCGAATAAGAGCTGATCGGTCTGTAAGACTGTAACTATACGTACAGAGACAACATAACACTCCCACTGATCATCAGTAGCTAGCCTAGCTACCATCTTCGATTCTACGTGATTTATGCGGTTTTGTTTCTTGGCTGCGTTCTGCAGGTCGAAGGAGGGGTCGGCGACGCTGGACGCGTACCTGAGCGACAAGCACGACAAGCTGCTTGCCAAGCTCCTCCAGCCGGACACCTACCGGAAGAAGTCCTCCCTCGCCATCGTCGACGGCTTCGCCGTGGAGATAACCGATGCTCAGGTGATGTTACACGTACACATACATGAAACATCCATCCATTCTGAATGTGTATTTGTGTATGAGTTCAGTGCATTATCTCTTATCAGCTGTGGATGTATATGGTAATGCAGGCGTGCGTACTGAGATTGGCGAAGGAAGTGAGGGTGGTGGAGAAGAACCAGGAGCTTGCTTGACTGGTCAAATAGCCAGCAGAGAGATTAATTATGTATACATGCCGCTTAATCAATTAGATGCCTTGGCATCAGCTAGCTATATGCCTATATATATGTGCTTGTAGTTTACTAAGCTAAAGGAGTTAAAGACTCGTTGTTCCTAGCTAGTCAATTGCCTCAGCGCGTGTGTCGGTGTCAGAGCTCCCATGGCTTTGTTGACTGTAATGTCAAGCTTAGCTGATATATACTACTACTTAGCAGTAGCAGTAATATTATATGTAGTTCTTAGGGTCTAATGATATTCAGAGGATGACTTTGAAGATTGAACCCTGCAATGTAATGGTTATGAATAGTACAAATGCTATGTGTATTATAAATTATAACTACGTATATGCGCTGCGGCTCTCTGTCAAACATGGCAGTGTGTGTGCGTGCGTGAGTTTCGGGTGTTGTATCTGTATTCTATATACGTGCACGGATACTACATGTCTAGCTGCTTTGGGCGCGTAATGTGAGTGGTTTAAGGTCTTGGTTGACTTGTTAAAACTACAAGACAAGAAGAGATAGGAGGCCAGCTTTGAAGAGTGGACCTCTTGAATTGGTGATTCCTAATTAGCACTTGCAAATTTCCGAGATCTAGATGGCAAAACTCGATGTGTTTGGGATGAAGAAACCTTGCGTGGAAATTGGAAAGAGCTAGCACATCTGAATGCATATTTTTGGGTGTATGTATGTGTGTCTAGAGATGATCGAAGCAATACGTAGTAGAAACACGTGGAAGCAGTCTAAGCTTGAGCGCCGCCCGTATCATTTGGTGACACGCGTCTCTCTCTTGACAAACGTACTGTGAATGTACAATGGTCCAATAAAAGAATATTTCACACTAGTACATGGGCATATGGTGCCGGAGCAAACTGCTACCCGACACTGGACGCATGGGGACACGTGCATAGACCAAACACAGTCAGACTCACTATTGATGCTAGCTAGCGTGACATCTCCCAGTATCAAGTAGGCAATCATCTCGCCGTCGCCGGAGCGCGCCACCGGTCGCCGGTGGACGCAAGGAGGACGGCGGCGGGGCTTTTCTCTCTTCCCTAGCTCGGGTCGGTGGGGAGCAGTGTTTTGGTCGCGAGCTCTCTTGCGGTAGCTTTCCTCGTCGGCGGCGGATCCGGCGGCTTGGTGGTCGGATCTGGCGTCCCTTGGCGGTGCTGCGGCGGGTTCCCGAGCATGGCGAGACCCACGCGAAGGAGGAAGGGTGTGGAGCCCCGAAGTGTTGGTGGCTGTCTATTTTGTGTGTGGGTAGTGCGTGGGGGTGCTGTGGAGGTGCTAGCGAAAGCCTTGCCAGTGTTCTTACCGGTTTCGACATCAATGACGCCTTCGGGCGCCATTATCCTTCCTGGAGGTGTGTCGTGGCACTACGTAGCTCTCATGTTTACTGATCTCCAGGTGAAAAACTTGCCTCGGTGTACACCCCATGGTTTTTGTTTTTATTTTTTCTATTCTAATTTTTATCCTCTCCTGTTTCAAGTGAGACCTCCTCAACTGCGTTTTAGTTGTCACTTTTCAATTTTTTATCTCCTCTACCAATTAATAACTATAGATAATATAATTCCTCCACACCAATTCGGCCCTTGCGTTGAGCAGTTAGGCCCACGAAAACAAAGCGTTGCAATAACAGATTATTGCCATGAACAATCATCATATATAGCAACAAATTTATTTCGTGGCAATACAAACTCATTTCATACGCATTGTATAGGAACCTTTTGCAACGCAATTGATGACTATGACAACGCAATAAAATTGTGGCAATATTGTCACCCACTCGCAACGAAATTCTATAAGGTGGCAATACCTCCTAACTATTGCAACGAAAATCAATATTATCACAACGCAAGACAACCGTGACAATAAAATCATACTATTCGCAACCATTTTCTAAATGGTGGCAATAAAGCCACCTTATTACAACGAATTCAATGACTATCACAACGCACTATTTTAGAGGCAATACTGTGCACATATCGCCACGATTTTGGCAAAACGTTGCAATAGTACATACCTATTGCAACTAATGTAGTGTCGTTGCGATGCGTTTCGTGGCTAAAGGGTCGGAATCTAGTAGTGCCACTTAATCTGTGATGGATTTATGCCTGGGTATAATACATGGATTTATCATGGTGAAAGCTGGAACAATTCAGCAGCTGTTAGTTCAACTCCATCAGTTCAAAATGACAAAGATGACGAAATAAATGATATGCTAAAAGAAGGTATTGGATTTTTTGATGATGTCAACATAGATGTGACTGCTAGTGATGACGAGCAAGAGAATGATGTAGATGCTGCGATATACTATAAGTTAGCTAATGAAGCTAGTCAACAATTGTATCTAGGTTGTGAAAAGTACTCCAAACTACAGTTTATTGTTCGACTCCTTAACATAAAAAACTTGTGGAATATGAGTAATGCTTGATTTGATGAACTTATTTTACACTTAAAGGAAGCACTACCAGCTGGTGAAAATTTACCAAAAAACTACCATGAGGCTAGAAAGTTTGTTAGGGATGTTGGCCTTGGCTATGATAACATTGATGCTTGCATAAATCATTGCGTACTCTTTAGGAAAGAATATGCCAATTGTACTTCTTGCCCAACATGTAAGGCTCCAAGGTGGAAATCAGAGAAGGTAGGAATTGATGGGAAGCATGTCCATAGAGTTCCTATGAATGTTCTTCGCCATTTTCCTTTGAAAAGAAGGCTTCAAAGGAGGTTAATGTCATCCAAAACAGCAGCCAGCCATAGATGGCATAGCGAAGGGCGTACCAAGGATGGTTTATTACGACATTCAGCAGATTCTACTGCATGGAAGGATTTCGACTTTCGGTTCCCAGAGTTTAGTTCAGAATGTCGTAACATTAGATTTGCTTTGGCAACTGATGGTTTCATCCCATTTCGTACATTAAGTGTTGCTCACAGCACATGGCCTGTTGTTTTGATTCCATACAATGTCCCTCCATGGGAGTGCATGAAGCAGTCAAATTTCATTCTATCTCTACTCATTGCTGGTCCATCCTCTCCTGGAAATAATATTGATGTTTACTTGCAACCACTAATTGATGAACTTCTAGAGCTATGGCATGTAGGCGTTAGAACATTTGATGTATCCTGTTCAGAGTGGTTTCAGCTACGTGCTGCACTTACTGCGACAATTAGTGACTACCCTGGTAATGCATATTTGTCCGGAAGAAAGACAAATGGGGAGGTAGGCTGTGCTAGTTGTTACCTTGGAACCTGCTCATTCAGATTAAAGCACAAAATGTGCTACATGGGAAGAAAGGTATTGCTACACAAGTTGGTATTGCTCCTGAGCAACAAAAGAAGGGAAGAAAGGTAATTTTTTTATAAAACTTGATTTCGGCATTTACATAGACACGTTAATTTTTAAGTTTTACTATGTAGAGAACAATTCTAGCTGAAATAGATGATGAAGAGACAGATCCTAATTATGTTGCAAATGATGAGGCTGAAATGGTTCATGATGACGACGATGATTATGTCAATGACCTTGATGGCCTTTCTGATGAACCTAATGAGCAAGTTGAGGTCTGTTATGAACTTGTGCAAAGGAAGTCTTGTGGTATGTCTTATTTAATTGTTAAGTGCTATTACAATATTATTGTGTAATTTAAGGTCTTTACACTTCCCTGGTTATGCTACATGGTCTCAGCCAAAGAAAAGAAGGTTAGGGGGCCAACAAAAATGAGTTCTATTTGGCATGGGGATAAAGAAGTCAAGATTCATGTGAAGGTTAATAAATATGGGCAGCCCTGTGGAGTGAAAACCAGCAATTTTACTAACTTCATTGCCACTCTAGTAAAGGGAGGACACATAACACTAACGCAAAAGGATTGGAGAGTTGTTCCAGGAAAAGATATAATTTGGAAAACAGTCACGGTAATAATTTTTCCTTTGTGTAGCATTTTATTACTTATGTGCAGACATGAGATCCTTTTTTTATATGTTCTTGGTGGTATCTATTGAAACATTTCATTTGCTTTGCAGCAATTTTTTGACATAGATCCAATATGTGAAGAATGGGTGCTAGCATCTGCTGGAAAGAAGTGGCGGGATTTCAAAAATACTTTGAAGAAGAAATACTACAAGGAAGAAATTTCAGCAGAGGAGAATATTGCCAATGGATGTGGCGATAGGATCCCTCCACCAGATTGGAAGTGGCTGGTTGAACATTGGTCAAAGGAAGAAACAAAGGTCTCAATATTCTAAAAAGCCTATTCTAAATTTGGTATATAGATGCATACAATTCTAAGGATGAATTATATTGTAGACTAAAGCAAAAAGGAATGCTGGAATTCGTGCAACACAAGAAAATGCCCTTCATACTTGTGGATCACAAAGCTTTGCTGTAGTGAATAATGGACTGGTGCGTACTAACTTGTGCTATATATATTGGTTATTAAGTCAATGTGGAAATGACATTTCCTGATTTCTGTCATATTGTTCTAGGAGAGATTACTTGGTCGTGAACCTTGTAGAGCGGAAAGCTATCTTGCTACACATAAGAAGAAAAATGGAGAAGCTATTAGTGTTGCTTGCAAAGAGAAGATAGTATGTTTATGTTCCTTTTCTAGATTTTATATTTAACTTTACCATAGTTCACTTCAAAGCTTGTAATCTTTGCATATATTTCATTTAAATCCCAGGATGAGATTGAAAAAAGGTTTGCAGAAGATGAAACCCTTCGCTTCAAATCAATAGATGATGGTGATTTGTATGACGATGTGCTCCCACAAGATAGGAAAGGAAGAGTGCGTGGCATGGGATTGTTACCTGGGGGGTTCCAAGGCAATAACTCTTTCAAAGGCTGTAGCTGCACTAAAGCAGGTTGAAGAAGAAAATGCACAACTTAGATCCATGGTGGCAAATACTGACAGGCAATTTGTAGCATACAAGGAATGTTCCGAGAAACGATTTGAAGCATACAAAGAGAGGCAAGACAAGCAGTATGAAGACCTTAAAAGCATCTTATTAAGCTTACATGGAGCTAGTAATAGTGCAAACAGAGAACAAGCTAGGGAAATAACCCAACCTAACGTGCAGGTGAGCATAAATATAGTTGTTCAATTCTAAATATTGTGCATTCATATTACATTTCTGACTTTTAATTTTGTGTATGCAATTTGATATCAGCTTGAATCTAATCTACAAAAGGATACAAGTAGTGGAAGAGGAAGGCTACTAGAATCATCTTCTTCTGAAAATCGGATAGATGGTGTACTCCCATCAAGAACCAACAAGGTTTTAGCAAGAAAGCACCAAAAAGTGGTATGACCAACTTCCACATGAGAATAACTTAGAGTTTACTTACAACTAGTTTATGGGTCCAAATCATGTAGCCCCTTGATTCTTGATATTTCTAGGCTGGTAGAGAAGTTGCATTGCGTAACCTTGGTGGCTCCAATATAGTAGCACACGGAAGACTCCAATGCACCGAAAAGACAGCATTAGGTGTCGATGGATTAGCCTTAGGGGCCTTTTACGAGGTTCTTATTGATGTTGTCATTGACAAGAATGTCTTACTCCCTCGACCACTACGCAAGGCCAGCAAGCTAGGCGCTGCTATTGGTCTTTGCATCGCTTGGCCACATCATAGTGTATGTACTTGAGATCCACCCTATCATTTTATCTCCAAGTTGTGATAACTGACTTGATATTTCTCTTGTTGAAATCATAGGTTCTAGAACGTGATGGATCACCTCTAAATCTCATGAAGCGTTCTTTGGGTATGAGATAGAAAGATTATTTCCTGTTTATTAAAAATGTTGTAACTACCCTAATTGCTGTTTTGTTCTTTGCTTCTCACACTTTCAGATTTCTGTACCAAGACATAGAGTTATTGCTAAGACTAGTTGTGCAAAAATGTAAGGTACTTTATTTCAGCTACTATTAACTGTTGATTTCTGCTATTTTATTTCAACTACTTGTAAGTATGCCAGCTTGATGAAGCTTGTAGAAATAGGGCATCAACTACCTGAAAATGTTATTGTATTCTCACCGAAGCTCATTTCTCTCCATTTCATATATATTTGAAATGCATAATTGTGGATATGATTTACTCTTAATTTCATAAGATCACATTGAGTTGGTTTGCTGCAATACATCTTTAGTTTGCAATGAAATTGTGGCAGAAGGGAGTTACACGACTTATATTTATGAGTTTGTGACTACCCGTAGGTCTTAGTACTACAGATTCTTTTTCTCTGTAGATGATGTTTAGTTAAGCATATAATGCTAGTTGTGGTATGATCATGACTAGCTACAGATCTGAAGGCCGAATAGCTTCTCAGCCTCCCGTCTAAGCCTAATATGCTGCTGTTTGATCTTTTTGCTGGACTGTATTGTCTCTTGGAATGGGCTACTCATTGCTGCTACTTGGGTTAGATTGTCCAACTACAATAGCATATTCATGGTTCTCATTAATGTGTGATGGCACTCATAATGTTAATGCAAGATTCAATGAAATTCTTTGTCCTTAACTTATTTTTCAATTCTCTAATTATGGGCTTGAAAGGATTATGGAAAGGATTCTGTCCAGTTCCTACTTGTTACCTGATTTGGTTTGGGAGTAGAACATTTTCTGGTTTACATTTTGCTACACTTGCTTAATGCAAAATCAGAATGGCTGTCATTTGAAATCCTTCTGGGTGTGTGCTGTGTTCTTTCATGTGGATTTGCTTCCAATGTTGTTGATAAACTGTCACTAGTCATATGTTATACATGACATAAACCGATTTGACAAATAATTATTTATCTTTTTCATACAACTAATATCTTTAGCGCATTGCCTAATCAATTAGCATTAGCATCTTATTGTTCAAATTGATGCTGTAGCTTGCAAAAATGGTAAGCCAAGAAAATATTATGACTACTTGACAGAAATGTATTATACAAGGATGTATAAAAATCTTAAGGTATCCTTCCATGGGGGCCTCATTATACTTGATCATCATAGGGCAATAGGTGGTGTATGAGCAAGTTAGGCAGAATAAGATACTTGAGCACATATTTTGACACAATACCATAAAGAAAGGTTTCTCATACATGGTGGCATTTTTTATATAACTACAACAGTATTTTATAAAAACAATCCTTTAGACTTAGAAAAGATTAACTTAAAGTGGTGAGGCCATGTATGAAATCATAAAGAATCTGCATAAGACAATCTTACATCATAGCATAAAGAGTGCATCCTAAGACCATATATCTGTCCTCTCATCAATGTTAGCATGGTTTGGGCACTCCCATAATTCAGGAGCCCGGTAATGCGCAGAACAATGCTCTGAAGCCCATTCCTACATTTCATCAATTGGGAGTCAAAATAACAAGTCCTTTTGGCTTTTGGAACAACTGTGGTCTAGCTAATATCTTGCAATGCATTGTGGGCTAGGTATGCATTGTGGACTGTCAACTTATTTGATTGCAACAAAAAAATATATTCTGGAATGTATTAAGTTAACACCAATATATATATATTTCCTTGCGATGCTTGAAGTAACAGGATTGTTCTTTTCCCCATAAACATGTGTGCAGTGTACTTAGACTTAGCTAGTTTTTCCTATTTCAGCACTAGCTCTCATATATTGTGTTCACTTGATTGCAGGCTGGAAAAGATATGATGGTGTTAACTAGTTATTTATCAAGACCTTTTGTGCAGCGTTTAAAAGCAAATAGGATCCTGTGATGTTCAAACTATGAATATTTTGTTGAACATAAGTTATCGCACTCCTGTTCTACAATTCTATATATGTGATGCCGTCTTTTGCTGAACAATGTAATCTGTCGGCTGATATGGAAGTGCTGCTTGTAAATTTTAGCTGCCATTGACTTTTTGTTGAACAATGTGATTCTATCAGTTATAGCGATAATTATGGAATTAAAATCTATGATGTTACTGTGTGTTGTCTACTACTAGTGAAGCATATATGTACAAACTGTGAAAGAAGGTATTTATAGATGGCAGACTGTTAAAATATTTTTTATTAATTTAGTTTGGTAATTTGTAACCGCCGTCGTAGCTAGAGCAATAGGGGTATAAATGCCGTAGAAAAAACCGAAATGAGGGCATGCAATTGCAGATGCCAGCTTATCCTCCTTTTGGGGCATCTGTAAACGCCACAGATAATATCAATTGGGGTGTTTGTAAATGCCGGGGTAGATTATTCTGGAAGGGCGTTTGTAAACGCCGGGGTAGATTACTCTGGAAGGGCGTTTGTAAACGCCGGGGTAGATTACTCTGGAAGGGCATTTGTAAACGCCGGGGTAGACTATTCCGGGGCGTTTGTAAACGCCGGTTTAGATTTTTATATGGCGGCATTTCCTAAACGCCAAGGTTTCTATAAACGCCGGGAAAAACCTTTGCCGACGGCACTTATGTGGTCGTTTGGTAAACGCCGGTAAAAATACCTTCCGCGGCATTTACACACATTCTAGGGCATTTATAGGTGCCCTAGCAAGTTGGTTGTGTTGTAGTGCTAGCACTGTATGTGCGAAATGTGTTTCTTTTGGGGGGTTGTTTGTGCATATCCAATGCAGGTAGATTCGTATGCCACACCGGCAGGAATACGGCGGACCAACAACTCTCTGTGTGTATTCAACTACAGACATTGGACGGTTCTTGTTGTTGGTATCCTATGTTTTTTGTTGCCCGGACATATATATACGATTGTACTCTCCGAATTTTTTTTTTACCTGACGTTTTGTTTTAGAATATGTGCGATCAAAATTTCTAAACTTTGACAGTCGATGTGTTTAAAATTCCCGAGATTGGTGATATGAAACTGTATCACTTGTTTTGTCAATGATAGAACAATTTCATAATATTATGATTACTAATTTATACTAATATATGGCTATAAAAGATAATTGTCGAAGCTAGTCACATAAAACAGAGACCGTAAACTTAATAACGTCATTAGAAAATAACACGGGAATAATTAACTTGTAGTGTGAACTATCTGATCGGGCGATGAAGATTCTTTTTTATTTTTCATCCACCCAATCATTGGAAGCTAGCTTACGTTGCTAGTGCCTGGCCCCATGAAAGCTAGCAATGATGGTTAGCAGTGCTAATGTCCCACGGTCAAGGTGTGCTTCGAGTGACATGACGCATTCCTTTTCCCAGAAGAAAATGGCTTGTTTCTAGACCAACTGAACGGTTGAGATACAGTTTCATATCACGAGATACACACACCCGGAGTATAAGTTTGACATCTATGGGGCTATTTGGTTGCCTGCATGGACTGATGCAGCTGCATGAGCGTGGCCAGGCTGAGGTGGGAAGCTCCTCAGCCACGTTCCTCCTCAGCCTGGCTCCAGTTGTTTTTTTGCATCAGCTCATGCAGGCTCTCTCCTCCATGCAGCCAACCAAACACCATCTCCCTGCATGCGCTGGTACGAGTCACATGCATGCAGGCAACCAAACAGGCCCTATGTTCACAAAGCTTTAATGTATATAGTTATGTAGTTTGCTATGCTACATGCACCTGTTTATTTCTCCCATGTCAAGCAATTACGTGACCAGCTATTCATCATCGCAGATCCTGTCCAGCGGCGGCGGGCGGCAGTGGTGTCTCTCTCTAGCGAGCTTCATGACCATTCAGGGTCATGGTTCACCGGGTCCTCGGCCTTAAATTTGGTGACATCGGCATCAGTAGTGTGATAAGGCGGCCGGCCATCAGCCACAAGCATGGTGGTTATAGGGGCAACAACGGCATAACCTCGCCATCCTCTACCTTCTCTCTTTTCTGCCCTGGTCTCGCCCATCCACCCTCATCTCCATGGCAGCCTAGTCCCCACCGACCTTGAGGTCGGCGTACTATGGCAGACCCTGAATAGTAGAACATTGTCGGAAAGATTGTTTTGTTACTCAACTCCTCCAACTTTATTGTATGAAGCTTCGCAAAGCCTAAGCTGGAGTAGCAGTGAGTTCTGATTACTGGCCAAAAATCAGTCGATTATCGGTACTATCGGTTTTATCAGTGCCTACTGATAAAAATAGGTGCCACCCAAATAATTTTAGGTTGATTTGAATTGAAGACTGGCCCAGAACGGCCCATTCATCCTCTTCTGGCCCATTCATCCTCCTCGTTGTTTGCCCTAAGCCACATAGGCGCAAGATCACATTCTTCTCCCCTGACGGTTATGGTGCCTATGTGTTGCATTCAGTTGCTTCTCTACTCTTCACCTCCTCTTCTCTTCCTCCCCAATCTCTACCTCTCAAGTTTGAAGAGATTATTGGGGAACAATCGGCATATGGAGGGCGCTGAAGGTGGCAGAGTTTCGGGGCAGGATGTTAGCTGGGATAGTGATGGGAAACGTGACGATGACGACTGGGATGGTGGAGGGAGAAGCCAGGACATTGATGCCGACTGAGGCGGAGGAGACAGAGGCTAGGACGGCGATGGCAACAGTGGCAGATTTAGGATTCCGGCTATGGGGATGCGAACATGATAGTTCAAAGTACATAGCACAAAAGTTTATTTGTTCCAACGTAACAAATTACATATAGGATCTGTCTATCCATTATGTGAATGATTTGGGGATAAAAAATCATTTGAATTTTTGGCTGTCCAATGCTCATTCAACGATCCACTGATTCCCCCTAATCCTTAAAAACCAGATCAATCATTAAACCCTAGCTACCTACTCCCAACTTCCTATGCACCGCTGCCCAGGCTCCACCCACACCCGCCTCCACCTAACAAGCCGCCGCTTGGCCGCCTCATTAGCATCACCCCCGACGCCGATGAGGCCCGCCCCATGACCTCCTTCCTCATCGCTGCCGCCTCCCAAGGCAATTGCCGACCCTACCCACCGCCGGCCACCAAGCCCATGCCCTCACTGCGCCGCCGCCACCTACTGCCGGTCCACTCGCTGCCCTAGCCTCCCTCTAAATCTAGGCTATGGTGAACCCCCAACCCTAACGTGATGAATCCGAGCCCTAATCTGGCAAACCTCATCGTGCTGGAGAAGACCTGGCCAGTCAGAGCACTAATGTCCAAGCAAATCACAAGGTAAGAAATTCAAATGATTTGCACAAAAATTTTCATTCACATGATGTATAGCAATTCCGTTACATATATTGTTTGGATTAAACCGAAATCACAAATATTTCAGCCTATGCGGTTGCAAATGTTGAGTATTTAACCCATATGGGGTGCAAATGTTTAGTATTTCGCTCATGTATGTGTATAAATACATAATATTGTTTGGAGTACAACCAAAATCACAAATAGTTTAGTCTATGCGGTAGCAAATGTTAAGTATTTATGTAACACCCCCAAGATCCACATTACCCTGGGATGCTACTAAACCTGCTCTACAACTAGCCAATTTACAAGATAAATTAAACTTGAACAATTACTAAACCAGATAGTATGAGCGGAAGCATAAACAACTAAGGAATAACAGGATAGTGATGACAATTCAATATTTGGAACATCCTCCAACATTTCAATCTATAACATAGTTCACAAAATTTAACATTATTAAGATAATGTAAACAAAGCTATGCAAAGGTCTAGAATCCTTTCAACTTTATTACAGCATTAAACTAGGATCCAAGTGCATTAGTGTGGTGCCACTCTACCCTTCCCATGCATGCTCAAAGTCCACCTGTAGAGAGGGGGAAACAAGGGTGAGATAAAATCTCAGCAAGCAAACTGTCTAACAGGCTATTCAAACTACAAACAATTATACATCATCATTTATAATTCCATACAACTACAACCATAATTCATGTCTACAATTATTAAACCACCACAACTTCTGTATCCATACCTCTTCAATTCCAGATTTAATTGGCATATGCATACAATCATTCTATCCACGATTAGATGCAAGAGAAAACATTTAGTCTTCTACAATCCACAATAGATTAATCATCAACCTCAAATCACCATCAATGACGGTAAAGCATTTAGCAAATAAATCTTGTTTGACCACTTTAAATCCTCGACCACTACCACTACCAAAAGCAATAAAACATATGTATGTCTTACTTCAATACTTTATTATTTCCCACATCCACAATTGATATCATCAATTACTACAAGAGAAAAGAATCTCATGCCACCATCACAACCGTTACCATACACAAGGAAGGAATCGCATTCCACGACCACAACCACAATCCTCATACCACAATTAGCTCACATGAGCCAATTCCACATTGCAACTATGAAGTTGAATATTCCACAAAATAACTTCACCACCATATATTGCATATGCATGCAAATGAATCTTTTCACAATGCAATGCATATGAATGCTTTCATGCTATGCAAGATGGTCAAAAATCTCTTTATCTCTTTCTCTTCTGCATTTTACCGGTAATGCAAAGTGTGCATCCGTCGATGCACACCCATGCCTGTACCATCTGGTACAGGGACCAATTGCCCATACTCCACAAGTATGGGGACCTTTAGCCCGTCACGTCATCAACATGACGGGGACCTCGACGCTTGGTCATCTCGTGACCAAGACTTCAATAAATCAACATGATGCACAAATGTGAATGTCTTAACAAATAAAACGTGCATTCACAACATCTATGCATCAGAAATTCTCATGAACTCTTTCACTTGCAATCGACCATAAACAATATCCACATATCATTAACATCATCAAGACCACAAATTATCATAACATGGATCAAACATCTACACACCAACAAACATCAACAATCCATGCTACAAAATTTAAACCATCATTATACTTGCTACCATCTCCACAATTAAGATTTCATGCAATCATGGCATAATGTATCAAATTATAATAATAATGTAAACTGAAAGTAGAAGGAATAACAAGTTAAACGGTAGCAACCACCGCTACGTTTACTTGCCTCAATCCGACGAACCGAAGTAAAATCAAGAGCGCTCAGGGACAAGACCACCTGTCCAAAAGGCATCTCTCAGCACAAAGCCACAGCATACAAACACGACATAAATAATTAAAGACGTCGCTAGAACCCCGAACCCGCACTAACTCCTCTCCGCTCAACACTTCAGCAAATTACCCTCTGCAGCAGCGCTGCTTAACATTTTTGTAACTTTAAAAATATTGATCCAAATACAGCAAACCATACCTCTCTGGATTCATCACTTAAAAACCTACATTTTTCATGTAGAACACATATTTTATTTTGATCACAGCTACGTGTAATTTAATGCCCAAAACAGAGGAAGAACTCTGTTATGGCAGATTGGACAGCGGTATTCAATTGCGTCCCAGAAACAGTACAGGGGTCTAAGAAATCTGAATTTTATACAGCCGCTAGATATCCAAATTATCTACAACTTTCTCAATTACAGCCATGACCATAAAAATCTTTTACTACCTCAAATTCACAGATTACCGTCGGTCTGTATCAATCTGCTCGCCTGACGAACAGCAGTATTCCCGACCCTGTAACTCCCAGATCCCACGGCAGAAAATTCCCAAACAAATATAGGAGATGCGTCTGGAAGTCCTCTACAACTTCCCTTTTGGGAGAGTCCGCAGGAAAATTCGTTTACTAGGTCAAAACCTCGCGAACAGACGCGCTGCGCGAATCAATCTACAGGCAGACAGCAACTAATCTCTAATCGGGCAATTAATCTATTAACTACCTTCAAAATCCGTGCCAAGAACCCTAATTATTTCGAAAATCAGAGGGTTTGGGATGGGGAAAAATTACCTAGATGAGGAATCACCCCTCTTCTTCCCTCCTCTTCTTCTCTTCTTCTCTTCTTCTTCCTTCTCCTCTCCTTCTTCTCCTTCCTTCTTGGCTCCAATGGCAGCAGCACTTGTGGGGGAGGTGGGGGCACCAACCAGGGAGGGGGGCTGCGCCCAAGAGGGTGGGAAAGGGGGGTGGAGGCTGTGTGTGGGGAAAAGGGGGAGGAGGGGGAGCCCTAGGGTTAAGTGGGAGGGGGTGCAGCCACCCCTTGGGCCTCCGGCCCCAAGGTGGTCGGCCCACTCACCAGGCAGCCCACTTAGAGGTTTTTATTTAATTTTTAATTTATTTTATTTATTTTATACTGTTCTACAATTTTTACTTTTCCCTTCCCGCGTTTTGCCGAAAAACCGGCGACTCCGCGATTGTTTTAAAATCTTACGCCGTATCGACGATCAGGGTATTACATTCTCCCCACCTAAAAAGGATTCGTCCTCGAATCTCGCTCCTGAACCCACGAGAACAACAACTACAGGTTCTCACCCGCCTCGAAGAACTTGGGTCCTCCTTCTACATTTGAACTTCAAGCTCCCACGTCACCTCCCGCTCGGACGGATTCGTCAAGAGGGCCTCCGCATACCTGGTGACTCTCTTCCTCATGTCCAACTCCGACGAGTCCACGACACGCGCCGGTCAATGCCGAGCACCCGCAACTCTTTTGTCGGCCCTGAGCGGCCAACAGATCCTGTCGTTCTCGCAAAATTATCAAGCCACTATCTAATACCATCCTCCTTCCTAAAACATTTTTCCTCTATTTATTATAATCGGGATAATACATTGTATCCCTTTTAAAGAATTTAACCACAGATTCCACTCATAACATTACTCGAAGCACGAACAATAACTTCGCAAAAGAAACCCAACCAAAAGAGGAATAAAGGATTCCCAAGCAACATACTAGCAAACAATCTTCCTTTAGAGGACCACAATCCAAAACAAAGGATTCACAACAAAACCATTCACACTCTCCAAAAAGACATTTGGAGAATCAACACTGCACAAGTCAAGAGTGAAAATCACTCGACAGACCAAAACAATCATTTTCTTTTCCTAACTGGAAAAGAATACACAACAACATATAACAACTCAATTTGCAGATGACCTCTGCCATAAACACAAAGTTTAAACAAGAATCAAGAGAGCATATTACTGCTCGAGTTATTAATAATTTCTCAATCCATTCCCTTTGGAAATTTAACTTCCTTGAACCAAGGATTTCCAAATCATTGCCCAACACACCAACTAGATGCCATACACCTCTTAAAGGACTTTGCAACCCAAATTGATTACCCCTTTCTTAGAAGAGGCAAAAAGAAATAAATTTCGGCACAGAGGATGATGTTACCATCCGCAATAAGCGCAAGACCAAAAGAAATAGCAACAATCTTGGATAGCAAAAGATAAGATCACGGTTGAAGGCACATGCCCCTCAAGAAGAAAATACCAAATCTCAACCAATAAGAATACAGTATTGCCATTTGAGCTCAAGAAACTCTTAGACGGCGGAAAAATATTGCCATTTGAGTTCAAGAAGTTCTTATGCGGCGAACTTAAGAAGTCAAACACACCTAAAAAAATTGCATAACATGACTTCAACCTCCAATACTTTTACCGCACTTTTTCTTTTAACAAAGAGAACAACTTTCTTTGATTACGGTATTACCTTGACAATTCTAACAAAAGTGATTTAAAGACCACAACACATTAATCCCTTAAGAACTAATAAAAACTCTCACCGCGTCACTTTGCTCAAACAATTTCAGCTGCCACATAAGTCATGAGATCAAAAAGATTGCATACACAAATCTCAAAACTTTTGATTTAAGTAGTATCATGGAAGTTATCAAATTCTTTTATTTAAGAAACGTTCAACATTATCATCACAACCACATACTGACCATCATGCTAACATCAGAATAATACATTCTTAACAAGCATCATCATATCCACAAATCCCTTCATAAACTTTTCCAAAAAAAACATAAGAAATCACTTCGTCATGTTTCCATTTTCTGAATAAGATTGCGACTACTTAATCTAGGAAATCCTAGTGCATAAGCCACCATATTAAATCAAAGCTTTTAAACAAGATGATACTAGAACATGACAAGCTCACAAACATGCTAGTATGAATCTCTTATTAGATTCCATATATTCAATTCTTATTGATGCTCAACTCTAATTTAGCACAAATTGATTGTACTCTGGTCATTACAAGCAATAATTGATTATTATTTTATCATAACAACATTCATGATCCTAACTCCGTTTTACAATCATAAAACAATCATGAGCATAGATTCAGTATCTCACCTTTCATTCAGAAATTAGAACGAAATAACTTTAAACTTCAATAATACCAGCTTTGTAAGGCAAGATTCTACAAGTCAATACATCAACTTTCATCTATTTCTTTATACATGTTTCAACAATTTAACATGGTGAAAGATAGATGAATCTAGCAATTATACATGCTCATAAAGTATCTAAATAAAGGACAGGTTAAAGGTTAATATTACCAAGACAATATTCCCAACACCTCCTTACATAATCATTCCAAACGGTCAGATTAATTGCTAAAGACCAAAAAATAATTCAATTTATCCAACATGATAGAAATTTAAACAATCATAATAATCATTCCAATTCTTTTTGCACACTCCTTAATAACCCCATGAGTTCCATTCATGAATAGACATATTCTTAATCATAGTTCTTCTAGAAACTGTTACAAGGCAATATCACATTAATCAACTACACTTCCGAGGATGCTAGTTGAAATTAATTATGCACCACGCTAACATCTCAACTCGATAATTCATACATTGTTAATTAGTTTATATGATTACCACCTTCCACTTAAGCATAGCAAAACACCACAAATGGTTTTAACACTCTCTTTCAGAAAGGAGAGGAATTAAACTTCAACACTCGAAATAATCTAAGTGAAATATGTAGATCCAAGGTTTTAACATATTAATGAGTTGCAACACAAAACTTTCATTAATAAAAATACCAAGCGAACCAATGAGTCATAATTCACAACAAGACCAAAACTCCCACGAAGGGACTATCCTTACAAATCAACAATGTTCACAAGCAGCAAAAGTGTCTCAATAGTCCGAAAAGAAACAATAATTGCTTCAACGAACAGATAGAGACCAATTGCAAACCCTCAACTGCAATGAACCACAAACTCCAGAGAAAATCATTAACTGCAATAGACAAAGAATTGGCCAAAATCAACTCAAGGAAGATATCAATTTTTCTAAATAAACTCACTCACAACATCCGCAACTAAGTTACCCGAGGTAACTACATCGTTAACCACATACTATGAATAGTGGTAATAATCTGGCAAATGCCAAGACAGCAAATACAATCTCTACATCATATCATTGACAATTCTCACTCATAACAGTCATAAGAGCAAATCATATTCATACAAGATTATCTCATAATGTAAATCATCAATACAACATGTCAAAAGCATAAGTGCAATGCTTGACCCATCCCATCCTACTGTGCACCAGTGTGTCAATTTAATAATTTAATTACCACGGACCTAACGCCCGCTCTGATACCAACTGTAACACCCCCAAGATCCACATTACCCTGGGATGCTACTAAACCTGCTCTACAACTAGCCAATTTACAAGATAAATTAAACTTGAACAATTACTAAACCAGATAGTATGAGCGGAAGCATAAACAACTAAGGAATAACAGGATAGTGATGACAATTCAATATTTGGAACATCCTCCAACATTTCAATCTATAACATAGTTCACAAAATTTAACATTATTAAGATAATGTAAACAAAGCTATGCAAAGGTCTAGAATCCTTTCAACTTTATTACAGCATTAAACTAGGATCCAAGTGCATTAGTGTGGTGCCACTCTACCCTTCCCATGCATGCTCAAAGTCCACCTGTAGAGAGGGGGAAACAAGGGTGAGATAAAATCTCAGCAAGCAAACTGTCTAACAGGCTATTCAAACTACAAACAATTATACATCATCATTTATAATTCCATACAACTACAACCATAATTCATGTCTACAATTATTAAACCACCACAACTTCTGTATCCATACCTCTTCAATTCCAGATTTAATTGGCATATGCATACAATCATTCTATCCACGATTAGATGCAAGAGAAAACATTTAGTCTTCTACAATCCACAATAGATTAATCATCAACCTCAAATCACCATCAATGACGGTAAAGCATTTAGCAAATAAATCTTGTTTGACCACTTTAAATCCTCGACCACTACCACTACCAAAAGCAATAAAACATATGTATGTCTTACTTCAATACTTTATTATTTCCCACATCCACAATTGATATCATCAATTACTACAAGAGAAAAGAATCTCATGCCACCATCACAACCGTTACCATACACAAGGAAGGAATCGCATTCCACGACCACAACCACAATCCTCATACCACAATTAGCTCACATGAGCCAATTCCACATTGCAACTATGAAGTTGAATATTCCACAAAATAACTTCACCACCATATATTGCATATGCATGCAAATGAATCTTTTCACAATGCAATGCATATGAATGCTTTCATGCTATGCAAGATGGTCAAAAATCTCTTTATCTCTTTCTCTTCTGCATTTTACCGGTAATGCAAAGTGTGCATCCGTCGATGCACACCCATGCCTGTACCATCTGGTACAGGGACCAATTGCCCATACTCCACAAGTATGGGGACCTTTAGCCCGTCACGTCATCAACATGACGGGGACCTCGACGCTTGGTCATCTCGTGACCAAGACTTCAATAAATCAACATGATGCACAAATGTGAATGTCTTAACAAATAAAACGTGCATTCACAACATCTATGCATCAGAAATTCTCATGAACTCTTTCACTTGCAATCGACCATAAACAATATCCACATATCATTAACATCATCAAGACCACAAATTATCATAACATGGATCAAACATCTACACACCAACAAACATCAACAATCCATGCTACAAAATTTAAACCATCATTATACTTGCTACCATCTCCACAATTAAGATTTCATGCAATCATGGCATAATGTATCAAATTATAATAATAATGTAAACTGAAAGTAGAAGGAATAACAAGTTAAACGGTAGCAACCACCGCTACGTTTACTTGCCTCAATCCGACGAACCGAAGTAAAATCAAGAGCGCTCAGGGACAAGACCACCTGTCCAAAAGGCATCTCTCAGCACAAAGCCACAGCATACAAACACGACATAAATAATTAAAGACGTCGCTAGAACCCCGAACCCGCACTAACTCCTCTCCGCTCAACACTTCAGCAAATTACCCTCTGCAGCAGCGCTGCTTAACATTTTTGTAACTTTAAAAATATTGATCCAAATACAGCAAACCATACCTCTCTGGATTCATCACTTAAAAACCTACATTTTTCATGTAGAACACATATTTTATTTTGATCACAGCTACGTGTAATTTAATGCCCAAAACAGAGGAAGAACTCTGTTATGGCAGATTGGACAGCGGTATTCAATTGCGTCCCAGAAACAGTACAGGGGTCTAAGAAATCTGAATTTTATACAGCCGCTAGATATCCAAATTATCTACAACTTTCTCAATTACAGCCATGACCATAAAAATCTTTTACTACCTCAAATTCACAGATTACCGTCGGTCTGTATCAATCTGCTCGCCTGACGAACAGCAGTATTCCCGACCCTGTAACTCCCAGATCCCACGGCAGAAAATTCCCAAACAAATATAGGAGATGCGTCTGGAAGTCCTCTACAACTTCCCTTTTGTGAGAGTCCGCAGGAAAATTCGTTTACTAGGTCAAAACCTCGCGAACAGACGCGCTGCGCGAATCAATCTACAGGCAGACAGCAACTAATCTCTAATCGGGCAATTAATCTATTAACTACCTTCAAAATCCGTGCCAAGAACCCTAATTATTTCGAAAATCAGAGGGTTTGGGATGGGAAAAAATTACCTAGATGAGGAATCACCCCTCTTCTTCCCTCCTCTTCTTCTCTTCTTCTCTTCTTCTTCCTTCTCCTCTCCTTCTTCTCCTTTCTTCTTGGCTCCAATGGCAGCAGCACTTGTGGGGGAGGTGGGGGCACCAACCAGGGAGGGGGGCTGCGCCCAAGAGGGTGGGAAAGGGGGGTGGAGGCTGTGTGTGGGGAAAAGGGGGAGGAGGGGGAGCCCTAGGGTTAAGTGGGAGGGGGTGCAGCCACCCCTTGGGCCTCCGGCCCCAAGGTGGTCGGCCCACTCACCAGGCAGCCCACTTAGAGGTTTTTATTTAATTTTTAATTTATTTTATTTATTTTATACTGTTCTACAATTTTTACTTTTCCCTTCCCGCGTTTTGCCGAAAAACCGGCGACTCCGCGATTGTTTTAAAATCTTACGCCGTATCGACGATCAGGGTATTACATTCTCCCCACCTAAAAAGGATTCGTCCTCGAATCTCGCTCCTGAACCCACGAGAACAACAACTACAGGTTCTCACCCGCCTCGAAGAACTTGGGTCCTCCTTCTACATTTGAACTTCAAGCTCCCACGTCACCTCCCGCTCGGACGGATTCGTCAAGAGGGCCTCCGCATACCTGGTGACTCTCTTCCTCATGTCCAACTCCGACGAGTCCACGACACGCGCCGGTCAATGCCGAGCACCCGCAACTCTTTTGTCGGCCCTGAGCGGCCAACAGATCCTGTCGTTCTCGCAAAATTATCAAGCCACTATCTAATACCATCCTCCTTCCTAAAACATTTTTCCTCTATTTATTATAATCGGGATAATACATTGTATCCCTTTTAAAGAATTTAACCACAGATTCCACTCATAACATTACTCGAAGCACGAACAATAACTTCGCAAAAGAAACCCAACCAAAAGAGGAATAAAGGATTCCCAAGCAACATACTAGCAAACAATCTTCCTTTAGAGGACCACAATCCAAAACAAAGGATTCACAACAAAACCATTCACACTCTCCAAAAAGACATTTGGAGAATCAACACTGCACAAGTCAAGAGTGAAAATCACTCGACAGACCAAAACAATCATTTTCTTTTCCTAACTGGAAAAGAATACACAACAACATATAACAACTCAATTTGCAGATGACCTCTGCCATAAACACAAAGTTTAAACAAGAATCAAGAGAGCATATTACTGCTCGAGTTATTAATAATTTCTCAATCCATTCCCTTTGGAAATTTAACTTCCTTGAACCAAGGATTTCCAAATCATTGCCCAACACACCAACTAGATGCCATACACCTCTTAAAGGACTTTGCAACCCAAATTGATTACCCCTTTCTTAGAAGAGGCAAAAAGAAATAAATTTCGGCACAGAGGATGATGTTACCATCCGCAATAAGCGCAAGACCAAAAGAAATAGCAACAATCTTGGATAGCAAAAGATAAGATCACGGTTGAAGGCACATGCCCCTCAAGAAGAAAATACCAAATCTCAACCAATAAGAATACAGTATTGCCATTTGAGCTCAAGAAACTCTTAGACGGCGGAAAAATATTGCCATTTGAGTTCAAGAAGTTCTTATGCGGCGAACTTAAGAAGTCAAACACACCTAAAAAAATTGCATAACATGACTTCAACCTCCAATACTTTTACCGCACTTTTTCTTTTAACAAAGAGAACAACTTTCTTTGATTACGGTATTACCTTGACAATTCTAACAAAAGTGATTTAAAGACCACAACACATTAATCCCTTAAGAACTAATAAAAACTCTCACCGCGTCACTTTGCTCAAACAATTTCAGCTGCCACATAAGTCATGAGATCAAAAAGATTGCATACACAAATCTCAAAACTTTTGATTTAAGTAGTATCATGGAAGTTATCAAATTCTTTTATTTAAGAAACGTTCAACATTATCATCACAACCACATACTGACCATCATGCTAACATCAGAATAATACATTCTTAACAAGCATCATCATATCCACAAATCCCTTCATAAACTTTTCCAAAAAAAACATAAGAAATCACTTCGTCATGTTTCCATTTTCTGAATAAGATTGCGACTACTTAATCTAGGAAATCCTAGTGCATAAGCCACCATATTAAATCAAAGCTTTTAAACAAGATGATACTAGAACATGACAAGCTCACAAACATGCTAGTATGAATCTCTTATTAGATTCCATATATTCAATTCTTATTGATGCTCAACTCTAATTTAGCACAAATTGATTGTACTCTGGTCATTACAAGCAATAATTGATTATTATTTTATCATAACAACATTCATGATCCTAACTCCGTTTTACAATCATAAAACAATCATGAGCATAGATTCAGTATCTCACCTTTCATTCAGAAATTAGAACGAAATAACTTTAAACTTCAATAATACCAGCTTTGTAAGGCAAGATTCTACAAGTCAATACATCAACTTTCATCTATTTCTTTATACATGTTTCAACAATTTAACATGGTGAAAGATAGATGAATCTAGCAATTATATATGCTCATAAAGTATCTAAATAAAGGACAGGTTAAAGGTTAATATTACCAAGACAATATTCCCAACACCTCCTTACATAATCATTCCAAACGGTCAGATTAATTGCTAAAGACCAAAAAATAATTCAATTTATCCAACATGATAGAAATTTAAACAATCATAATAATCATTCCAATTCTTTTTGCACACTCCTTAATAACCCCATGAGTTCCATTCATGAATAGACATATTCTTAATCATAGTTCTTCTAGAAACTGTTACAAGGCAATATCACATTAATCAACTACACTTCCGAGGATGCTAGTTGAAATTAATTATGCACCACGCTAACATCTCAACTCGATAATTCATACATTGTTAATTAGTTTATATGATTACCACCTTCCACTTAAGCATAGCAAAACACCACAAATGGTTTTAACACTCTCTTTCAGAAAGGAGAGGAATTAAACTTCAACACTCGAAATAATCTAAGTGAAATATGTAGATCCAAGGTTTTAACATATTAATGAGTTGCAACACAAAACTTTCATTAATAAAAATACCAAGCGAACCAATGAGTCATAATTCACAACAAGACCAAAACTCCCACGAAGGGACTATCCTTACAAATCAACAATGTTCACAAGCAGCAAAAGTGTCTCAATAGTCCGAAAAGAAACAATAATTGCTTCAACGAACAGATAGAGACCAATTGCAAACCCTCAACTGCAATGAACCACAAACTCCAGAGAAAATCATTAACTGCAATAGACAAAGAATTGGCCAAAATCAACTCAAGGAAGATATCAATTTTTCTAAATAAACTCACTCACAACATCCGCAACTAAGTTACCCGAGGTAACTACATCGTTAACCACATACTATGAATAGTGGTAATAATCTGGCAAATGCCAAGACAGCAAATACAATCTCTACATCATATCATTGACAATTCTCACTCATAACAGTCATAAGAGCAAATCATATTCATACAAGATTATCTCATAATGTAAATCATCAATACAACATGTCAAAAGCATAAGTGCAATGCTTGACCCATCCCATCCTACTGTGCACCAGTGTGTCAATTTAATAATTTAATTACCACGGACCTAACGCCCGCTCTGATACCAACTGTAACACCCCCAAGATCCACATTACCCTGGGATGCTACTAAACCTGCTCTACAACTAGCCAATTTACAAGATAAATTAAACTTGAACAATTACTAAACCAGATAGTATGAGCGGAAGCATAAACAACTAAGGAATAACAGGATAGTGATGACAATTCAATATTTGGAACATCCTCCAACATTTCAATCTATAACATAGTTCACAAAATTTAACATTATTAAGATAATGTAAACAAAGCTATGCAAAGGTCTAGAATCCTTTCAACTTTATTACAGCATTAAACTAGGATCCAAGTGCATTAGTGTGGTGCCACTCTACCCTTCCCATGCATGCTCAAAGTCCACCTGTAGAGAGGGGGAAACAAGGGTGAGATAAAATCTCAGCAAGCAAACTGTCTAACAGGCTATTCAAACTACAAACAATTATACATCATCATTTATAATTCCATACAACTACAACCATAATTCATGTCTACAATTATTAAACCACCACAACTTCTGTATCCATACCTCTTCAATTCCAGATTTAATTGGCATATGCATACAATCATTCTATCCACGATTAGATGCAAGAGAAAACATTTAGTCTTCTACAATCCACAATAGATTAATCATCAACCTCAAATCACCATCAATGACGGTAAAGCATTTAGCAAATAAATCTTGTTTGACCACTTTAAATCCTCGACCACTACCACTACCAAAAGCAATAAAACATATGTATGTCTTACTTCAATACTTTATTATTTCCCACATCCACAATTGATATCATCAATTACTACAAGAGAAAAGAATCTCATGCCACCATCACAACCGTTACCATACACAAGGAAGGAATCGCATTCCACGACCACAACCACAATCCTCATACCACAATTAGCTCACATGAGCCAATTCCACATTGCAACTATGAAGTTGAATATTCCACAAAATAACTTCACCACCATATATTGCATATGCATGCAAATGAATCTTTTCACAATGCAATGCATATGAATGCTTTCATGCTATGCAAGATGGTCAAAAATCTCTTTATCTCTTTCTCTTCTGCATTTTACCGGTAATGCAAAGTGTGCATCCGTCGATGCACACCCATGCCTGTACCATCTGGTTCAGGGACCAATTGCCCATACTCCACAAGTATGGGGACCTTTAGCCCGTCACGTCATCAACATGACGGGGACCTCGACGCTTGGTCATCTCGTGACCAAGACTTCAATAAATCAACATGATGCACAAATGTGAATGTCTTAACAAATAAAACGTGCATTCACAACATCTATGCATCAGAAATTCTCATGAACTCTTTCACTTGCAATCGACCATAAACAATATCCACATATCATTAACATCATCAAGACCACAAATTATCATAACATGGATCAAACATCTACACACCAACAAACATCAACAATCCATGCTACAAAATTTAAACCATCATTATACTTGCTACCATCTCCACAATTAAGATTTCATGCAATCATGGCATAATGTATCAAATTATAATAATAATGTAAACTGAAAGTAGAAGGAATAACAAGTTAAACGGTAGCAACCACCGCTACGTTTACTTGCCTCAATCCGACGAACCGAAGTAAAATCAAGAGCGCTCAGGGACAAGACCACCTGTCCAAAAGGCATCTCTCAGCACAAAGCCACAGCATACAAACACGACATAAATAATTAAAGACGTCGCTAGAACCCCGAACCCGCACTAACTCCTCTCCGCTCAACACTTCAGCAAATTACCCTCTGCAGCAGCGCTGCTTAACATTTTTGTAACTTTAAAAATATTGATCCAAATACAGCAAACCATACCTCTCTGGATTCATCACTTAAAAACCTACATTTTTCATGTAGAACACATATTTTATTTTGATCACAGCTACGTGTAATTTAATGCCCAAAACAGAGGAAGAACTCTGTTATGGCAGATTGGACAGCGGTATTCAATTGCGTCCCAGAAACAGTACAGGGGTCTAAGAAATCTGAATTTTATACAGCCGCTAGATATCCAAATTATCTACAACTTTCTCAATTACAGCCATGACCATAAAAATCTTTTACTACCTCAAATTCACAGATTACCGTCGGTCTGTATCAATCTGCTCGCCTGACGAACAGCAGTATTCCCGACCCTGTAACTCCCAGATCCCACGGCAGAAAATTCCCAAACAAATATAGGAGATGCGTCTGGAAGTCCTCTACAACTTCCCTTTTGGGAGAGTCCGCAGGAAAATTCGTTTACTAGGTCAAAACCTCGCGAACAGACGCGCTGCGCGAATCAATCTACAGGCAGACAGCAACTAATCTCTAATCGGGCAATTAATCTATTAACTACCTTCAAAATCCGTGCCAAGAACCCTAATTATTTCGAAAATCAGAGGGTTTGGGATGGGGAAAAATTACCTAGATGAGGAATCACCCCTCTTCTTCCCTCCTCTTCTTCTCTTCTTCTCTTCTTCTTCCTTCTCCTCTCCTTCTTCTCCTTCCTTCTTGGCTCCAATGGCAGCAGCACTTGTGGGGGAGGTGGGGGCACCAACCAGGGAGGGGGGCTGCGCCCAAGAGGGTGGGAAAGGGGGGTGGAGGCTGTGTGTGGGGAAAAGGGGGAGGAGGGGGAAGCCCTAGGGTTAAGTGGGAGGGGGTGCAGCCACCCCTTGGGCCTCCGGCCCCAAGGTGGTCGGCCCACTCACCAGGCAGCCCACTTAGAGGTTTTTATTTAATTTTTAATTTATTTTATTTATTTTATACTGTTCTACAATTTTTACTTTTCCCTTCCCGCGTTTTGCCGAAAAACCGGCGACTCCGCGATTGTTTTAAAATCTTACGCCGTATCGACGATCAGGGTATTACAATTTAACCCAAGTGGGTGCAAATATTGAGTATTTAGCCCATGTATGTGTATATACACATAATATACATATCATGTACTAGTTTTTTTGCCAAAACATTTGGGGGTGCAGCTACACCCCCATGCACCTACCTAAATTCGCCCCTGGGTAGCAGATCAGGCCAGGGCGACAACAGGGCCGATAGTGGTACACCTAAGGGAGGATTAGCAGTGGCAACAACTACAGGTATGGATATGAATCATATGATTTTGATGTAATTAGTAGTAGCAAGTTGGCCGATGTTGCTTATGTGGCTTTGTTTTGTATCAACTAATGAAGCTTTGCTCGAAGCTTGGTTGCTGCTATTCGTGTTGCTTTGAAAAACAAAGGATATTCCATCACTAGCACTAATAGTAGATTGTATTCATCTCAAAGACTCTACTTATTTAGGTTGCAACTGATTTTGTCATGGATGTTATATGAATGTACATGCATGTGCTTCAGAATATCGGTCGATATTCAACCGATTATCGGCTGTTTTTTTAAATAAATCCTGGTTTGGAATTTTTGGCCAAAATTTCTTGCAAGTTTTTTATTATCAATATTATTGGACACTGTTAAAAAATTGAAACCGGGTTTGAAAACCCAGAGTAGCACAGCTTCCAAAATGACTAATTTATGTCTGATGCACTTGTTCCGGACCACGAACACTTCACCATCCTATTGTCGCTGCTCATCTCCTCGGTTTAGCATTATACATCATCACAGGCCTTTTGCCACTTTTTATTGTTGGACTCAGAATTTAAAAAATTGCTTGCTGCTTGGACAACTTTGGTGGATATACAATCTCCAATTTTGTATATATTCTTCATGAACTCAGTTGGTAAACCATTGCCGATCTATACCAAGAAACTAAATTGCTATAAACAACTAACATTGAAATTCAATGCATAGCCCTGTCACCACCTTTCTACCCAAAACTACTGTTGTCTTGAGCTATTTGGCGTGGACATAGTCATGTCGACTTGTGAGCGCCTCGTCATGCTATCTGGCCTCGTCCTAAGCTTCCGCCATGAGGTCATTGGAAAATATTTCGCTTGAACAGGTTTCTTGTATTTGTATTAGACATCCTTTAGCTTAGTATGCAAATAGGACTCTACTATTATTTTGGCACATGATATTTTAATTTTTATAGGCCGCTTATATGGACTAAATCTCAACTGTTGTAATCTAAACCTACTGTAATCGACATTATAAACCTTTCTCTTTTTCCTCCAAATAATTTTCTAAGGCTTGAGAGCCAAACGTTGTGGCTTCTTTTGTCTTTATCTTAATAATACATTAGATTTCTAGGTCTTGAGAACAAACATGGAGGCTTATTTTACTTTTTTAAGAAAAAAGTCCATTCGTGAACCTCAAAACCAAGAACCAATTAACAACAATGCATTGCATTCTTTTGTTTTCAACCAATTATTCAAAAAACAGACAAAAAGCAAAAGGAAACAAAAGAAGAGCTAAAGGGGCGGTTCAGTAGAGATGTAGATCCAGATCTGGAGGGAGACAAGGTCGTCAGCGTTGTTGGCAAGGAGGCGACCAGAGTGCGCAACAACCCAAACCCTAAAGTTGGTCTTAGAAAACAAATTGATGAGTATACCCCTGAAATTTAATACCAAGTTAGGAGGGCATACATATTGAAGGGTCCAACCCAACCTATTGTGAAATTTCCTACAAAAATACAAGAGCCTTTTCGCAAAACATGGTATAAGAAGTTTGATTGGATAGAATATAGCAAGTCCCAAGATGCAACATATTGTTTCTATTGCTTCCTCTTTAAGCAACAAGAAAGGGTAGAACACTTTACTTGTGATGTAAAGCAGGGTTTAGTGATTGGAAGCATAGGTATAAAGCATTTCCTGAGCATATTGGTGGTGTAAATACTGCCCACAACAAGTGTGTCAAGCATTATGATGATTTTAAAAATCAAAGACAAAGTGTGTCAAGTGTGTTATCTAGTGTAAGTCAGGAAGCTGGAGAACTATATAAAATTTGTTTGACTTCTTCTCTAGAGTGTGCAATATTTCTTATAGCACAAGGCACGACTTTTTGTGATCATGACAAATCTTCTACTTCTTCAAGCAAGGGTAACTTTTAGACACGATAGATTAGTATAAAGATAAGAATGAAAATGTGAGACATGCTTTTGACCATTGGGTTTAAATTGCAATATGACTCAGAAAATGAATTTGCCTCGTAAGCATAATTAGCATATTTGTGGTATGTTTCATTTTTTTCAATGTGAATACATTACAATGTTATACGATACACTAAACTACATGTGTTTATTTTGCAGATTCTCTTTTGGGTGTGTGATTGGTAGTGTTGTAGCAAGGTATTTCTTGTCGTATCTGTTTATCTTTTCATCTATCCAATTCACATGTGTACTAGATCATGTTTTTAGTTTACAACTATTGTGGTTATCAACTTTGCTTTTGTCACATATATATCGACTTGTTCACGCTTATTGCCTATGGTTAAGACCGCCTAGGCTTCCAAATTATCCTGGCTCCGCCACTACTTCTGGCTTCCCATGGGGGTGAATTTCCTTCTAGCTTCACACAACATATAGTTCCTTCCCCAGCTCAACCTCATCTCCACACATCCCTTGGCTCAATCTCTGGCTCCCATCACTACTATAGAAAAGGTCATCACAGACGGTTCAAAAATGTCATCACAGACGGTTTTGTGAACCGTCTGAATTTATGGGTCAGTGATAATCGACGGTTTTTAACTAAAAACCGTATGTGATATTCTTTCCTACCCCTAAAACTATTCCTGTTTATTGGCTAGCCTCAGGTAATGCTAGCCATGCCCTCTGAAACAAGCAGATCAAGCGATGATGTTATTACTACAAGGTCTCTAAACAAAGTTCTATGAAGCAAATGACACAAACTAGTGTATCAGGTTCATTGAACCGGATCACTAGAATGTGTTACTTGCTTCATGCCCTTTGAAGGTCTATGTGGCATATATTATTACTACAAGGTCTCTAAACAAAGTTCTATGAAGCAAATGACACAAACTAGTGTATCAGGTTCATTGAACCGGATACACTAAAATGTGTTACTTGCTTCATGCCCTTTGAAGGTCTATGTGGCATATATTATTACTACAAGGTCTCTAAACAAAGTTCTATGAAGCAAATGACACAAACTAGTGTATCAGGTTCATTGAACCGGATACACTAGAGTGTATCACTTGCTTCATGCCCTTTGAAGGTCTATGTGGCATATAGGGTATGTTTGGTTGGAGGCCACAATTTGCCATGCCTCAACTTAAGAATTTGCCACACTTGTGGCTAGCCAAATTTGTGGCAAAAAAAGGTGTTTGGTTGATAACTAAGGTGTGGCAAAAACTTTGTGGCTATTGTTTGGTTCACTGCCACAAAAGTGTGGCAAAAAATTATGGCAAGTGTTTGGATTACTCCACATGTAGGCTAAACACACTTGTGTAAAAATCATTATTGGAGTAACAACACCTAAAGTGATATAATACAATAGTATACCATACATTTCACCATTATAATACCAACAGTATGAACAATCCACCATTATACCATACATTTCAACAATACCATACAGTCCATAAGCAATATAATACAATAGTTCAACAATACCATATAGTACAGTTTTGTGGCCAAAGCAAACAGCAGTAATACATAAAGGCCTGACAAGGGTACCTTACTGCTTATGCGTCGGGGAGGCGGCCGGCGAGGGCTCGGGGAGGCGGCCGGCGAGGGCTCGGGGAGGCAGCGGCGACGAGACAGATCAGGATTTAGATATAGAATATAACTGCAGCATACGGGGAAAACCCTAACCAGAGGGTATTTATAGGGAGGCTTATTACAGACGGTTCTAGACGTAGAACCGTCTGTGATATCAATATCACAGACGGTTCTAAGTTTAAAAACCGTCTGTGATAAATCTTATCACAGACGGTTTTTTATAAAAAACCGTCTATCATAAGCTTTACGTCAGAACGTTTCGTGTTTCGATCGTCTAATTAACATCTCTCGATCGTTATACGAAGCGTCTATATCATTAATGTTTGGGTATACGAACCGTCTGTGCTAAAGGTTAAATATGCGCGCCTAATCCAGGTCTTTTCTACGTACGTACAATATGGCTTCTACTATTCTTGTGATCATCTTCTTCCTCTCATGTGTTCATCAAGAATTGTTCGGCCGGAACCTTACACAGGCGGCCAGCAATTTGTATCTGGAGCAGCTTCTCCGCACACGCCTTGCTCTCCTTCCCCGACTTTCTTGCATCCGTCAGCTCGACCTGATCATCCGCCGTCGACGGAGGCGTCTCGCTGCCGCTCAAGAAAGGGAAACAGCCCTTACCCTGGTTCTTCTCCACAATGTGCGCAAAGCGGAAGAAGCTCTACACGCATTGGAGAGACTGATGGATAACCTTGCCAATCAAGCAGAAATGGCAGATTCTGAGGAATCTTTTCATGCTATCCTCTACGACATTATGGGCTATGCTACTGATTCTTTGCCCAGGCTGGAGGAGGAAGTGCTGAGGACAAGGACAATCTTAGCGGCGTTCGAGAAGTCAGCGGCTGATTCTCCAAGTCCCAAAGTCGAAGAAGAAGCGTACGAAGCCCAAAAGATTACAATCTGGGAAACTCTTTACCTGTGCGACTTTTGTAATAAATTTGCCTCTAATTGAAATTAATAAATTTGCCTTTAATTTATGATCTCTTGTCTCAGTAGTTCTGAAGTTAAGTTATTAGAAGCAATGTGTACTTATATATTAACCTCTGATCATGAACAGAATATGACAGACAAAGGGACATCACAGACGATTCTTGTCAAAAACCGTCTGTGAACATTTACACAACACAGACGGTTTTGTATTAAAAACCGTCTGTGATAATTCCAGATTATCACAGACAGTTTTTAACAAAAAACTGTCTGTGATACTAAAGTATCACAGACGGTTCATCGGTAAGGACCGTCTGTGATACTCGACCACTAACACAGACGGTGTCCAAATTAAAACCGTCTGTATTAGTGTCAATCACAGACGGTTTGACAAAACCGTCTGTGATTGGCCGTCTAGTATTAGGCTTTCTGTAGTAGTGCATACAATAGGCACACGAAATCTAGACTCCATACAACGCACCTCTTTCTTTCTCCACACGACAAGCATGTGACATCCAACTTGGACTTGTCCCCACGCCAACCACAAACAGAATTCTTGTTTCACATGAGGAATTTGCGCAGCCCACCTCCTCGCGCTGTTTCACACGCCCCAAGCACCCACGACCCAAGTGCCTCGTCTCCACGCACTCCACGTGACTCATGTGACCTCCTGTGCTTCCCATGCGTCGCGCACACCTCATTCATGCGGTCACCTCCATGCACTCATCCCCTTGTGCCTCCACATAGCCCGCGAACCTCATGCAACACTAGGGTTTGGCATGGCACTCTTACTCCCCCCCCCCCCATCCATCCGTGCCTCTAGTTCCAAGTGTTGCTGCCTTGTTTCCATTGCGCAAAGGAGGAACAACATAAGTAGCCACATGAACTAGAGTTTTCACTCCTTGGCTGACCACACCTCCCTCCCCTGTGGCCCTCTTCTCTTGTGCAAAACAATGCCAATTTGTGAAGTATTTTCATATCACAATTCAGAAAACACAATCCAATGTGGCAATGGTACTTGGAACTACGTCGGGCTTGGATGAGAACCTGGATAAAAATAGCGGGGGAGGAGGCCCATAGCATCAGTGGCCCTAAGGATGAGGAGGAGGCCTGCAGCATTGGCGGTGGTGGGTGATGGGAGGAGTAGCTGGCTAGAAGAGGTCACGGACAAGTAGGCCGCCGCTGGTATTTGCGGAGGAATGCAGGTGGGGAGGGAAGATGTGCCAGTAATTTCTTCAAAATCTAGTGGCAAAGGGATATTTCTAACCCACAAAAGCCAGAAAAAGCACTCCTGAGCTAGCTTTTGGTTTATAGTTATATATAGAATGGCTTAGGCTTTTCAAAAGCCTGGTTACAAAGCCACATCCCTATTTGGATTTTAACTTTTTTAGCTTTTAAACCGAGGAAAATGTTCAAACAAATGAGGCCGTAACGTCACAATTCCATACTTTCTTGGGCCATGACAGAGACCAAAGTCCGTGGCCGAGTGCATAGCCTAGCGATCCACTCGATAGCAGTTGTTACGCCACGTGAAGAGGATTTCGTCGAAATCTCCCGCACAAATCCATGGCAAGTTCATTTGGTTCTGAAGCGCTCATGAGACTCAAGGTTATCTCCTCCTGATCTGCATGTGCCTCCCGTACATCCCAATAAACCTCCATTAAAAACCATCTTGTTCCTTCATCTCTACGTTAACGTGGTACCCAGGCAAGTTGTGTAAGTCCACATTTACGCCTTTCCTCCAAAAGAGCTCTAATCCTCCGTGCTTTCCTGCGCAATCCCGTTCCCCCTGCTTGTCATGCCCAACAGCTATCGAAACTTGTCCATTCTTTGCTTGTCCAATTTAATCTCGGATGAGAAAAGAGGGTGAATTTTTTGGCTCCGACTCATAGGTTATAGCTGTGATTTATAGTTTTTGTCTTAGCGTAAATATTTGTCCATTTTAAAATGTTTACCTCGATAAACCATTTTGAAGTAACAACAGAAAAACTGTTCTAATTATTTGTTCGAAGAAATACACATAAACCAATTGGGCCAAATTTAGTGTCCCCCTTCTGGATCTCCAGAAGGCTCCGAACGGTAGTTATTCAGCAGTTCCGGCCTATAAGCTTGATTGATCCTGAGCTTGCAATCATTTGCACCCTAGCACAACTTCCGTTTTGTAGTTTCCTAATGGAACCTGCTGAGCTGACAGCCTGACATCCAGACGGCGTGCAAACTTGTTGACGGGTTTATTCATTTAAGCTTTTAAAAACTATTTTTTAGCATTTATACGGTAACTAGCTTTTAAACGAAATATCTTTTTAAGACGAGGTCTACAAGTTGATTATAGTATATATTATAGCGATTTCATTTATATCGGTCAAAACCATACGTAAGTTTCTATTACTTTATATTCTCTCATAAATAGTCTAAAAGGCATAAGATAAAACTAAAAAGAACACATCAGACATGGTGAGTAGTCAGCTTTAAAAGACTTGCAATCAAGTTCGAATTAAATTAAATAGAGAGAAAGAAAAAGGAAAAGAAGGAGAAAGGAGCACTACTACAGAAAAAGCCATCACAGACGGTTCAAAAACGTCATCACAGACGGTTTTGTGAACCGTCTGAATTTATGGGTCAGTGATAATACGAGGTCATCACAGACGGTTTTTAACTTAAAACCGTCTGTGATAACTATATATCACAGACGGTTTTTAGTTAAAAACCGTCTGTGATATTCCCTTCTACTCCTAAATCTATTTCTGTTTATTGGCTAGCCTCAAGAAATGCTAGCCATGCCCTCTGAAACAAGCAGATCAACATGTACATGTATACATCCAATTCACATCTCAATTCACATATCAATTCATTTCACAAACATAAAATATCCATTTTTATTAAGATTAGAGCCTACCATTACAATATCCTAAAACAACTCGCAGGTTACACAACAAGAACAAAGAAAAAGCAAAGATCCTCTATGCCTTCTTGCCTCTGATGCAACGCATGAGGTAGATGTCTTTGACGTCCACCATCGTCGGCGTTGATTGAGCGTTTGCACGGTTGGTACGAACTAGTTGCTTCTGCGGTGTCTTGCCTCCCGTAGACTTGTGCGTCGTCTACAAAGAGGAGGAGGACAGCAAGGAGGAGAACAGCTAGGAAGAGGAGACCAGCAAGGAGAAGGACAGCAATGAAGACAAGACTAGCAAGGAGGGTGGTTTTTGGTTATATTTATAGGGGAGGGAGAGGGAGGGAGAGGCGGGAGTTCGGAATTTTTGGCGCGGGAACGGAGAGGCGGAGCTACG
This sequence comes from Dendrocalamus latiflorus, assembly GCA_017311315.1. Classification (NCBI taxonomy): domain Eukaryota; kingdom Viridiplantae; phylum Streptophyta; class Magnoliopsida; order Poales; family Poaceae; genus Dendrocalamus; species Dendrocalamus latiflorus. Next base: position 195,855 of record CM029657.1, on the reverse strand, counting down.
ATCCGTGGGGTGAGGATTGGTGGATTTCTATTGGCTAGGATTGGGTTGAGGAGGATCGACGGGCCCAGCGGTCAGATTATCACAGATGGTTCTATATATAGAACCGTCTGTGATGAATGAATATTACAGACGGTTCTATAGCTAGAACCGTCTGTGAACTAGAACACAAAATTTTATATACCGATGCAATATAAATAACTAGTCTGAAAAGATAAAATAGCAAAGTTTTATATGGCTTATATATACTCATTTGAAAGGTTTCGATGAGATCTACAACTTTGCAGTTGAAGCAAAATCCAAATTTTGAAAGTAAAACCAAGAAAAAAGGCACAAACAGACACCAAAAACTTGCGACGCGGGTTTAGGTCCAAGGATGGCCGATTTTCGGGGTCTTGGAGGGTGACTGGCTATCACAGACGGTTTTTAATACGAACCATCTGTCATACTGGAATATCACAGACGGTTCAACGATAAGAACCACCTGTGATACTCGTTTTCTCCGACGCTATCAACACAGACGGTGTCCAAATTAAAACCGTCTGTGTTAGTGTCGGTCACAGACGGTTTTGTCAAACCGTCTGTGATTTGCCGTCTAGTATTAGGCTTTCTGTAGTAGTGGAGCCAGTCAGAACAAATAATGGAAATTAACCAATTCTCTTCTTTTCTAATTACTCTCACTACTACAGAAAGCCTAATACTAGACGGCTAATCGCAGACGGTTTGACAAAACCGTCTGTGACCAACACTAACACAGACGGTTTTAATTTGGACACCGTCTGTGTTGACGGCGTCGGGGAAAACGAGTATCACAAACGGTTCTCAACAATGAACCGTCTGTGATAATTTAGTATCACAGACGGTCTGTATTAAAAACCGTCTGTGATAATCCCAGATTATCACAGACGGTTTTTAATACAAAACCGTCTATGATAAGCTGGTTATCACAGACGGTTTTGAACAAAAAATCGTCTGTGATAGTGGAAGTAGGCATTTATTGCGCTGCTCAGACCGCATCTGTCTTCATTTCGATCCAGATCTAGCTGGTGCTTTACTCTTTCGCTCAGGATGCAAGCTTGGCGATTTCAGGCCAGTTAATTTGGTGGGAGGAGGCAGATATTGAGCTTTGAAGATTTATACTTTCCTGGTTACTCTAGATATGGTTAGTAATGAATTTTATTTTTTTCTTTGCATGCATTACAATTTAGATCTAAGTAATTGGTGAGTGTTATTAATTGAAGATGGTTTGCAAAATTGTTGGTTATATAATAGCTGTTGTGTTTATAATATGAATTGAGGCAGCAAATTAAGCCTCAATATAATACATTTGACCGGTATATATGTAGTAATAATTAGTTAATTTAATTTTTAATACTAGGTTGTTATATATGTACGTAACGTAGGATCGAAGCTGTATGTATGCCACGAGCCGTGTGAGTGAAGAGTACATTAATGGCATGTCTGCTTTTACAAGAGCTGTCAAGGAGGATATGTTGAATAAGGAGGTGGAATATATGTACTGTCCATGCACTGACTGCGAGAATTTAAAGATGTTTAAGAACCGAGGGCAAATTGAAGCGCACTTGATTCGGAGGGGTTTCAAAAAGGGTTATATGTGTTGGACCAGTTATGGCGAAGTCAATGATCAAATGCCACCGGATGACATCGCCGGTGAAGTGAATGATATGCCGCCGGATGACATCGCCGGTGAAGTGAATGACATGCCGCCGGATGATGTCGATTGTGGTTCGGATTCGGTTAGGTTGCATGATGATAATCTGGATCAGATGCTTCGCGATGTAGAAAAGGATTATGATGAGAGAGAGTATGTTAAATTCCGGGGCTTGATGGAGGACTCGGAGAAACCTTTGTTCACGTGCTGCAAGTGCACGAGATTGTCGGTCGTGCTTGAACTGTTGAAATTGAAGGCAAGCAACGGTTGGTCCGACAAGAGTTCCACGGCGCTGCTAGGTCTTTTAGCAGACATGCTTCCGGAGGGAAATGAGTTGCCTAAAACCACGTATAAAGCCAAGAAGGTTTTTTGTCCGTTGGGAATGGAAGTAGAAAGAATACATGCATGTCCGAACGACTGTATCCTCTACCGTAAAGAGTATGCAAACATGCATGTATGTCCGGTGTGCAACGCATCCCGATACAAATGTAACAATCAATCAGATGATGGCGAGGGAACAGAGGCGAAGAAAGGACCTCCTGCTAAGGTGGCATGGTATTTTCCTATAATTCCCCGTTTGAAAAGGTTTTTTGCAAATTCAAAGGAGGTAAAACTGCTGCATTGGCACTCGGAGGAGCGCAAGAAGCATGGAATGCTAAGACACCTTGTTGATTCTGCGCAGTGGAGAAACATCGATAGGAGTTTTGCAGACTTCAGTGCAAAACCAAGGAATATAAGGTTTGGACTGAGTACAGATGGAATGAATCCTTTCAGTAGCATGAGCAGCCGACATAGCACATGGTCCGTGACTCTCTGCATCTATAACCTTCCTCCTTGGTTGTGTATGAAGCGAAAGTATATTTTACTGTCGATACTTATCCAAGGGCCAAAACAACCTGGGAATGATATTGATGTGTTCCTAGCACCGTTGGTGGAAGATCTAAAAGTACTGTGGAATGAAGGGGTACAGGTATGGGATGCATACAAACGAGAGAACTTTACTCTGCGCTCCTTATTGTTCTGCACCATAAATGATTATCCTGTCCTTGGTAACCTATCGGGCCATAGTACAAAAGGTGCCAAAGTTTGTACGCACTGTTTAGATGGTACCGAGAGTGTGTGGCTGAAACACTCACCAATTCTAAGGTTTGTCAATCTTTCCATATTTATTTCATACATGTCAGGTTTTATATGTACGCGCGTTGATATTCCTATCGACAGGCTGTGCCCATCTCTACATCTGCATTGACACAGCCGGACTTTGCAAAAATTCGAGAAGAGTTAGTTTGGTTTTTGTGGACTAAAATCATAAGATCAGATGGAGAGTTCCACTGCGCAGAATGATTTTTTATTGCTCTTATCACTCTGTAATTGTGAATTTGTTAATGGATATTTTATTTCATTTCAATTAATTCATTTGCGAAATGGATGTCTTATGTCTATGAATGAAATGTGATGTGAATTAGATGTTTTATGTTTGTCAAATGAATTGAGATGTGAATTGTATGTATACATATACTTGTTTCAGAGGGCATGGCTAGCATTTCCTGAGGCTAGCCAATAAACAGAATTAGATTTAGGGGTAGAAAAGAACATCACAGACGGTTTTTAATTACAAACCGTCTGTGATAGGTGACATATCACAGACGATTTGTAAATAAAAACCGTCTGTGAGATGTCAATATCACAGACGGTTTTTAGTTAGAAACCGTCTGTGATAATCAGCTATCACAGACGGTTTTCAGTTAAAAACCGTCTGTGATATTGATATATCACAGACGATTGTCGAACCGTCTGTGATAACCTTCGATTATCACTGACCCATAAATTCAGACGGTTCTGAAAACCGTCTGTGATGACGTTTTTGAACTGTCTGTGATGTCCTTTTCTGTAGTAGTGTCTCCTGCCAAAATTATTACCTAATACCAAATAATAATCCATTTGGATTAAGCTTAAAAAGGTTGACTGGTGGGACCCACTAGCGAGGTATTACATCGGGATTTTCACGTCTTTCATAGCAAGGTCAAAAAAATGTTGTAGCAGCTACGCTTGCTATCACGTACGGAAGCTATCGTGTGCAGCTATTTTTACTTTTACCAGGAAGTGTCCATGTGAAAACTACATAAAGAAATATTAATTATATATTAATAGTCATGAGTTTTGATTGTATAAAATTGTACGTCTATGTTGTTGTTAGATAATTTCTTTGATTTGATCTTATCTTTCCTAAAAAATAAAGTATTCTTGACATAATAATGAGTGCTTGGATCGGGGTGTAACATATATATGACATCTGCATACAGCATAGTAATAAAAAGATAAATGTTGAACCTAATAATTTTATATTTGTGAGGTCGAATATGAGAGAATGAACATATTATACCATTGAGCGCACCAAAATTGCTATAGTCTGTAATGATCATATTTGAGTCCTTTGTGGTGGCGAGACTATCTGTTATGTAACAATGTCATAATATGAATATATTGTTACATGTAATATGTCATTGTATGTTTAGATATTTACAGAAGGCTGTACAAAAAATATAAAGATTTAATTGTCTTACTGAAGGCATGATCCACCTCGGTGGCGATCAAAATGTATCTCCTAAGCTCGGACGCAATCAGATCTCACGTATATATCGCTGCAACATCCTCGTAAACACGTATGAACCCAATTTGATTTCTACATACAATTAGTCATATATAATTTAGGAAAATGCATTTTTTGTTGTGAGGCATATAATCAATTTTAAATTTCATTTTATGTTACGCGTGTAAATGGAGCACTGCATACCTCGTATCCATTAGGGCTAACTCCCTAACACCTAGTGGATAATCAATTTTGTAGTCCCTAGGGCCCAGATTTATGATTACAGTGGTGATATCTTTTTGAAGAAACAAAGTTGATGTGTGAAAATAGTAGTTTGCATATAATTGCTGATGCACATAAAACAAATGAAAAGAATAGCATACTGATGATTGAGCCCATAGAGCTGTTGAAGGCTTCAGAGAAAGTGTTAACAGTCCGGAATGGCATTGTATAAATCTATGTAGGAAATAATGTATATTTTGAAATTCAAGTAAAACAGTAATGAATTTTCAATGAATAGGAAGAAAAATGAACATACAACAGTACGTTGGCAGTAAGAGGTGTGTAGATAAAATCAACTTTAAATGAAAAGCTTGAACCAAGAAGTGTGCAGGATGGTATGGCCAACTGAACCAAGAAATTAAGAGTTGCACGATATGGGTCATATGCCATTGGACACCATGGTACTTATAGCCAGGAGGTGCACAGATTATGAAAAAAATCTTGCATTCTGTATGGAATGCACATATTTGCTTTTCCGTATGTTTCCATTTGCTTTTCGTATGGAATGGAATGCGCGTATGGAATGGGAAGAGCAAATCCTTATGTTTCCATTTGCTATTGAAGGCTCATACGCTATTTTCTTTTCGTATGTTTCCATTTGCATGCGTCACCAATTAATATGGAGTAATTAATTAATTCTAAAAACCAAAATCAATTAAGCAAGGAAGGTCGATCGGTAATTCAAAATTACCGAGCGACCGAAATAATACTAATATTCTGCCCTTATGTAGGTCAAGGCACTATAAGGAAATTAACATTCTCCATGAAAACAATACTAAATGTTTAGTGTGTGAAAATATAAGAAAATTAACATTTTGTATGGGAATATTCCATTTTATAATCTCACCATTCATTACGTTACTAAACATTCTATTCCATGCCGACTGTTTCATATGGAAACAAGACATGCTAAATGTTTAGTGTATGGGAAAGGCATGTATGGAAATGTTCTGTATGGAAACAAGCCGAGATTTGCATGCGCACATGAGATTATGAGGATCTCGGCATTAACCTCCTCGATCTGCTTCCTATGCTAAGATTTTCTTTTCATGCCAGCTAAATGGAAATAATCTTATGGAAAAGGAGCGTACGGAATGGAAAGGCCATACTAAATGTACTGAGATTTGTTTCCTATGTTGAGATCTGCTTCCTATCACTGATTCGGTCATTGTCCCATTGGTCAAGCCATCATCTTCTTCCATTGGTGAAAGATTAGTATATTCATTTCACAGCTCACCAACATCACAATCTAACCTAGCTAACCCACCCGAACCACTGACCCAACCCAACCCACCAGCATTCAGAAGGCTCATTATCCAAGGGCATCATTTCTAAACCCCGTAAATTATTTTGCAGCTATAGTGAACCAGTTGACAGTCGCAGGTCGATAGTCGTAGGTATAGTAACCGGTCGATAGTCGTAAGCTATAGTAACTAGTTGGTAGCCATAAGCTACAATATTTGATTGGTTCTCGGAAGGCCTCCGTGGTCGAAGACCGGTAGTACCGGCTTTGTGTGAACGATACGATCGGAGTTGTGGTAAGAGCCTTGGTCGAGACATTGTGGTCGAAGTGCCATGATCGAAGAGCCATGGTCAAGACACCGTGGTCGAGACGCCATGATCGAAGGACTCGAAGTCGTAAGGAGTTAACTTGATCAGGTCTGTATGTGTGGTCGCAGCTACAGTGAATAAGTCGATAGTCGTAGCTACAGTAACTGGTAGGTAGTCGTAAGCTATAGTAACTGGTCAGTAGTCATAAGCTACAGTACGTGGCCGGTGCTCAGAAGAGCTGCGTGGTTGAAGATCGGTAGTACCAGCTTTGTGTGAGCGGTATGACTGAAATTGCGGCAAGAGCCGTGGTCGAGACGCCTGGTCGAATGTCGTTGTCGAGACGCTGTGGTCATAGAGCCATGGTTGAGACACCGTGGTCGAAATATCATGGTCGAAATGTCATGGTCGAGGTGCCATGGTCGAAGGACTCAAAGTCATAAGGAGTCAACTTGGTCAGGTCTGTGTGTGGTCATAGACTTGGTCAAATAAGTGTTTGTGGTCGTAGTTATAGTAAACCGGTTGTAAAGCTACATTAACCAGTCGTAAAGCTACAACAAACCGGTTGATAGTCGTAAGCTACAATAACTGATCGGTAGTTGTAGGCTACAATACCTGATCGGTGCTCGGAAGACCTGCGTGGTCAAAGATTAATAGGATCGGCTTTGTGTGAGCAGTACGATCGGAGTTGTGGTAAGAGCCGTGGTCGAGACGTCGTGGTCAAAGTACCATGTTCATCTGGACATCAACAACAACACTGATCATTAAGAACCCAAAACATTACATAGCACGTAATTATATGCTAAAGCAATAAGATGTTATGATATAATGATCATGGAGCTTATTTCCCACAATCAACTAAATTCAAGAAGATGGGGGAGGGACATCATAGACCTTGTGTTAGTCGAGGCATGGATGTGTTGTGCCGGCGTAGTGGGTCACGGGCGACGTCGGCTGGAGGGTGAGGTCGGCGGTGGACTGCTTGACAGGCATCGTTGGACTGAAG